>CM075062.1:108136844-108556844 GCA_037428765.1 Rubia yunnanensis | reverse complement strand
CCGCATGCATGATCTGCGCCGACGAACAACCCACAGGAAAACTGACATGGTTATCAAATTGCTCCCACTTTTCTATTGTCCCTTCGTCTTCCCCACCACATCGCCACAACCGATGTCCCTCATCTTCCCCCTACCACACCACCATTGTCATTGTCCCTTCATCTTCCCTTCGACTTCCCCATTGCTGCTACTTTCGTCTTCCCCCACCACTTATTAAACACACCATTACCAATTCACCACCACTGAAAACCAACCCAGATTCACTACCCCCACCATTGATTCACTAGCCTCAATTCACCATCCCACCACCCCCGATTTACCACCCCACCACCCCTGAACCCTAGCTCATTGCACAACCCTAGGAAGACGGCAGGGGAAAAAGAAATAGAGGGTTTGAAGACGACGAGGGGAGAAAGAAACAAGGGGAAGAAACCCTCTGCCGTCGTGCTCTGCCAGGAGAAACAAACTTACCATCGGGGGAAGAAAGAAAAGGGGGAAAGCTAGCCGGGGAAGAAAGAAACGGGGGAAGGTTTTCATCTTTTACTTTTTTTAGAGTCAAGGGCAAAATTATCTTTTCACCATAATCCAGCCAAATAAATGTTGATTAAAAAATCAGCAAAATCCAGGGTTAGATTGGCACTTTCTTATATTGCATGGTTATATTGACACTTTCAGCCAAAATGTAAGGTTACTTTAGCACTTTTATCATTTTAATAACATACACTATTCATTTCATACCAAAATTATTCTAAAGAATGTGATTGCTGTGAAACTATATTGTGATAAAATTAAAGCAAATTATAAATATAAAATAGGAGCATTTTAAATTTTGGTAATTATATTATATTATTATTTGAGTCCGTCTCTTGAAAGACGGTCTTTCCATTAGTCATGGAAAGACCAAGGTTTAAAGTGTAAATTAAAAGAAATGAAGATAAAATTTTTGGGTTGCATGAATCGGGTTGTAAATTTTATAACTATTATATGTTGCATACTAAAATTTTAATATTGCAACTAAGACCTTTTACCTTTTATTATTCTAATTAAACCCCGTCTTTCCATAAGCATATGGAAAGACCGTCTTTCCCAAGACTTTGCCTTATTATTTTATTTGGGGTCAAATTTTTAAGAGTCTGTCTCTTGAAAGACGGTCTTTTCATAAGACATGGAAAGACCAAGGTTTAAACTAGAAATTAGAAGAAATGAATATAACATTTTTGGGTTGCATCAATCAGGTCATAAACTTTATAGCTACAATATGTTGCATAATAAATTTTTGATATTGCACTAAAATATTTTTACCTTTTTATTATTCTAAATAAACCCTGTATTTCTATAGGTATACGAAAAGACGGTGTTTTCCAAGACTTTGCAATTTTTTAATGGTTACTGCAATTCCAGGGTTGAATTATAAATTGTCAAAACAAAAACAACTATGACTCCCTCCTTTCTTATAGCCAAAACGCTCACCCTCACCGTCGCGTCTGTCACAATGTTCCTCATCAAATGATTCTTCTGGACCAAACGTTAAGCACATCTGCCAAGTTCTTCTAGATCGACAATGAATTGGAGTGGCCTAAATGTTTGCGACAACTTTTCTGGTTTTTTTGGTAACGACGGTAATCATTTACTTAGTGCAAAGAAATAAATTAAATAATTCGTAATGAAGGGCCAAAAGATATGGCAAAGTCTTGGGAAAGACGGTATTTCCATAGTATTATGGAAAGACGAGATTTAATTAGAATAATAAAAGGTAAAAGGTCTAAGTTGCAATATTAAAAATTTAGTATGCAACATATAGCAGTAATAAAGTTTATAACCCGATTCATACAATGCGAAAATTTTATCTTCATTTCTTCTAATTTACACTTTAAATCTTGGTCTTTCCATAACTTATGAAAAGAGCGTCTTTCAAGAGACGGTCTCAAAAGATATTATCCTAATTTCATTTCAATATTGAGCAACAAATAGGATAAGCTTAATATATAGTACTATAATTGTATTTTAACCTCATTAAGTATCTAATATTAAATACGGGAAGGCTATAAATTTCATTGTGATCTTTGGGGATCCTCTCTTGCTGTCTCTCGTGCTGGATTTTCTTATTATGTTATATTTGTTTATTTTTCTCGGTTTACTAGATTATATTACCTTCACCACTAATATGATTTTGTGGAGGTTATGATACGAATCAAGGAGCACGGGCCGTTCCAGATAACACGACCGTGCTAGGCTCAACATCACGATTCGTGTTACCACCACAGGTCTTGCCAATCGGCATGTCAGTGCCAGTGTCAGCCGACGTGCCTATACTTGATCAAAGTTTCAAGGGTTCTATTCGTGATCCTCTAGGAGATATGGTTGGTCCTATGACTAGGGCAAGAGCGAAACTTAGAGATGCAGCGTTGAATGCTTTGAATGATCAGTTTCATGGTGAAGAGTGAAGAATGAATTGAAAATGTCTTGGATTAATTGTTCAAGGGTTTCGAAATAGTGAAGGCATCATGAAGATCACTTTACTCTTTTTCCCACTAGGTTTTTTAGTGAGGTATTGTGATCATTGTAATTTGTTTTGATTTTAGAATAAGGCCCACTAACTTGGTCATGTTGGCGTTGGAAGAGTTAATTTTGGTCATAACTTTATTTTAGGGTTTAGAATATTCCATTTTGATTTTATTAGAATTAGATTTGGAAATATTAGATAAGACAATATTCATTCAAGACTTAGCTTGATGAATTCGGTCATATCTCTCTATATTTTAGGTATTTTAGTTTGATATGGTTTCAGTTTCTTAAAGATGTCATAAGTCTTTCCAGTTTCTTAAAGATGTCATAAGGCATTCCAGTTTCTAACGAAAATTACCAAATCCTACCTTATTTCTTATTTTTGTTGGATGAGCTATGTCATATAAATAGAGAGGCCATCCACGAATTTTATCACATCTTTTATCAATCATATATTTCAGAATTTGAGTATATACTCTTTGCTTGTTAAGCAATAATCTGTTAGGTTTGTCCATTTAAGATTAGTGCTTAGAACCGCTAGGATTCTTTGTTTTAATTTTGGTGCAACTAGTGCTTGGTTCATGCAATTTAGTCTCTTCTGTTAGTGAAGTTCATAGAGTTGTGTTCTTGACTAAACTTCGTTTATGTCTTCTTAATTTTAAGAGGGTGTTTTGATCAATCTTTGTTAAGAGTGCTTCTCAAAATTCCCCAATCCAAAGTCTTCGCAAAGAGATTCATATCAGGTTACCTTCATTTTGAGGCTTTGGTTGAGAACCAGTTTTATGCCTCAATCAAGGTTTTCAAGAGTGATGGCGATATTGAGATCCTCAAAAGTCGCATGCGATCTCAATTTGCTTCTGAATGCATTCATTATTTGTTTTCATGTCCTTATATTCCAAAGCAAAATGGTTGTGCTAAGCGGAAGCATCGTCACATTATAGAAATGGGCTTGTCTATGTTGTATCATTCAGACATTTATCACTCTTTCTGGTAGAGTGAATTTTCAACAACAACCTATAACATCATGCGGCTGCCTACACTGATTTTAACTGGTTAGCATCCGCTCTCTGTTATTTTTGGAACTACCCCTGATTACTCCAACTTTCATCCTTTAGGTTCTTGAGTATTTCCATATCTACATCCTTATGCCTCTCATAAGTTGGTGCCCCGGAGTTTGTCATGCATCTTTTTGGAATATTTTTCCTCTATCCCACAATAAATTTCCTACTTTCCTTTTTAGTCCACCCCACAATAAACTTCCTATTTTTTTGTTTCCTTTCATAGTAAATTAAACTGATTGAAAATGACATAATAGCCCTTTAAAAATTCCTATAATTACTATTATCATTTGTTAAACTAAAAGTATTAATTAATATATAGTCCAAAATCAAGCTTAATCAACCCAATTAAAGCCCAATTAGCATAAAATCCTACTTTAATTTATTTTTTCCCCTTCCACCCATAATATCTCCCTCATCTTCTTATTCCCATAATCACTTCCTCTCCTCCTCCCATAACCACCATTTCTTCTCCACCCAAAATCACGGCGGCACAAACCTCGAATCACATCGGTCCCCCCTCCAATTCACCCACATCTACCTTTTCATATTCTCCCCCACCAACAATCACTTATTCCACTCGCCCTTCCGAGATTTGTAACTCTGGCGTGAAATGCAAAGTTTGGCACTCAGCTCCAGTGTGAAGTCGCCCTTCTTCAATCTGTAACGCCAGCTCAAATACGTCCACATAATCTTTGTCCATGCACCCTCGTTTCAGTTGCCATCATCCACCCAGTTCCAATTATCACCCAGTAAATCTCCATCGGCTAATGTGTATTGGCACACCCATGCCTTTCCCCTGATTCTTCTTGAACGCTGGAACTCAGTTCAAAGCGAATGCAGTTCACAAAGCATCATTAGGTGACGAAGATGAGGGTAATTTTTACCTTTTTCCTATTTACCTTCAGGAAAGTAATATAGTACTCCCTCATAAAATCTCGTGTAAAAAGAAATTTGGAACTTTAATAAGGGATGGGGGGAGTTGTTCACATTACAAGGGTTATCATTGCCTTGATCTTATTACGAAGAAGGAGTATATTACTCCTTATGCTCGCTTTAATAAGCTCTTTTTCCTAGCTTTGCACTCAAGTACTGTGGCTGCACCTCCGTCGCTTGATATTTTGACATTTCTGGGGCCTTCATCAGTGCCATAAAATATTTTTAGGCTTATTCATCAGCCTCTTCTCCCACAGTCCTCAATGACATTGATGCTACACATGTTCTGGGAGATGCACCAATTTTTCATCTGATGCGTGCCTGCTTCACCAGTAGACGACGCGCCTTTGCAGTAGAGCTCGCACACATCGCCACATTTGCCACACGCGCCACCAACTGCATCTTTTGACATGCCGCGCGTGCCGCCCAGCTCGTCATAGGATTTTTCGAGCTTACTCGTCTCATCATCTTGGCCATCATTGGCCTCGGGCTCCGACACTCATTTGTTGTGTGAGCTGGCCTCTTGCAATCCCATGGATACTCATTTAAGCATAGGCTCCTTCAGGTACTAGGACTTTTTTATGACGTGTCTGGAATTTTTAGTGCTTTATTAATTCAATGCAAGCTGCACATTTACCGCTGCCAAGAATTAATTTTGATTGATTTGCTAGTACGGGCTCTCAATAGACTTGGGAGGGGGTCCCTCGTTCACCGCATCTTAATGTGGTTAGTTCAAAGTAGTTATTTTGTTTAAAGGAAAAGGCTAATTGTTCACTAGATTGTCATAAAGTGAGGCTTATTGCACAAGATTTTTCGTAACTTCTAGGTTTTGATTATGATCATACTATTATTCATGTCGTGAAGGCATCCACTCTTCGTACAGTTTTTCCTTAGTTGTTCTTTGTCAATGTTCGTTACATCAGTTGGATGTTATAAAGCATTTTTAAATGGTGTTATTGACTTGCCAGTTTACATGGAGCAGCCTACTGGTTACAAATATCCCATTTTCTCAGATTATGTTCCCTGTCTATGCAAGGTCATTTATGGCTTAAAGGAAGCTTCTCATGCTTGGTTTCAACAGTTCAACTCTTTTGTTGTTGGCTTGGGTTTCCTTTCAAGCTCTTCTGACACATCGTTAGTTGTGTTTTCACAAGGTGCTTCTTTTATCTATTGATTTATGTTAATGACATTATCATTTCACGCAATGATGGTGTTCTCATTCGTATGTTTATTGATCATGTGAGTCATGAGTTTAAATTTACCGATCTTAGCACATTACAACATTTTTTGGGTCAAGAGGTTGTTCCTACTTCAGACGTATTATTCCTTGGCCATGGAGAGATATGTCATGGACATATTGACACGTGTAAATATGAAGGATTCTATGCCTGTTGCCACACCTTTTCTGACTTTTTTACAGCTGCTTAGCTCCTTAAGTCTGGAAATGACCTTATGTGAGCTTATATGGCTCAGTAACTTACCGATTTTAGGTTTCCTCTTCAACTTCCAATTTGTGCTCATTGTGATAATACATACGTTTGCTATACACATCAATGAGAACCCAATTTTCCTTAAGAGGACTAAAAACAGTTATATTGATTGCCATCTTGTTCGGGAAGCCTACAAGGATGATTTTATCTCTCTTATTCATGTTTCCTCTCACTCTTATTTGGTAGACGGTTTTACTGAGCTTTTGATTGGTCCCCAATTTCTCATTCATCAAGATGAGTTTTTATGAAGTTCACAATAGTCTTATCTTAATGCGGGGAGATTGATGGAGTATCAACCAGAGATCTTACAACGGCATCATCTGTAACTACCTGTAACTATAATTTTAGTTTTTAGTTATAGGTTAGTGTAGAAAATAAGGATGTAATATTTTTTTTGTATTCATGATCCGGGGTACATCATATAGAGGTACAAAGACCTATACTGAATAGGAAAAGGAATATAATCTAATTACAAATACAGGTAATATTCACATAATATTACAATTCCTAAATACCCCTCCTCAACTTAGAGCATGTAGATCAGGAATGTCCAACTTGCCAAGTGTAAAGTCAAGTGATTTTCATTGAGTATTTTAATTGGCAATTTGTGAACAAATTTGGTAACGAAAAAACATTCCATGTTGGAACATGCAGATAGCCACATTCATGCCTATAGGATCTTACGGAAGAAGAACGGAATATTATGGTATTTGTGATTTATGGAAATCTGAATATTATGCAATATGTTAGGTGGTAGTAGAATCATATTGGGTTTATAGAAAATCCATATAAATATGGTATTGGATTTATCAAATATATAGGCTATATTGTGATAAGAAAAATTCCTTTATTTATGGGATTTGGCTATGCTTCAAAAGAAAAAAAGGAATAGGAATATTATGAAAATAATCATGGAGAATTCTGATATGCTCGTGGCTTTAAAAGGGGACATCATGGCTACATTAAACTCACAAACTTAATTGCGAAAATCTGCACACATATTTTCTATCTTTTCCAAGAGTCATGTGAGAGCCAGATCTATATGTTCCAACATACATGACCTTTCGTTCAAAGTTCAGAATCGTATGCTTTAATTCCTTGGGAGGAGGAGAGCGTCGATGAGTTTTGAGGTCAGAGGAATTCTGATCAAGGAGGATCGCTAGCTAGGGGAGCTAGCAGAATTCACACGTTTAATTAGTAAAGATAAGTATTTTTTATGGTGTACTTTGTACTGTATCTTTCTTATTAGTGTATTCATTCTTAATTGGGTTAGGCCCCGCAAATGTAGGTGGATTTTACCAAACTGCATAACCAAGTCTCGTGTCTTTATGCTTTACTTTATTTGCATACTTGGTTAGATAGGTTATGATGGAACATAGCAGTAGTAATTAAGTGAATTTGGTAAAACCAAATTTCAATTGGTATCTGAGCTCGGTCACTTATTTTTCCCTTGGTTGTGTCAAGGAAAGTGTGATGCAGTTTTACCATGGCGATCAAGAAAGAGCTTTGGTGTCTAGGTCACCTCTACTGGAAGGCAACAACTACAATTATTAGAAGGCACGCATGAGAGTTTTCATCAACTCACTAGATGAACTTGCTTTGCACTATGTTGAAAATGAGTGAAATCAGCCTACTGAAGATGCTGAAACAAGTTCTAAGGCGAAAGAAGGAGACTCAAGTCAAAGGGAGCAAAAACTCAAATACAAATCTACTTAGTCTCCTGATGAACTCAAGGCCTCACTGGAATATTCAAAAGCATTAAATGGTATCTTCACGGCAGTTGATGTAAATCAGTTCAAACTCATCTCTACATACCATCAGGCCAGGAAAACATGAGATATTCTGCAAACTGTTCATGAAGGAACTAGTCAAGTTCAAGAATCTAAATTACGGACGTTGGCTACAAAGTTTGAGGAACTCAAGATGAAGGAATGTGACACTATTGTTGTATTCAACGAAAAATTCAGGGACATCTCCAATATGGCATATCAACTTGGAAAAGTCTACAAAGAGCCAAAATTGGTGAAAAAGACTTTGAGATCACTTCCTAAAAGGTTTGCAATGAAGGTTGCAGCAATAGAAGAAGCAAGGATGTAACCACCATGAGCTTAGATAAATTAATGAGATAATTACAGACTTATGAGATGACATTCTAACAAACTACAAAAAGGGTCCAAAAGGAGTTGGTGTTCAGAACATCGTCATCAAAGGACAATCACAAATCTGACAGTGATGATGAATTTGAAAAACTTTCACTTATCACAAAAAAAAATCTCAAGAATGCCAAAGAAAGTAGTAAACAAGAAATCGCAATAAAGGTTTGGTGGAAATAGACCAAGGCCACAAGAATTTGGAAATAATCGTGGGACATGATTTGAACAAGGAAATCAGTAGTTTCCTAGAAATCAAAGTGGTGAACCAAAACAGTATGGACAAATTCAATGCACATAATGTGAAGGATATGGTCATATTTAGGCTGAAAGTGCAAATACCCTGAAGAAACAGGGAAAATCATATGTCACCTCATGGAGTGAAGATAAAGAAGACGAGAAAGACAAGGAGGAACTTACAAGCAACTATGTGGCGTTTGGAGCAAAAATTTAGGATGCATCGGATGATGAATGCTCCCACACATCAGATAGAATCGAAGTTGTATGTTCCAACATAGATTCGTATGAGGTGTCTAGTGATGATAATGAATTTGTCGTAAGTGATGAAGAAATCTATAGTACATATGAAAAGATGTATGCTATATAGCTCCAAGTTGTTGATACAAATAAAGTACTGAAGGAAGAAAAAAATCATCTGGCAGAAATAGAAAAGGAGTTGCGTGTGGAAGTTGTTGAACTCAGAAAAGAGAATGATGAGTTGAATGTGAAGCTAATTTCAGCTACCAAGAGAGGTGAGACATCTGAAGTAGCTATTACCAAGCTGAACTCTGGAAAAGAAAAACTTGAGGATATTCTGGTTATAGGAAAGAGCTTTGGAGATCGACACGGAATTGGGTATGACAACCCACCTAAGAACACAGTCATGCATAAGTCAAAGACTCAAGAGATACCTAAGAACATAGTAATGCTCAAGTTAAAGATTCAAGAGATAAAGAGAAAGTTAGGCAAGCCTCATCAAAGGAAACCTCTCATTTGTAGCTACTGCTCATATCAAGGGCACATAGAGGAACAATGCCAGAAACTGCTCAGAGACATCATGGCAGGATGTCAACTCTTGGTATGTTCCAACATAGACGAGATCAAGAAATCAAATATGGTCATAGAGGTATGGGTTGTCAAAAGCTCTAGTACTTGCCTTGTTGCACATACTTCTCTTATATCACAATCTAGAGATTCGTGGTACTTTGATAGTGGTTGTTCTCGCCACATGACTGGCACTCAGGAATTCCTCACAAACATCACACCATATAATGGTGGTTTTGTTACCTTTGGCGATGGAAATAAGAATAGAGTAGTTGGAAAACGAGAACTACAAATTGAAGGATTCACAGTATTCACCAGTGTTTTGTTTGTTGAAGACTTAAAGGAAAATCTGCTAAGCAAAAGCCAACTGTGTGACAACAATATGACTGTGGAATTTCATAAAGATAAATGTATAGTGAAACACGGAGAAGCCAAAGTCCTTTCAGGCATTTGATCATCCGATAATTGCTATTTTCTAGAATATGAAGTGAGGTGTATGATCTCTAAACAAGATGAAGGATTTCTGTGGCACAGAAAGATCGGTAACATCAATTACAAAACCTTGGTGAAAATTGCAAATGCAAAGGCAGTAAGAGGTATGCCTACATTGACAAGCAAAGGCAGAATTGTCTGTGGACCATGTCAACAAGGTAAACAAATTCGATCTCCCCACTCTTCAGTTCAATATATAACTACCTCAAGAAATCTGGAATTATTACATGTGGATTTGATGGGTCCAGTCAATTCACTTAGTATAGGTGGCAAAAAATACATCTTTGTATGTGTTGATTTCTCTAGATTTATGTGGGTAGCTTTTCTAAAAGAAAAATCTGATACTATGAAAATGTTTAGATTCTTGTGATAAAATTACAGACTGAAAAAGGAAGTCCAATCGGAAATATTGTTCGAATTCATTATGATCATGGTAGGGAATTTGAAAACTCTCGATTCATTGACTTCTGTGATGAGCTTGGAATTCAACATGAGTTTTCTGCATCAATCACCCCTCAGCAGAATGGTGTTGTAGAACGGAAAAATAGAACTCTTAAGGAGATGGCTCGATTCATATTAACCGAGAAAAAAATTCACAAAAAAATGGTGGTCAAAAGCCATTAACACAGCTTGCTATACAATCAATCGAGTATATCTGTGTCCATTCACAAGGAAAATGTCTTATAAAATTTGGAAGGACAGGAAACCAAATGTCTCATACTTTCATGTATTTGGAAGCAAGTGCTACATTCTCAGAGATAGAGAGAAATTGGCAAAATTTGACAATCGCAGTGATATTGGGATCTTTCTTAGTTATTTTGTGAACAGCCAGGCTTATCGTGTTTACAACCTTCGGACAAACACACTCATGGAATCCATAAATGTTATTTTGGATGATTCTGAAGAAGGACAAGGATCAGATTTTGTAGAAAATGAACCTGGTAAAGACCATGTTCCAACACAACATAGTCAACCCGACAAGCCAAACCCATCACATGTTGTAACATCTGAGCAGACTGATTATCCTATTTAACCATAAGATATTGAGTATGTTGGAACATCATCCCCCACTGCCTTATCTTATGTTCCAACACAGGAGCAACCTGAACCAATGACAAGGAGTACTCGATCAATCCCTCAGGTTGATTACAGGAAGTTAGCAGGATTACAATGCTTAATCTCTCTCACTGAACCCAAGAACTACAATGAGGCCTTACTAGACGAATACTGAATTGTAGCAATGCTAGAAGAATTCAGTTAGTTTGCATGAAATGATGTATGGTATCTCACTCCCCGTCCTAAAGGTGTAAATGTTATTGGCACAAAGTGGATTTTCAAGAATAAATCATATGCTTATGGAAAAATCACTCGAAACAAGACCATATTGGTGGCTCAAGGATATACTCAAGTGGAAAGAGTCGACTTTGATGAGACATTCGCACCAATTGCCAGGTTAGAGTCCATTCAAATTTTACTTGTTATATCCTGCTCTATGAACTTCACTCTGTATCAAATGGATGTCAAGAGTGTTTTTCTAAATTTTTTGGTAAATGAATAAGTATATGTGGAACAAACTAAAGGATTTGAGGATCCTCATTACCCCCATCATGTGTATCACCTCAAGAAGGCTTCATATGGCTTAAAGCAAGCACCAAGGGTATGGTATGAACGACTTAATAACTTTCTTCTTTAGAAAGGTTATCGTCGAGTGGGAGTAGATTACACTTTATTTGTGCTTGAAAAGGCATCAAAAATTATGATTGCTCAAATTTTATGTTGATGATATACTATTTGGTTCTACTTCACCATCTATGGTACAGGATTTCATCATTATAATGGAGGCTAAATTTGAGATGAGCATGGTCGGAGAACTCACGTATTTTCTAGGAATGCAAGTCAAGAAATAAAAAAATTGTCTGTATATAAATCAATGTAAGTATGCCCTGAATTTAGTGAAGAGATTCAAACTAAGCAATGCTCGTGCGGTTCAAACACCTATGGGGGTTTCTGTAAAACTGGTAAAGGATGAGAAAGGAGTCACAGTTGATCAAAAGTTATACAGGAGAATAATTGGGAGTCTTTTGTATTTGACAGCAAGTAGACCAAATATATGTTTCAGCGTAGGAATATGTGCAAGATTTCAGGCTGACCCAAAGGAATCTCATCTAACTGCAGTCAAAAGAGTTATTCGATATGTTAGTGGGACTTCTGAGTATGGTGTCTGGTATTCTAAGAATCAAGATTCTGATCTAATTGGGTTCAGTGATTCTGATTGGGTTGGTAATGCTAATGATCGTGAAAGTACTATTGGTGGACGTTTATTAATTAGTACGAATTTAGTTTCTTGGTATAGTAAGAAACAAAATTTGATCTCTTTGTCTACTGCGGAAGCTGAATATCTTGCTGCTGGAAGTTGTTGTGCACAACTATTATGGATGAAACAAATGTTGTATGACTATGGAATTCATCAAGGGCCTTTGAAGATTTATGTAACAACACAAGTGAAATTGATATTTCTAAAAATCCAGTTCAACACTCTCGAACCAAGCATATTGACATCAGACCTCATTTTATTCGAGATCTTGTTGAAAGGAAAGAAGTAGTGGTGGTCTATGTTCCAACATCTGAGCAATTTGCAAACATTTTTACAAAACCATTGGACACTAACACATTTGAGATTCTCATATCATACTTAGGTGTTTGTCAGATTTGAGGTATTTTTTAGCTTTTATTTAGCTGTAAATATTTTTTTCTCACGTTATTATTTTGGAAAATCGAAAAATATTTAAAGAAGAAAAAGCTACCAAAATTGAAGTTATGGTATGTTGGAAGTTCAAGAAGGTGTACCTTGAGCTGACAAGTGAGAAACGTGAAATCATTACTCTTCTTAGAAAGGAAAAAAAGCTTTTCGCAATAAAACATGTAAATAGTGAAGAGTTTGTTTTTGTTCAAAATTGTCTCAATCTCTTCATATCCCTCTATTTTTGGCATACACTCCCACATTCCTTGGTGTTTTCAAATTCTTATTGCCAAAATTTGTTGTGTGAGTATATCTTGAAAAGGCTAAGCAAAGATCTTCCTTCTCACAACAAGCCTCTGCCGAAAATGTCTTCAAGCCCTAAAATTTCCATGGCCAAGAAAGAGACTCAAGAAACTCCCCACCCTCTAGAGAATGACAATGTTGAGCAGAGGGAAGAAAACGTGGAGGTAGACTCAACCTGTGATGGTGGCTAGAATGAAGAACTCAAAAACAAGGGAAAAGCTTCCTACCAAAAGGTAACAAGTCCAGATCCCTCGACTCTAAAGTTGCATGGAATGGAATTTAAATCTATGGATGAGATTTTTGAGTGGATTGAAGCTAAAAGAATCATGGTAGATCTGTCTAAATTTAAAAAATTAGAAGGGCAATTTCTCAGTGTGAATGTTAAAGAATTATTTCCAGTATGAATGCTAGAGGACATTGAAAATTATGAAACTAGATTATTGAGAGGGAAATATGGTGTGTACAATGGGAAGGATAGGTTTCATGTATACTCATCTATTCCTGGCCCTAGTAACGTTAAGATTGGGGAAATAGGTGATGATGAGACTTAGGGACTGCAGGTGATTAAGTCTATGGATAGGATGCCGTTAGGATTTTATGATGTCGAGGCTACCAGGAGGGATAAGGAACTGAGAAAGCCTCTGATAATTGAGATTACAGATAGTGAAGAAGGAGAAAGTGTTGGGTATGTACCAACACAGAGGGCAGAGTCAGAGGAGGCTGAAGATATAGAGATTGATGATGCTGATATGGGAGGACACGATCAGGTTGATGTTACTGGAAATGTGTATGATGACTAGGAGTATTCAGAAAAAGGAAAGACTGGAGGATTAGATTTAAGGTAAGAGGAATCAGAAAAGGAGCAGCATATTGGAACACAGGAAGAGGCAGATACAACTGAGCATGAGGAAGAGGTTGAATAGCCTGAGTATGTTCCAACACAGGAATCAGACCTGCAATACTCCAGTGATGAGGTGCTAGATGAATCTTCCAAGCTGCAAGGCTAAGAGGAAGATGCTTGTTGCTGAAGACTCTCCACCAGCTAAAAGGACCAAGAAAACCCAAGCCACTCCTAAGAAGAAGAAATTGTTGCCACCTATTTCTGTAAGTAAAGCGTTGTATTTTTCATACTTTGACATTAATTGTGAAGAGATAGGAGAAATTTTTGCTGAGAGGAAAATAATTTCTGAAAGACCAGTTGATTTAGAGGCATATAGGTCCAGTGATTATTATAGACTTTCTGGAGATGATTGGGATGAAGAGGGCTGCCACAGTGCAACTTCAGTATAACAAACAAGTTCTTGCTAAAGTTTACTCTAACCTTATGGCTGGAAACCTGGAAATTAATTCCCCATGGTGTGATAAAGTCTATTTTAGGGGGAAAGTGATTGACTTCTTTGCTGCCAGGATGAATAAAAGTATGGGGCTGAAAACTCCAAATTTTGAGGGTATTTTTCCAGATAATTTGGATGTGCCTGATAACAGGGTTCTGGAGGTATTTTCGGGTGGATACAGGACAGAGTGGCCTAAGACTGGGTATTCACATGCATATTGCCTATCTTCTGAGCTTTTTTTCTGTATCATGTAGATGTGTTGTTGGATGCCATCTTCCAACACTACAGCTCTGACAAGAGAAATGGCGAAGCTGTTGTACTGTGTTGGAACACAGAAACCAGTCAATCTGGGATTATTAATTCAACAGAGTCTGGTTAGGAAAGTCATTGCTCCAAAGGCTAAGCATGCCCTGGTTTATCCATGTTTGATATATGCATTAGCTAGGAGTGCTAAGGTGAAGGGCAAAGCAAATGATGCCATCATTGATACAGAGTTCTCCAGCCTAACAAGAAAACTTTTAGCATGTGGCATGTGGCAATTTCATTAGCTGCCATGGAATCCTGAAGCTGCAACTTCTGCAGATGCTGAGAAAAATGACAAGTTAGTGGTGCTCAATGCAAGGTTGGGGGCTATAGGCATTCAAATTGCGGCTCTTGAAGTAGAGAAGGCCATGATTGAGGGGGAGAAGGCTCTGTTGGAGGTACAAGATGCTGCTCATGAACAGGATTGATGGTCTTGAAGTGTCTATGTTCCAACATAGATCATGTGATGAGTCCAGGGGGAGCTGATTTTACTATCCTTTTATTCTGTGGTTTATTGCCTTTGGTATATTCATAGCCCTAGGGGGAGAATATTTTGGTGATTTTAGATATTATTTTTTTTGGATGAATGTAATTTGAATATTGCTTTGTTGTTCTGGAATTCTGGTTTTCAGATGGTATTCTTTTATGATCAGATTCAGTATTTTGCATGCGTTCCAACAATGGTGGATTTCTGGAAGACTTATGTGAATAATTAGATTTTTTTCATTGCGTTCTTATTTCCAAAATTATTGGGTCCACAAAATTCCAAAGGGAAAATTGTAAAGTCAAGTGGTTTTTATTGGGTATTTTAATTGGCAATTTGTGAAAAAAATTGGAAACGAAAAATATTCCATGTTGGAACATGCGGACAGCCACATTCACGCCTACAAGATCTTACAAAAGAAGACAGAATATTATGGTATTTGTGATTTATAGAAATCATAATATTCTACAATATGTTAGGCGGTGGTAGAAGCATGTTAGGTTTATGGAAAATCCCTACAAATATGGTATTGGATTTATCGAATATATGGGCTACATTGTGATAAGGAAAATCTTTTTATTTATGGGATTTGGATATGCTTCAGAAGCAGATAAGGAATAGGAATATTATGGAGATAATCATAGAGAATTCTGATCTCCTTATGGCTTTAAAAGAGGATATCACAACTGCATTAAACTCACAAACTTAAGTGTGAAAATTTGTATAAATATTTTCTATCTTTTCTAAGAGTCTTGCGAGAGCCAGGTCTATATGTTCCAACATATATGACCTACCGTTCAAAGTTCTGAATTGTATGCCTTAATTCCTCGGGAGGAGGAGATCCAGCGTCGACGAGTTTCAAGGTTAGAAGGAGTCTGATCAAGGTGGATCGGTAGCTAGGAGAGCTAGCAGAATTCATATGTTTAATTAGTAAAGATAAGTATTTTGTATGGTGTACTTTGTACTGTATCTTTCTGATTAGTGTATTCATTCTGAACTGAGTCAGGCCCCGCAGATGTAGGTGGATTTCATCGAACTGCATAACCAAGTCTCGTGTCTTTATGCTTTACTTTATTGCATACTTGGTTAGATAGGTTCTGTTGGAATATAGCAGTAGTAATTAAATAAATTCGGTAAAACTAAATTTCACCAAGTAGTAGCTGAAACTGTGTACGCCTAAGAGCTTTCATGAATAAATATACAGGCTGATCACAAGTGCGAGTATGATGAGTAACAACTGTACCAGACTATACCAGATCTCTGGAAAAATGACAATCAACCTCTATGTGCTTCGTACGTACATGAAAGACAGGATTTGTAGCAACATGAAGAACAGATTGACAGTCGCAAAACAATCACATGAGGGCAGAATGCATAACACCTAAGTCCCAAAGAAAAGAGTTGAGCTATAGTAACTCATAGCAAGAAACTGCCATGGCACGATACTCCGCTTCAGCAGAAGAACGAGAAATTATAGGTTGCTTCTTGGTCTTCCATGAAATCGTAGAATCACTGATTATCACAAAATAACCAGAAAGTGAATGCCATGTGATGGGGCAAGCAGCCCAATCAGAATCATAGAAATCAGTCAATTGTAAAGAACAACGTGAAGAGAGGACTAAACATTAACCAGGATGACTCTTCAAGTAGTGTAGAACTCGCAATGCATCTTGCTAGTGAGGAGCACAATGTGACTTCATATACTGAGAAAGCGTATGAACCGAATAACTAAGTTCAGGACGTGTAATGGTAAGGTAAATGAGACGATCAACTAGGTGTTGATACTGCTCAGAATCATCATAAAGTGGCCCCTCCAAATGTGCAAGGTAATGTCGTTGCTCCATTGGAAAGTCAGTCGGTTTCGATCCCAACAAACCAATATCTGATAAAATGTCAAGGGCCTATTTCCTTCGTGAAAGAAACATCTCATCTGATCCTCTAGAAATTTCTATACCCAAGAAATACTTAGTGCACCAAGATTCTTTGTGTGAAAACAAGAACTTGATTATTTCTTGAATTCATATATGAGCGACAAAGAACTACCAATAATTACCAAACCATCTACATAAACCAACTCAAGCAAAGAAACTGAACCACGGGATTAAACAAAATGCTAATCAGCCTTACCCTGAACAAAGCCAAATGTGCTTAGAGGCTGAGCCAACTTGGAAAACCAGTTTAGAAAAGCTTGTCGCTACCTGTAAAGAGATTTCTGAAGTCGACGGACCATATTGAGGGGAGAAGTATAGCTAGGAGGAGGGGGTATGAACACCTATTTGTGTAGATCACCATGTAGAAAAGCATTGTGAACGTCCATCTAATGAAGTTCCCAGCCACAAATGACTGCAATGGACAAGAATATGTGAACATAACTCATCATTGCAACATGAGCAAATGTCTCAGTATAGTATGTTCCCTCAATCTGATGATTGCCCAGAACCACCAGACGAGATTTGTGGCATTTCATAGTACCATCAGCCTTAAACTTGGTACGATAAACCCATTTGCATCTAATTGCAGTCTTATCCAGAGGAAGAGAAACCATAGTCTAAGTCTCATTACGCTCAAGAGCATTAATCTCATCATCCATAGCATCATGCCAATGAGCATGCTTTGACACCTACGAATAAGTTGTAGGATCTGCACTAGACGTTACTGCACCAAAAAAATACATAATGTATACTAGAAAATTTATCGCAATTGACATAATCAGTTAAAGAATAGAGAACACCTGAGGATAGTGATAGCGCATGAGTGACTGTAGCAATGGGGGGAGTGGGGTTTAACAGCAGACATAGTCATATATATAAGCAGGAGGTCGACGATCACATGCACTTTGTCGAGAAGGAGATAAGTCAGCAGCAGGACGCAGCGCTGGAGCTAGAGTCGGTGGCGATACTAGAGATGGAGAAGCCACATCAGGCGGCGGAGCGGCCTGTATCGCTGGCGACAGCGATGATCGGCGATCAGCGTCGGGGCCGTGTCAGGTAGTGGAGCGATCGATGGCACTGGCGACAGCATTGGTCGCTGATCGACTTCGGGGGTCGTAACATGCAGCGGAGTGACCGGCGGTGCTGGCGGCAACACTGGTCGGCAATCGGAATTGGGGCCCACGGCATGCAGCTAGTTGAGTGGGGCATGCTGTGTAAACTGAGGTGATACCGATGGTGAGGTGGTGGTGGTGCCGCTGGTGGTCACTTTATGAGCCGATGGCGGAGAATCGTCAAACCAATTGTTGGTTTGTAACTGTGTTGTTTGAACGGGTACGGATAACACATCAAACTGAAACCTATCTTCATAAAAATCAGCATCTCTACTGTTGAAGAAATTACGTGATTCCAAATTATAAAGGCAATAGCCCTTCTTTCTAGCAAAATCCCTAGAAAAACACATCATCGGCTTCTTGGAGGAAACTTGCCTCAATATCTGGGAATGTATGAGGCATAACAAAAACTACCAAAAACTCGCAGAAGCTTGTAGTTTAGAGTGCGTCTATAGATTAACTCAAATGGTGTGCATCCATTGAGTTGCTTCATCGGTGTCCGATTGATAAGATATGCAGCAGTGACACACATTCTTCCCAAAAATCAGTAGGCAGGGTAGCTTAAAAGTGCAAAGCACGGGCCACATTTAACAAATCACGATGCTTGAACTCTACACAACCATTCTTATGAGGTGTATCAACCATAGAAGTCTCAAAAATAATGCTGGATTCAACAAAGTATGATCTCAAATGTAGGAAGTTTGTACCATTATCAACACGGACACGAAGAATAGAGCGCCCTAACTGATTCTTGATCAAAGCACAAAATTCTATAAACCTAAAAGCTACACCTGACTTAGCCACTAATAAATAAACCCATATAGCTGGGGAATAATCATCAACTATAGTTAAAAAATAAAAAAAAAGCACCACTAGAAGATAGTGTTTTGTAAGCCCCCCAAACATCACAATGTATCAATTCAAACAAAGAACTAGCATTTGAAGAACTTAAAGGAAAACTATGTCTAGTCTTCTTTGCTCTATGACACAAAGGGCAAGGTATAGAAGTATTTTTTGTGCTAAGATCAAGTGTAGGAATAGAAGACTACACCGTAGAGTATGGATGCTCGAGACATTGATGCCATAAATCAAATAAAGATGGAGAAACTGAAGCAACTGTTGGAAGTGACTGCGGGATATGAAACTGAATGCAGGTATCCAGTAGACGGAGCCAATAACACCCCCTCTCCCCCCCCCCCCTCGCTATTCACCCACGCCAATCACAGTCCTTGTGCCGATTTTTTGTAAAATGCAATAATTTTTCAGTAAAAAAAACTAGACATTTTAAGGCAAACAACAATCTAGAGCATGATAATAAATGGCACCACAAGACAAGTATATAAATCACATGAGTAAGGGTAGTATTTCAAAAATGTATAGAACCATAATGTGTTGCAGATGACACAGATACATTAGGTAGGAGCACATTAACATAATCGATAGCAGCAGTAATGTCAATAAGAGAACCTTTATCACCAATCATGTGATATGAGACTCCCAAATCGAGAATCCAAGATAAAGTAGGCTTACCTAACCCATGGTCAAAAGGTAAATTTAACTTATTAAATAAATTAAGGGTCGTACTCCATTGGTCGTCAGACAGAGAAGGGTCGAAGTCAGATCACGCAGGGGAGCCGAAGGCCGCAACCACAAATCTTGGCAGTGAGATAACGCCGCTGGTGAACGACGGCTGGGTACAGCGATGGGTAACAGATTTAGATTCAGAGGTAGACATCGGAGTAGATCCGAACAACAGTAGCAGTGGCAGATCGGATCGGATCGGTTTGGCGGCAGGAGAACGACACGGTTACGCGTGCAATCGAAAAGGCAGCAGGTCGGATCAGCGACGACACCAGCTGACGAACGACGGTGGAGGTCGGAGATCTGGCGATAGGCAGTGAGCTATGGACGGCGGCGACAGTGCGTGTATGATACTCGCGATCATCGGAGGCGGCAGAAGCTCGAAGAAATGACTGCATAATTTTCTTTAGGGTTTCAAGACTTTAGACTCTGATACCATGTAGAAAATAAGGATTTAATGTTGCGTTTGTATTCATAATTTGAAGTACATTATATAGAAGTATAAAAACCTATACAAAAAAAAAGGATTATAATCTAATTAAAATTACAAGTAATATTCACATATTAATATTCCTCAATAGTTAGTTCGCTGTTTAGTTGTTCAAGCTAATCATCTTGATTCAGTTACTTCAGTTAACTAGCAGTTAGTTGTATCTGATTAGTCTCTAATTGTATACTGTAGAGCTGTATGAATATGACCTCAGATCTTGTGTTCAGTAAGTTGATCAATACACAAAATTTCCCCCATGCTTTCGCGTTAATTTTCTCTCTGTTGGGAGTTTAGTTTTTAGTATCCGGTTACTGTGCCCCTTTTCCACACAATTTCTATGCTTGGCAAATTGAGTAGCACGGAGCTAAATACAAAGAGACGATATGAAGCATATATGTCATTTATTTCCGTTAAGTCAGGGAAACTGGTAAAAATTACAAGTGATTACATGTATATAAAGATCATTGTGGAAAATTCAGTCAAGTGTACTCAAATGAATGTGCTAAAACAAGATCCTGACCTATAAATATGAAAATATATTTTCGTGTAACTGAGTCATTTCATACAGCAAACAAGCTTTGAAGCATAGTTTGTAATTTCAGATTTAGTACCCTAGGGCATTGGAGAGCTTAATCCCTCTTGAGAAGACAGTGAATGGAGAGTCTGTTGCCTTCTCATCGACATGGATGGCTTGCGCTTGAACGATGGCCGCCTTTTGAGATAATGCAGAGATCGCTTGGTGTAGAGGGACCGGAAGTAAGGAGTAGTCCTTTCTCTGATCTTCAGTATCAACAAGAAGAGAACTCTATAGAAAGCAAAAAGGCAATACAGACCGAATAGATCCCACCACTTCGAATGATCCACCGGTATTCCAAACATGTTTGTCAAGATGTCCTCCCCCCTAAGCTTTGGATCACCAGGGATCAGCGGATCGAACCAAATTCCCATCAAATCATTCTTGTATCCTCCCTGCAATAGTTATAACTATCATGTTGCCATTTCCATGAAGAGCATAATTTGTTATACGAACCAGTGGTAGAACCACGACAATATCTTAGGGGAGGGTCAATTATAATGTCAAATTTTTTTCCGAGAAGCAGGGACAAACATCAGGGGGCGGAACCAGGGAATCCAGTGGCGCCCTAGGGCTAATATCTGTGCCACGGGATCCTAGGGGTGTCGCTGGCGGACCCTCACCACCCTTGGTTCCACCAATGATACGATCCCTGTTGGAAACTTTAGTATGGTACCTGCATCCTGGATTTATGATTCATGATTGTGATTAAAGACTCGAGGAAAATTGAACTTTCTTTCCTACATGGTCTTTGATTATGTGGGAGTATATATACTTCTACCAACCAAAATTTTGTTTGGACTAATATATCATTTATAGCTTTTATTTGAAGTTGTGAAAATAAGAACCATTTCATCTCTTTTTACCTGTATAGACCAGGATCCATAGCTCAAGTAGGAAACAGGATACCGCCAAAATATCTTGGGAAGATCTGGCAGGAGACGGAAAAATCCTGCAGTCATCATCATGATTCCCTGATCACAAGATCCATTCCATTAATTATTTCTCAGATAAACAGTTTAGATAAAGTTGACTATAAAAAGGAGATCTACTTACTAGCACTCCAGCTCCAGTTATGATTCCCAACAAGAAGTTTGTCACTAGAGAAGCTATGATCATCATGCAGCTTTCGACAACAGCAATGCACCCGAAGATATTTAAGCAGTAGAAGACGTAATGGGAAAATTCAGTCCGGCCTTTAACCATGTAAAATGTAATGGTTCCAGTGATAATAGAAATTGCAGCCAGAAAAGGAATGGAAGAGAAGAAGTTAGATAACACAAATACAGTCACTCCGTAGTATCCGTTTAATCTTTCTCGATTGAAAACCTGTGGATGAAAAAAAGTTGACACTAAGATCCATGCTTCAGAAACTGCTTCAAAAACAGTGGATGTAATTGACCAAATTTTGCTATAACATGAAAGTGTGTCAAATGCCAAAAAAACAAAAAAACCAAAATGGAAAGTGTGTCGATATGAAAAAATAACTGAGGGGGTACTAGGTTTGGATTAACACGATAGACCATTTACCTTCATTTCTTCTATGAAGGACGGGAACCCACCAATGGACATGAAGGTCATAAAGCCGGTCACAAACCCGCCACATGCTCCTCGAGCCAAAATGGCAGTATAGCTGGTGCCAACATCGTAAAACAATGTCCCGACACAAATAGCTACAACTATATAGATCCCTATGCGTGACCAGTAGTACCCGATATCTCTATTCATGTTCACAAAACATCTCTGAGTTAATGTAAAGAGTTGCTTCCACCATCCTGCTTGACTTCCTTTGATTCTTTCAGTCTCAAGCCCTTGCTGCAGTTCATGCACTATGTTAGGCAGATCTTTAAAAAACAATAATCGTGATTCATGTATAAAATGACAAATTATTCCTTTATTTATGTCATATGAATGCAATAATTTTCAGATCACTTATTTTAAAATTGTTGGAAAATGATGGTTAAAAGGTTGAAATTTGTCAACTTTGGGGCGTCGTTTTGAGTATATGTCCAACAAAAATTTGTTAGGTAATGTATAGTAGGGTTAAGATGATTAGCAGGTGAACAAATATGATGCCTAATCTCTAATAGAAAAATACTTACCAAGTTAGTGATTTCTTGAATATTTGATCTGGTCCTCGATCCGTATTCTGAACGATTGTATTTCTGGACAAGCAACGCTTTAATATCTGTTGTTGAGAGATTGCTGAAAGAATCTGTTAGGCGATCACTTTCCTGCAGCCATCATGGTGCCAAAACAAAGCAATCTTTTGAGTATTTACCCAACAAGAAGCAAGGATACTTCATTTTCCCATAATCAAAGAGCTTTAATGAGTATGAAGTATATGATAGCTACTTGTACTTAACACAGGACCTTGTATATAATTTTTGGGTACCTTTGAAATTTATGACAGCTATTTATTATCCTATTAGACGAAAGTTCTCTCTAACGGGCATTCAAATAGGCAAAGAAAGTGTAGAGTTAATAATGTGACTATAGTCCATACTCGAAGTCTTAGAGAGCCTCTTAGAGTGGCTGTCACTCTATCAAAATCAGAATTGATGCAGCGCAAGAAGTGATCAGATGGATTCCTTCGGCTTGGGCATGGGAACCCTGCTTCTGCGAAAAACTGTTGAAAAAGAAAACATTCTCACTAAACAGTCCTTATGACAATAAAAGTGTAATTTTAATTATGTTAAAGTGCATACCTTAACAGCCAATTTTGCTTCTCCAAAATATACAATTTCCCCGCCCGAGAGCAAGCAAAGATCATCAAACAAAGCGAAAACTTCACTACTAGGCTGGTGAATAGATGATATCACTGTTCGTCCATCACGAGCGACGTTTTTAAGAGCTTGGACAACAAAGAAGGCCGAGGCACTGTCAAGGCCACTAGTAGGCTCATCAAGAAACAGCAGTCGAGGACGTATAAGAAACTCAAGTGCAATACTCAATCTCTTCCTTTCCCCTCCACTAATGCCTCTTAAGTGCCAACTGCCGATCAACCGGTCAGCACAATCTTGAAGCCCCATTTCCATAATTGTCCCATCAACGATACCTTTTATGTCTTTCTTAGACATGGAATTTGGCAGCCTAAGATGTGCTGAATAAGTAATAGTTTCTCGAACTGTTAGAGTTCCCAACAATACATCCTCTTGTGTCACGTATGCCTAGAAGACAAGTATTCATATATATATAAGAAACTCAATATATAAATAAATAAAGGTAAGAACAGCGTTTAAGAACCAAACTAGAAAAGAGTGAAAATCAAGCCACAGAAATGCGAAGAACATCTGCAAGTATGTTTGCCGTATGAATTCTCAACAATGTTTAGTTATATCTAATTGCACTAGAGGTTTGTGTCAGTGGATAGTCTTGGAGATCCATATAGCTAGAATACATATAAACATTGATCAATTAGGTCATGGTAAAATATAGGGGTAGAACACAAAGACAATGGTTGTATAAATAGAGGAAAATACGAAAATACGAAAATATTTAGAGCATAAATTGAGTGCAGGGAATTTTTTTTTTACGTTTGATGAATTGACATTGTTTTCCTGCAGGTTAATCTAAATTGATGCCATTTATAATTGTCAACCAGGAGTGAGTCAGCAGCACACCAAAAAGTGTAACACGAGATCCAAGGTTAATTTAGTTTCTCCATTGGTACAAGAGTATGGGAAAAAATATTAAATGGTTGACAAATTTTTCAAAAGACAAGAAAACAGAGCAAAAGGTCTTAGCTCTGCAGATAGAGAAAAGGTCAAATTTAGATGATCCATCCTTAAAACAATATCTCCGAAAGGGAACATATACAGGTGTAGAGAATTGCTGGAACCTCAATATATGCCACTGCACGATAAAGTCATCGACAATCACACCACAACATCATCTCCTACTCTAAACTGTTTAATTATATAATCTTTCTTCTACCTAGAAATTGTCAGATATAAGAAAATCATTTCACTCTACTAGGGGAGAAGAGATTAGACACAGACACTAATCATGTTTGTAGTAACATCCCACTATTTGAAAACTTTGAAAATATTACATTTATGATAGATTTAGGTACAGAAATGCAAATACTTACAACAACACCAAAGTCCAATCTTCTCTTCTTTCCGTTCAGAAGAATGTTTCCTGTCATGACAGCATTGCTAGATAGACGACCTGCAGCAAGACAATTAATTATTAAGATAATAATCCGGAAGCACTTATCTGTACAAAATACAATCACTGAATTTTTAGCACCTCTGTCCATCACAAATTGATATCATTCACATCCAAAGTGGACTCAATGACAAGAGCTCTTTCAGTTCCAATTGTTATGTTTCGAAAGAACATAGCCAAACAATTTTATACGTTAGCAAATGTTGTATGTGTAGGTGTTGGGCGAATCAGATTCTACCACGTGTTCCACAAATTCCATACCTATTATTGTGAGAGATTTTTAAGGAAGAAATGAGGGAAAATCTCGTTTCAATCATTTTTAAGGTCAAATTATAATTATTTATATATTGTTATACATTTTAATTATTTTTTTGAAGTTGTACAAATTTCGTTGCAATAAATAAAAACAAACATCAAATTATCCCATTAATTATAGTATCAATTATAACATGACCTTGACTATTTGTTTTATAATCCAAAAAAAGTATTTATCAATAATTTTGGGTAAACGATGTACCTAGTTAAACACTAATGAAATATCAATCCCATTAACTGCTCTATTACGTGATTCTTTCAATAGAAATGTTATAAATGTGACAAGTTCTTATTTGAAATATGTTGGAACCAGTAATAAGAGACTATACTACTGGTAAAAGTAGGAAATATCAGTTTGAAATTGATGTAGTAACCTGTTTTTCTAAAAAATAAATAAAATGTACAATTGTACAATCTAACTCTAGTTCTGGGTAGATATGGAGTAAATAAATGCATGTGCTGGTATTCATTTTTTCAAGACATGGGTTACCATGAGTACTTAAATGAGAGCTTCTGGGGAGAAGACAGAGAAATTAAGATGACCAGCGACCACCCCCAATGCGCATGCATAAAAGCTGTGTCTCCCTCGACAGGTATACGGAAAAAACGCAATTAATATGATCACAACTTTACCCAAAAAAGAGGAGCAAATTTCTCATTTACCGTCAAGTACTATAGGACAAATATAGTTTCAGCTAAAATCCATTTCCAGAAACTAAAAGCTCTGCCCAGAAAACTAAAGCGTACGGATTTCATCACTACATTCAGAATCGGCCAATAAGTTTGTTTAGAAAACTTCGAAGAGAAACTCGAATAAAATTTCTAGTGCGCATTCATACTCGGTCCTTTCCATCTAAAAGTTCATACTTTCCATTTTCACATGTATCTTAACTAATCCCCACTTCTCGGGGCACGTCAACAAGTATAAATGATCCTTTTTACTAGACGGAGGGAGATTTACTCTCTCCGTTTCGCATGAGAGTCCGTCTCCGTCTGTATAACTAGAATAGGCACAGAACCACGGCTCATGGAGAAAATCACCTGATAAGGTATCAAGAAGGGTGGATTTGCCGGAGCCAGAAGGACCCATAATAGCCATGATTCGATCGGGTTGAGCATAGCCATGGATCCCATTAAGCAGCTTCTTTGTGGGCCCGTGGCCGAAGTTAGGCAGCACCACCGTCAGATCTTCCCACACCAAGTAAGCCACTCCTCCGCCACCGCCTCTTTCCACACCTCCCTCGATTTCCATCTACAAAAAAAACTGGAAACGAAATCATTAGCTCAGTCTCACCAAAAACATGCAAGATTTAGGTCAGAGGAGTTCGTACTTGGCGATTGAAGTTGAACGGAGAATCCTGTTTCTGGTGGAAAGTGATGGAGATTGGAGAAGGCAGAGGTATGAATATGATGATGATGAGGGGTGGAATGGATTAATCATGTGGGGGTGGGGGATGAATGAGACGCAAATGGGCGGCTGGCTGTGGTTAGTTGAGAGGGGAGAAATTAATGCGATGGGGTCTCTCATTCAATCCCTGTGCACACTGCATGCAGTCTCTGCAACTTCGTTTGGAAAACGCAACTCTTACTCGGCATCTGTGCCTTTTACTCTCAGCTGGTCTCCATTGCTAATTCCATTTCCACATTTTAAACAATTTCCTTACATAGTATGCGTGTGATTTTTATTTCTCCGAATCAAACTTCAGAATTTTTTTATTTAATTTTTAAAGTCTCGGGAAGATTGTTTTTCCATAGGTGCATAGAGAGACGGCGTTTAATAAGAATAATATAAAATTATGAATTTATACTCTACAGTAATTACCAGTAAAATATTTGACCTTTGATTAAAAACGTTACATATTTAGAGTAAAACATATAATTTCTTAAAACTTAAATAGGCATGAGAGTTTACCCTAATAACTTATAACCCAAATTTAACATGAATTTTAAGAGTCTGTCTCCTACAAAACCGTCTTATCATGAGATCGGGGGCAAATTAGTAACAGTAGATGTATGAAATAGGGTAATCTCCCAAATGGGGTTAAACCATATTTATTTATGATTCGGGGTATATTCCAAAAGAAGTACTCCCTCTGTCCCAAAATAAATTGCAGAGAAAGAAAAATTGGCTGTGAAATTCAACAGTAAAAAAAGGATCGATGTCAGTCATAAAAAGCTGAAAAATGGACACTGATTTGACAGAAAATTATTGACCTAAAAGTACATAAAAAATCTGCTAATCCCTGCTCAAAACAGTAATTATTCCCACCATAAACAAATTTTTGGCTCCACATTTTTTTATGTGGAGCCAAAATTACGTTTTCAAGTCATTGTTCCTACAGTTCAAAAATTCATAATCACAATTATAAATAGGAGCATTTATTAGAGCACCCAACCATACCATACAAAACTAAAAAATCGCTCTCGAAAAAATGTTTTGTCCAGTTCTTTAACATGAAACCCTAATCCCTCCTTTACTTCTTCTTCATCATCGAGCTATTGGAGCTGTGATGGTTGGGAGAAACCTAACAGATGAACAGAGGCAAGAAATAGCCCATTTTCTGCTTCAACACATCAAGAATGGGCAGATTGAGCACCAGTAGAGAGTCAGGGCAGAACATAGATGGTAAGTTTCAGTGAGGACCATCCGTGCGCGGGTGAAACAGTATCTTGAAAATGGAGAGGCTGTGTGTGCCCGTTCAAAGAGACACGGGCAGTGTGGCAGAATCAAGAAACCGATCGACCTGGAGACCTTAATGGCAGTGCCACTAAGGCACCGGTGCATCTGTCGGAGCACAGCAACACAGCTACACGTTGGAAAAAGCAGCATACAAAGAGCTATAGCTAGCAAGGAGATCAGAAGCAACACTAATGCAGTACATCCAAGCCTAACAATGGCATGCCAAGAATCACGGGTAGAATGGTGCTTAAGCAAATTGGAGTGCAACTTGCATTTCAACCCAATGCACAATGTTATACACATCGATGAAAAGTGTTTCTAATTGACCGAGGCAACAAAGTATATTCTAGGTCCCAATGAACCTGGACCCTATAGAATCACTCAAAGCAAGCATTACATACCAAAACTCATGTTTTAATGTGTTGTGTGTAGACTAATATTTGACATAGAGGGTAATGTAATGTTTGATGTGAAAATAGGCTTTCCATATGTGGAGTATATAGCAGCCAAGTACAACACTGTAAATAGACCTAGGGAAACCATTATGCTTACACATATATCATCCATCACTAGGAATATCATAAGACACTGGCTGATTCATGAACTCATACCAGCAATCAAGGAAAAATTTTTAGTTTGGGCAAGCAAAAACATTTTCATACAGGAAGATAATATCCCTACCCACATATTTGCAAATGACCCTAATTTCTAGCTGCAGCCACCTTAGATGGATTTAATATACAATTAGTGTGCCAACCATCAAAATCATCCAACCTTAACATTCTAGATTTGGGGTTTTTTGCCTCAATTCAAAGTTTACAACAGCAAAACCCTAGTTAAAACCTAGATGAGTTACTACAGGCTGTGTATGATGCTTTTCAGAGAGAGGTTCCCCGGATTATTGACAATGTGTCATGGAGGAAATCATGAAATGCAGAGGTGGTAATGAGTTCAAACTGCCACATATGGGAAAAGACAGGCTGAGAAGACTTGGTATGCTACTCCACAATTTAATTGTTGACTCTAAGCTGGTAAAGGGTTGTTTGGAACACATGATGGCTATTGATAGAACAAGCCACATTCAAGACCTATTGATCAGTATGGAGCTGGTTTAGAATTGTAAGGGCTATGTACTTTTGTAGGGTTGTGCTTCTAGATTCAGGTCAAGGGAAAGCATACCCGTTATTTTGGTTAAGGTATGTCTATAGGGCAACCTTGTAAAAGCTGGGAGGGCTAAACTCCCTTTTCTATGCAATTATTTTCAAAAACCATGTTTTTAAAAATAAGGTTTCAGAACTGAGGCAAAAACAAGTAAAACCAGAATGTAATGGATGGCAGGGCATACACAGTAATAATGAGGTAACAAACACTACGAGGCTGCCATCCAAACGTTTTAAACAAACATGGTTGTTGCCTAAGTGTGAACAAAGAGTCTATCATTATAGGTGGCTAACCACCACTACAAGGTCAAGTAGGCAAATAATTTCAGAGCTAGGTTTAATCACATCATGCCTCGCTAAGATCAAATCAGTTTCATAATTAATAAGCATGACTGCATGTTTTAATCATTCATCACAACTACATCATTAATCATGGGTTCAACCAGCAAATACACATGGCATCACAAACAATTTTAGAAGCTATGATATCTGTTTTAAAATGCAATTAATATATGCCCAGCCAAGATCAGGCAATTTAGTTAACAACACTGCATGGCCGCATATCGGAACCACATACACATACACATGCATCACACTTTACTGCTCCATTATTTCCTCTGAAATGAAACAAGCCATGCTTGACTCAGATTAGATAATCAGATTCACATGAATAAGGGGGCTGTGTTTCCAAGGATTCAAGTGAATCTGAGTCTAAATCTAAGTGGTTGCACATTTAAACATAAACAACACACAGCTTCATATACCTAGCAAACACAAGTATAACACAAGCTATCACAGAATCACAAAGTTGATGTAAAAAGAAACAAAATTCACAATGTATACACAAACCTGCATTCAAAAGAAGAAGGTTAATATGTATTAACCAAATAAAAAATTAAATTCATTAATGAATGGAAACGGTACCGTTACCAGCATGTGAATAATGAAATTATTTTTCATCTGTTGAATCACTTTTAGGCACATACTTGGGCCAATTACCAGGGTATAGAGCAGCCCCAGTTTCAAAGAAACCTGGCTCCCTATACTTGGGAAATTCATTACCCTTTAAGTATACTAAAATATGGGGATCACACCAAGATTAAGAATAAGATTCATTAGAATCAGGGGGCTGTGTTTCATCAAAATAAGTGTTTCATTAGAATTGGATGGGGGGTGTTTCATCTAAATAAGGGGGCTGTGTTTCATGTGAATTAGATGGCTGTGTTTCATCTGAATCAGGGGGCCTTTCTTTGGTTTTAACGAAGAAGTCTGAATCTGAGTGGTAAAGGACAACTTCAGGAACACGGCTAAAATGTGTGGCCACATGGGTATCCCAAGATTCAAGTGAGTCAGTGTCAAGGACATGGTAGTGGGGTTGGATGACATCAGTATGAATGGGTTGTGAATCAATATCTTCAAGCTCAGCAAATAGTGCGGTATCAAAACTGGACACAAACTGAGACTCATACTGGGAGTCATTCAAAGGCTGGCAAGGGGCAGATTTATCCTGCCCAACCATGACCCTATCACCATGCTCCATCAAGTGAGAGTACACAAAAGAGGTGGGACTAGGGTTTTAGATGAAAACAAGCACAAGGGAAAAACAAAACAGTATTACAAGGGGCAAATAAGTCTTAGCTAATTTCTCAGAACAACAAGAACAAGGTCAAATAAGTCACAGATCCGCCAACAAAAATGAAGAAAACAACCGAGATTCACAATATAAACATGAATGAGCATTGCCAATTATCAGAAAAAGAAAAGAACAGCACATGTAAGGAGTTTTGAGAGAAAATGTCCTTTACAAATTTAAATATTATCATGGGAAACCCTAATCGAGGCTAATATTTGTATTTAAAAAACTCATAACAGCAAGAACGGGGGCATTAAGTCACAGATCCGCCAACGAAAATGAAGAAAACAACAGAGATTCACGACATAAACATGAATGAGCATTAACAAGTATCAGAAAAAGAAAAAAAATCACATGCAAGGAGTTTCGAGAGGATATGTCCTTTAAAAAGTTAAAATATTATCACTAAAAACCCTAATTGAGGCTAATATTTAAATAAAAAAATTCTGCACAACAAGAATACAAGAAATAGGGCATTTAAGTCATAGATCGGACAAATAACTTAAAGAAAGCCATTGATAATCACAAAATAAACATGTTTTTGCTGTCAAAAAATTCAAAGAATAGATAAATCATCACATGCAACCGGTTTTCAACAACAAAACTCAAGATCCATGGATATTCTTACGGATTGAACACATAAAACACAATGAATCGAGAACCCACAACTCAAAAATCAAGGATATTAGTTAAAACCCCACCAAATCACCGAGAAAAACATAGATCGGGACTCAAAGTGCTGTGATGAACATTAACAGAGCAGAAATCGTGTTAATTTTAAAAACTCCCAAACAACTAAAAAAACCCTAGTTAGCAAAACCCAAAAGGTGTGATAAAAAAACAACCGGAGCACCTAATCACAAAGGAGCAACGAAAACATCATAAAAACGAGAGGAAAAATACCATGGAACAGAGACAAATCATATTGGGAGCGGCTAGGGTTTTCTGGGTCGAGGGAAAAGAGAAAGAGAGAAAGAGAGAGAGAGGCTGTGATTTTGAAGAGAGAAATGAGAGTAAAGTGGAGCGTTTAGGAGAAATCGAAAAGCCAAAATGAAGCGATGGTAAAGCAATAATTGAGCTTAGAAAGAGTAAAAGTGAGGCATGTGATATCTGACCCAATTTTAAATCAGATTCGCATGCCTCCATCAATAGGCCAACACACATCCAGGGGTGGACCAACTTTCTTAATTAATCAGGTTTAAGACCTGTAAATATGCAAAGGTCCAGGGGCCACTTTGACTTTTGACACGTGGTCAAATGGGCTGATTTTGAAAAATTTTGACCCATTACAATTTAATTAGGGACAGACTAAAACAGAAAGTATCCAGTTTATTCCAGGAAGGAGTATTGAAATCTGGGGACTGAACTGCAAATTAATCAAAAAATCAGATGCCTTTATCTTCTCCAATTTCCGTTCGCTCCGCTATCGCCGTATAGTTTTCCCACTCACCAAAGAACTCTAATTTGGAGCTTGGAGCATTGATTTTCCACCCAATTTTATCTACATCTCGGCTTGCAACCTAATTTAGATGGGGGAGCTACACACTTATCTTTTGCCTCAATTCGCAGTTCTAATTTCGAGTTTTCCGAAGATTCGACGCTGAATTTCACCCGATAGGTAATGGGTTTGAGATGCGAATGCACCAAGAATGAAGAGGAGGGGCTGGATACAATAGTTAATAACTGAGGCCGAAAAGGAAAACAAGAAGTAAGGAACATCCCAATTACTTATCACTACGCATGTTGCCTTTTTGGTTTTGAATGTTGGTGTACTTATTTTGGAAATTAGCAGTTGAATGGTTGATTTTGGTTGCTGGACTTAGTTTTGATAGTACTATTAGAATTCCTTTAATGCTTCTTGAAATTCTACTATTTGGTACATCAATTCTTATTTTAGTTTTTTTCTGTAACTTGAGAACTCAAAATATGATATTAGGGACTATTCATTTTCAAGCCTGGCTAAACCAAATGGAGGAAAATGAGCTGCTTTTTTCAGCTATCTAATTAACTTCTTAACTAAGTAAAACTAATTGTATGTTGCATGAAGAAAAGCCAATGAGGCAAGAGTAATCAGTCTTGATGATCCACTGCATTTCTACACCCCCTTCAAGTGGGAAGTGAGTAGTGTACCCAATCCCAACTTGCCGAGAAATACATCAAAAGTTGAAGAAGCCAATGCCTTTGTGAATAATATATGCCAATTGAAGTTTGAAAAGAAAGAATTGAGGACGGAGATTGATTGTCAACTATTGTTTAACTTCGAAACTGGCAACTTCATAATCACCTGTTAACTATTGTATTCAACCCTGCTTTCATGTTGATCTATGAATTTCATATATAACATCTAATAGTCAAGCACCGGTGACATGTTCATCATATTTGATAGTGTTGCCCATACATAAGCTGAAAGTGGAAGGATGAAGGAGATTATCAGAATCGAATTTCTCTGAATGTCTTGGAGCAGCAGAGTATACCAAATGTTCATTCTTTTTAAATCATCCTACTCCACTGATACAACATCCAGAGTTCTGCTCTATTGATGCAACCACAAAGATCATCAACTGATTTTGCGATTAAACTTAGGAAAATAATACAATCATTTGAACATCAGGTCACGAAACTTAGAATAAATTGATATTTCATCACTAACACAAGTAATAATAACTAGTTTGAAAGTAAATAACATCAATCTAAATGATTAATAGATCAATATATAAACTTAAGAGATCGAGTCTTTCGTAAAATAGCTAATGATATTATAAGCCCATTATATCATAATTCTGTAGCTCTATTCCTACCTGAGAGATATAACATCATATATGATATCCTTATTGAAGTCTATATCATCATACCTCTATCTAAACTTCTAAACCTACAATTATATAGCTCTATATGATGATGTTCCAGAGGACTTTTTTATTTCTCCTCCCCTCTTTCTCGGCATCTGTATTTGTTCTCGACGATGTAAATTCTTTCTCGGCGGACTTTGTATTTCTTCAACAAAATTCTTTCCTTGAGTTTGATTTTTTCTTTCATCAAAATGTAAAATTATTTATTCACCTATCGCGCCTGAAAAAAATGACAACACAATAAGCAAAACTTGATCAACTCAAATCATTAAAATATTGAACACATACCACTAAAGCACCACAACAATAACAAAACACCATAGTATTAACAAAATTTTCTTTTCAAAACAATATGTTCAAATCATTACAAAACCATACCTAAACATAAAAAAATTATTGATCATTACAAAACTAGCCTTAAACTTAACATTAATAAGTCACATGCCGTCATGCAGCACCAATCAACTTGAAACATTAAAACATTATTAAGACATCACAGTACACCAAATCCATTCAAAACAATGCAAAATCATTATTAAAACATCACAGTATACCAGATCCATTCAAAAAATTGCAAAACCAACCCTAAACATGAAACATCATAGATCATTGCCATATCAACCCCAAACATTAAAACATCACAGTCGTAGACCAGCAACACCAATCAAAAGAGCTATTGCAAAATCATTATTTGAAAATAATTAATTCACATCATTGTAAAATCAGCCTTAAACACTAAAACATCACTCCCGTACTGACCAACAATTAAGATAATTATTACAAAATCAAGAGAAATTGCAAATCTTGTGTAGACTGTAGAATTTGCACTATCTTCCCTATACATAAGAAGGCAAGAAGCTAATATTATTTTATCAATCACGTACTCAGTACTCTGCGATAAATTCACCAACGATTCACACACAAACTATACTCATTTTAGAAGCCACAACATACAAGGGTGTATAATTGATAAAATCGATCAAATGTGAACACTCACCTTGTTGAAAAAATTCAACGGACACGTTAGGACGATGAGAGTGATGTGATTTGCTGGATTTTCTCGATAATCTAATCTCTAACAACGTGAATCAGAATAGCAGTGAAATTTGATGGTAAAAACGATGACTACGTAGCAACGGTGGCAATAGCGACAATGTGGTAATGGTGACGACGTCGGTGACTGTGGCGCTGGCGAGGAGGAAGTCGATGCTCTTCTTCTCCTCTCTCGTTCGATGGAGGAATTGAGAAAACAAGAAGATCGCAACCGGCTCTGTATAATTGGAACCTAATTTTCCAATCATCCAATTAAAGTCCCATATTTGCAAAGAGAACCTCATAAAAGTCATAAAACTACAAATAATACCCCACCTCTATTTAATATGTTAGGTTTCCTATTTTAACCTCTGTCTCATGGTGAGACAGCCTCGCACAAATTTTTCATCTCTTTGTGATAAAATTGTACTTGAGTCCGTGTTCTTTTTATAACTTATGGAAAGATCATTTTTCAAGAGATGGACTCCTAAAAAATAAGAGTGAGAATAAATCTCTAAAAATTATGATATTATTATTATTTATGCCGACTAAATGTGTGATAAAAAATAAACAACTCCGTTTTTCAAATATGTATTTTATTTTAAGATAGAAGGAGTACTCACTTCGGCGTGGGACAAGAGCGTTATTTAGGTTTAATATCGCTCATCATGATTAAATTTATAAATTGTATCAGCCTAAAATATCCTAGTAATATAGCTAGCAACTAAGGGTCAAATCCAAAAGATAATATTATTTCTAATTTTAATGAATAATTTTGACCAATTCTTTACTATGAGTTTGAGGGTTTTAGAATTTTTATTTTAAAAAATTAATTAAAACAGGAAAATAAAATAAAAGGTTTTAAAATAAGAGAATAAAAATAGTTCATCCAGTAGTTTCCACACATTGGCTTCATACAATGATCACAGGTTCCAGATTCACTGATTTCTATTTGTTCTCATTCCACATACTAGAGAAAGGGATCGTAATTCATACACAATATTTATAATATCATTGCCTGATAATACAGTTTTTTTATATTAATCATACCATGCAAATCTAATCACGACTGCCACCAATAATAGCATAAAGTTCAGTAACAATGAGATGCACATTACTACAAACTAACACTAACGTAACACTTTTCTTACAACATATATTAATAAAAGCTACAATAGCTTATAAAGTGTTATTAAACTTTTGAAAAGTGTTGCACAAATATTGAAGAGTGTTATCTAGATTTTAAAACGTGTTACGTTAGATCTAATGTAATATCACCTTAAAATATTACTTGTAAACATGTTATAATAGGTTCAAAGTGTTACTATAGCACCTAAAGTAACATTTTTACAAGGATTGCCTTAGGTGGTGTTACATTAGACCTAACGTAACACTTTTTAAAATTTAGGTAACACTTTCCAATATTCATGTAACACTTTTCAAAAGTTTAAGTAACGTTTTATAAGCTATTGTAACATTTTTAATAAGTGTTGCAAGGAAAATGTTATGATAGCTCTAATTTGTAGTAGTGACATGATATTATGAATCAGTTATCAGTGTCCACATAATCTAAAATCAATCACTATCTGCTAGAAGGTCATCAATCTTCTCCGGACTCATGACTTACTTACTCACCAATAGTATGAAATATGAAATATATTTAAATGATCAATCCAAATAAATCATTTAATTCAATTAAATACGGTTACAAAATAATTTAGTACAATATAAATAGGAATGAAAAGAACATGATTATTTCTACTTGAAGCTCATGTCGTATTCAACGATGGATTCAATATGGAACTCGGAAAGTAGCTCTCCATTGATTAGGTAAATTTGAAAATAAAACATAGCACAAAAATGAGAATTTCAAGTGATAATATCTATCTACGTCTCGTAAGATTTTCTCCTCTTTCTTGAAAATCCCATGGGCATATATACTACAACAAATCTGACTAAAGAAGGAATGGAATTATTCTTCTAATATTATTCTAATTATTATAAAACTACCAAATCCAATGTATTCTTGCCAAGACAATCATTTTGCCTCATTTAGAAAAGGAAATATACGTTCTAATAAAATGTTTTCATAAATAAAACTAATAATATTCTTCTAATACGAATAGAAAACTAATTATATTTAAAATAGAGATTAGGAATACAATCCTAACTACAAAAGGAAATTAAATATTATTTTCCAAAGAATAGAATTGTAGTCTAATCAAGGAAGTACACACAAATTAGACTTGGAAAATACCAAATAATAGAATTCAGCCCCCAAAAGCAATAGGTTGAATCCAATTGAGATTAAACTCCCATTAAATCGACCGCCTAAAATTACGCAGACCACGTCCAATAGACGAATGACCACGCGCCAATTGCAGACTTCTGGGATTCCATCCACACGACACTGTGTGCGGCTCATGTGCAATCACGGGCATTGCTCTCTGGTGTTTTCCTTTTCTTCTTATTTTAATCTTAATTTTTCACTACGGGTCCAATGGTGGGTCTTTAAGTATTTGAAAAAACTCGTAATTCTTGTAAACTTCTTTAAATATCCAAATCTTTGTAGAATCTCTGGGTTACAGAAATACACCATATGATGTGTGTAGATATACACTCTAAAGTATGTTGAAATTACTAATTAGAGAAAAGAGCATATATAACCCTATATAGTCACATAAGTGCATATATAACCTTCTAATAACTGAAAGTGCAAATATAACCTTAGATAAGAAGGAAAAGTGCAAAAATACCCATTCTGAAAAATTTAAGTCGGAATTAAATGAAATGCCATTTTTATCCCTCTGAAAACAAAACAAAATAAATTTACTATTATACCCCTAACCCTAACTCAATGCTTCTTCTTCTTCTCTTTAGTCATCTCTGTGGGGGTACTGCCTCGCACCGCATCACTGTCTCTCAGCAGCATACAATTTAGGAACATCGGTGTTTATTGTCTGGGTTATTTTGGATGAATCAATTTGGAAACAATTGAACAAGGAATTGTTTGATTTCAGATCTAGTCTACTTTTGACCAGTCCGATTGAAGCAATTAATTCGGATGGTGTGATGGAGATTTTTCAATATTCATGTGATGAATCAGGTTATTTGTTGTTGGAATTTCTCGCTTTTCTTCTTTCGCTCTGAATTCATGAATTTACTAACGTTGGGCATTGGTTGATTTTGGCTTTCATTTCTGGGTTGCGTTTCCGATGAGCTTTGACTATGGCCGCCGAAAAATGTTTAGCTAATTGGAAAGGTTATTTTTGGCTTAATGGGTTTTGGATTTCTAAATTCGTAGTCTCCAGGGTATGATTTCTTCTTCATTGAGGTTTGTAGCAATGAGAGAGGGTAGGTGGTGAGGGCGGGGGTGGTAGTGGCTGAGAATGGGGGTGGGGTGGTGGAGGGAAAAATTGCTCTAACACTTTTAGGTTTTAGGTCAAAGGGTATTTTGGTTATTTTAAATGTGGTAAATGCCGATCAACGCCGGAAATGGTGTCATAGGGTTATATTTGCACTTTAATTTAGTAGCTAGGGTTGTTTTTGCACTAAAAATTATCTCAACGTTATATGTGCACTTACTGAAGTATATAGGGTTATATTTGTATATATCCCAACTTATTATGCTATAAGAATGATAGCCTATCAGCTTGTATATAGTGAATACTCCATTTAACAATTGAAATAAACACACACATATATATAGGATCGATTCTAACAATTAAAATTAATAATTGTAAGATTAATGAAAGTAAAACAGTAATATTAGCAATACAATAATGAAGGTTTAAAACAGTACTATTAATGAAACAAATACTTGAATGAATTTTTCTTTGTTTTATCAGAATAGATTTAGGCTTACAGTGGGAATAGAACTCAAGATTGTACTTTGAGCTCAGATGGTGGAGATTGTAAGAGAGTATAAGATGGGCGATATTTCAAGCGTATGTTTAACTGAATTGAAATGGCCTACTTATAGGAAAATCTTAAACTCTAATCTATTACAAGTTGGAATCCGTTATTTGAAATCCATGAATCTTGATCGTTGATTTGATTCTTTGAATCTGGGCCTTCCTTTTTCTATGAGTGGACAGTGGAGCCCGCCACTTGCTGATTAATTGCTGGTGGATCTTTTGAGTGGAAAGTGGAGCCTGCCACTTGCTGGCTGATTGATTGCTGGTGGAAGCTGGGATCCACCCTATTATGATTGCTGGTTGAGTCCACTTGGTGGAATGCGCCACTTGCTGGCTGATTGATTGCTGGTGGGAGCTGGGATCCACCCTATCATGATTGTTGGTTGAGTTCACTTGCTGGAATGCGTCATTGCTTACGTCCCTTACATTTTAAAGGGATCTTGACTGTCTTGGAGATTATACATTTGAGTGTCTGCTTCCTGTTTGATGGCTTGTTTTTTACTAACCAATTGTTTGTAGAATTCAAGAATCTTTTGAAGATCTTCATCTGGTTGATCTTGTGGATTTGCAGCTGTTGGAATCTGTGAAATTGTACTGACTTGCCTAATGGGTGTTGGACAAGGAATTTGAGGCTGTGGATTTGTACTGACTGGTCCAATGGGTGTTGGACAAGGAATTTGAGGATACATGGTAATGGGTGAAGGAAGTGTCTGTGGAATAATTGGTTTGAATGAGATTTTTAATTTTTCTCCAGTTTGAAAATAATGAGTTATTGCTTTTGGGGAGCAAAATTCTGGATTATGGTTGCCCCACCATTTTACTCTGTATTGACGTACTAGAGAAAATGGTTTGGAAGGGTCGACTGGTTTGACTTGGAAACTCCAAGCAAAAATCCAAGGTACTCTGAAAATGACATGGAATAAGATATCTCTTTCATAGGGTTTGGAATGGCTAAGTGTCTGTTGGCTGAGTTTCTAGAATGTCTGAAATCCTTCCAAAATGGGCTGTGGGAGGATCTCTAGGGATGGTCCAAATTTGCACCACCAGTCGATGAACCAAACTGGAATGTGGTTATTAAATTTTTGATGGAAATTAATAAACCAGGAATGATCAAAAGACCTGATAAAGAAGGTTCTATACCAGTCTTGAATGTAATCAGCATAATTAAATCCATGAGGGAAATAATCAACTGAAAAAGGAGTAATGGAATGAATATTGGAAACTTGGTGAGGACTCAAAATCTGTTTGATATAAATCTTGGAATATTCTATTCTATTGGGGTCCTGTTTGTTTGGAATGTGCTGGATTTCAATGGACTGTGTATCTACTAGAATCAATTCATAAAACTGCTGAGTCTTGTGGGTATCATCAGCCATCCATAGGGATGATGGCAGGAATAAATTGGAGACAAATATTTTTAGTTGTGGAATATCTGGTTCAGATTCAAAATGAGTAACTAATATGTGCTCTGGATTAGGCTTATCGAAGTAAGTTGGAGGAGATTTTGAGCTTGTGGGAATGGATTTTGTGTTTGGAAGTGGAGTATGAGTTATAGGTAATGGTGTAAAATTTGAAGTCAAATGAGGAGTTTTGTTTTGAATGAATCTAGCATGGGGAGTTTGTTCTATAGTTAAATATGTAAGTGGAGGAAAATCTTAGGATGGAATAGATGGAGTAAGAGGTCTTGGATTAACATAATCCTTGCTTGTTCTGGAATTGGAGGAACTAGATGATTTGGAATTGTCACTCATGGTTTCCTGTAAGGAATTCACGAGTCAGGAAATCTGGAAGGAAATTATCCTTTCCTTTTATAAATTGAATATCAAAATAAAAAACTGATAAAATTGCTTGCCATCTGGCAAAAATCTGTTTTGAAACCAAATTTTTTACATCTTTTTGTAAAATATCTTTTGCTGATTTGCAATCAATATTTAATAAAAACTTTTTGTTGTATAAATTATCTTGAAATTTTGAAATGCATAAAACTATGTATAAAACTTCTTGTTTAACTGTTGAATAATTTTTTTGTGTGATTGACCAAAATCCTGAATGGTATCTTACTATAGATATTTTTCCTAAATATTTTTGTTTTTGTATGCCTCCATATCCTATGTTGGATGCATCTGTTTCAACTATCATGAATGCATCTGGATGTGGAATTCCTAAACATGGTAATGACTTAGCTTTTTAATTTAATTTCTTTTACCAAGTTAGTATGAATGTCAGACCATGCCGGGGGATTGGATTTTAATCTCTCATATAAACTTTTACATATGATTTTGATTTTAGGAAAGAAATCTGAAATATAATTGACACATCCTAAAAATCTTTGTAATTGGTTTTTATCTTTAATTTCATTTGGAAATTTTTCTGCAAATTCCATGGATCTTTGAATGGGTCTAATTTTTCCTAAGTGTATATCAAATCCTAGAAATCTAATATTTGTTTGAAATAGTTTCATCTTAGGTTCAAATATGACTAATCCATTTGCTCTTATTATTTTTAGTAAAATATTTAAATATTTGAAATGACTATCAATTGTATTTGAATAGACCAATATATCATCAATATATACTATTACAAATGATGAATAAGGAGTAAAAATATCATTCATTATTTTTTGGAATTCAGATGAAGCATTTTTTAATCTGAATGGCATGACATTCCATTCGTATTGACCAAATGGAACTACAAATGCTGTTTTGTACTTATCTTTTTTATTTATTTGGATTTGCCAATATCTTGATTTTAAATCAAATTTTGAAAATATTTTTGCATTAACTAGTCTATTAATCAAATATCTTTTATTTGGAATAGGGTATCTAATCCATTGTAATACTTTATCTAGTGGTTTATAGTTTATAACTAATCGTGGAACTCCTCTTTCTTTTTCTGCATTTTTATTTACATAGAATGCAGAGCAGCTCCATGGAGATTTGCTTTTTCTTATTAATTTCTTATCTAGATGGTCTTGAATTTCTTGCTTACATAATTCTATCAATTCAGCATTCATTTGAATAGGTCTTGCCTTAGTGGGAATATTTTGTTCATTAAATTTTTTTTCATATGGTAATGAAATTATGTGTTTCTTTCTATCCCAAAATGCATTGGGATGACTTGAACATATTTGTTTTTAAAATTCTTTCTCTATATTTTTTCTTTTTTCTTTTATTATTTTGTTACTTAATTGTTCTTCTATCTTAGAATAACTTACTTCTTCTTTTAAAAATAAAATGTCTTTTTGTTTTCTATTTAAAATACATATTCTTTTGTATATGGAATTGGTTTGTAGTAAATGTAATTCAACTTGACTAGGAGGGCTAATCAAAGAAAATAATAATTTCTTTCCTAATATTTTTGTACTAATTCCTTCTTGAGTCTTTTTAAAGGGGGTTATTTGATACAAAAATGGGCTTCCTAGTACTGCATCATAAGATACATTTTCTAATATTAAAAATGAATGTTTAATACAATAATCATTATTACTAATATATTCATTAGATAATTTTTTCTTAATAATCATTGGAGTACCATTTGCCGCTGATAGTTGTTCATTGTTTTTTCTAAGTATTTACCTGGAATTATCCCTGACCTGATACATGATTGATCTACTCCACTATCAATCAAGGCTACTATGGTTGTACTAAAATCTTGAACTCCTATTGTAATTAAGGAATACCATTTTTCCATATTAATTCTATTGATAACATTAAAGAATTGTTGCTTAGTTGAGGTTTCACTTGAAATAGGAATGTCAGAACTACTGGGTTTTTCTAATAATGTTATCTTTAATTCTAATTCTAAATATTTTCTCTTAAATTATCTAATTCCATTTTGATATGACTAATTTCTGATTTTAATAGATTGATTTCTTTTCTTAAATCTTGAGTATCAGTTGGACAGACTATTGACTTCTTTTTTTCTAGAATATTTCTTGATTGTTTTGCTTAAACTGAAAGCTACTGTTATTTTTGATTTATTTTCTTCTAATACTAAATTTCTTAATTTTTGTATATATTCTGTTTTATCCTCAGAATTTCCTATTTTATCTATTATATCTAGTAATTCTTTTTTCTTATTATTTGTACTATTTAGCATGTTAATGGTTGGAATTTTACATTGACATATATCATCAGAACCACTAGAAGATTCTGATTCTGACTCATAATTTGAGTGTTCAGTGTCGGAATTATCAATTAATATAGATAATAATTTATTTCTGAATTCCATATCTTCTAATGCATTTATTTTCTTTTCTGTTTTGCAATAATTTGCAGTATGACCGAAATTTTTACATTTATAACATTGAATATTCTAAAATCTGTTTTGCTTTTTATTAAACTTCTTTTTTCTAGGTTTTTCATAATCTTTTTTGTGATATGGTTTTTCATAGTTTATATTGTCCCTTTTATGGTAATAATTGTGTTTCTTAAATTTATGTTCTTATGTTTATGATGAGATGAAGGGGGTTTTATACCCGTTATATCAAATTGTTGATAGAATGATCCCATTTCTTTTCTTTCTGACCCATATTATGTTGAATTTTTAAATCTTGACATAAGTTAAAGCTTCTTTCTTTACAAAAGCAAAAATTTGACCAAAAGTTATTGTATTATAATCTAACTTATCTGTTCCTAATGCTTTATGTAAATTTGTTAATATTCTTTGAGAAAATAAATTTGGTAATCCTGTAATAAATTTTTCTTTTCAAAATGGAGAGTTTGAATCTGTTCTTCTGAATACTTGGGTTAAAAATATATCTCTATACCATTTGAAATCAGTTAATGTTGGACATCTTAAATTAGTTAAACATATTTTTGAACTTTCTAATGCGTCTTCCGGATTTCCTACAAAATACATTGATATAGCATATACTAGGAATGCAGATCCATCTTGGACCATAACAAAATTTAAGTCATCTCCTTCTCCTTGAGCTTCTTCTGTTTCATGGTTCATAATATTTTGTTTATCTTGTAAAGTGAGATGATTATCCCACCAACCTTTTAATTGACCAGTGAATCCTGTTACTAACAACATGACTATACTTGGTTCAGTAGTATTTAAATTTGCTTTGTAGGCCATTCTGGTCATACCCATTTCTTGTAATATATTTAATATTTGATATTCTGATAGTCTATCTATGTTCCATTGGTATATGGATGAACCATCATAACTATTGAATGAAGGATTTCTCTCTTCATATTGAATATCTGGAGGAGTTGGTCTAGGATAGTAAGGCTTGGTATTATGATTTTTCCAACTATTATGATATTTATGATTTTTTAATTTATTAATTTGCATTTCAGGCTTATCTTCTAAGTATTCTTGAAATTGGCTTTCTATTGAATATATTTGTTTATCAAAATCATTTTCTGATTCTTCTTCTAACTAAGAATCATCTGAACTTTATGATATTTGTGGGTTAATTTGAGATATAACTCCTATTTTCTTAGAACTACTAGGTTTATCAGTTTATTTTAATGATAATGATTCTTCCATGTGTTTTGAAAAAGGTGATACTTGAAAATGAGGTTTAAAAAGTTTATTTTGAAATGCTTCTGGCTTGTTATCTAATTTAGTGAAAATAAAATCAACTTGATTTGCTATTGTATGTAATATTTGATTTGAATAATTGTTTTGTTGATATACTTTTTTAATATCTTCTAAATTTAATGATTCTGAGTCAGCTCCTTCTCTTCCTGATTTGAGACGGGAGGCTATTACTGTAGTATTGTCAGTGGTAATGTGTAATGATTTTAATGGTGGGTGTATCGAACTAATTAATATATATATATATATATATATATATATATATATATATAATAATGTTGTAATCCGAACACCCCTTATAAATATGATTATTGTTTGAACATTGATCATCACTTTTTTTATGTTGTTAAATATCCTTAGCATCTGCTCCACAACAAACTATAATTCTCTCGCTCATGTGTGACTTCCAAGAAAGGTCCTAGAGTTTATTCGAGGAAGATTTTTTGACCACCAAGTTAAATGGAGTTTTTGTTGTTGCATGAGAGAGAATAATTGGATATTTGTTACTTATTTTCAAATGATCTTTCTTTCTTTTATTTATAAGTGTATCCAAGCCCATCAAATTTCAGTCGTGGGAAACATGACCTAAACCTTTGAATCGTGGACCATATCCTCGTCATTGGTTAAGGCACGTTTTCCTGAATAAGTGGAACTTTCATTGTTTCACGAATTCTTAATCCTCCGTGAAGTTGGATTTGGGCATGTTCTTGGGCACTGTGGTATGGGAAATGGTTGCATCAAAGGTCTTCCTAGCTTACAATCTCCATGATGAAGTGGAAAGCTTAGCTTACTGGCAAAGTGACAAAATTTATCCTTTTTGTGAGGAGGTACTAGTGTAGGAATGACCTATTAAAGACGGTTCTATCGGCAATTTAAAAGCACTTTTTAAGTTCCTTTAATCAATCTGAAAAGAAGGCGGTTCCAATAACTGCCTCTAAAAATTTCCATTAAGCTGGTTAAAAATCTCCTTTAATTAACACGAGGAACCACCTTTATTTTTTTCCAAACTCGGAAAATGAGGTCTTTGTTAAGGAATTAGAATATTACTTGTAATTGTATTTATATTCTATTACCTTTTCCTATCTTCTATAGGTATCATGCACTACTATATAATGTATACTGAGTTCATTAATAAACACAGATCATTACCCTTATTTCCTACATGGTATCAGAGCCTAAAATTCTGAAACCTGAATAGAAAATTTTCCGCTGCATTAAAACCTGCCGTCTGACGTCCACGCGCCGCCGATCTTAACGCCACGCGCCAACCACCGCCATGCGCTGATCGCCGTTCGCCGTCGTCCAACGTCCGACGACCGCTGCTCGCCCTCACGCGCTGTTGCGCCGCCGCTTACTCTCCGCCGGTGTGTCCTGTGCTCCTGATTTGTACCTGATTTTTACAATATGTTTGGCTCTGAAGATCAGCCTCGTTTTGCTGCTCCGAAGATTTAGGATATGAGTGGTTATGATGTGATTACAACTTTACTTCAGCAGCTGCAATTGCAATCTGGCCCTCATACTACTTTACCGATTGGTCATGTGTCGACTGATTCTTACTTCATTGGTCCTAGCGATGGTCCAGGTTTACAACTTGTATCGCCCATACTGATGTTGGTTTTGAGGCTACTGCGCTTCAGAACAATAATGACTATGAGGTAATTGCGACTTTACTGAAACAGTTGCAGTTGCAATGTGACCCTAAAATACCTATACATGTTGGTCGTTTGTCGACTAAGCCCTACTTCATTGGCATTTCTGACGGACCTGGTTTGGTTATTGCACCCACCATCCTGAAGGGTCAAGAGAATTACCTTGAATGGTCTCCTACAAATACTGCTCTACCAGCTGCTACTGTTACGGTTGTTGCTGCTACTTCTACCCCTACTGAGAATTTTTAAATTTTTTGTTTTGTTTTATTGATTAGCAATTTCATAATCTTCTTCGCAAGTTGGACATTCTTGTCATCATGCTCCAACTTGAGGGAGAGTGTTAAGGAAATAGAAACCCTTTCCTTGTAGGAAAGGTTATAGATGGTAGTTACCTTATAGAATTAGTTATAGATGGTAGTTACCTTATAGAATTAGTTATAGATGGTAGTTACCTTATAGAATTAGTTATAGATGATAGTTTCCTTATAGACTTAGAATTATATTCCTGTTAGACTTTGGTTTGTTGTAAGCCTATATATTGTAATCCTCATCATTGATGAGATGGGTCATTGATTAATATCAGTGCACCATAATAAAGTTCTCTATGTTCATTATATAGTAGTGCATGATACCTATAGAAGCTAGGAAAAAGTAATAGAATATAAATACAATTACAAGTAATATTCTAATTCCTTAACACAACCATTTCTGAGCTCGGAAAGTCTCTCTTTTTCGAACTCAGAAACTGACAATAGTTGTGTTTTGTCTCTTTGTAAAATGAAAATTAGTTTCCGGATTCGTGTTGCATTTTTGGTCGCTCTCTAGAAATTTTTGGCTGAGCATTTATTTTCCTAAAATCATTTCCGAGTTCGAAAACTATATCATGTAGGTCACTTCCGAGTTTGGAAAACTTTTTCTGACCTATCGAAAATGAACATCAAAGAGATGAAATACTTTGCAGACTCAGAAACGTAATCTGGTCTTGTGGTATAAATTTTGTTTCATTAGCATTACCGACAAAAAAATACGCTCGATACAGAGCCACAATTTAAAAATAATACGAGATAGTATCTTGCACCTAAACAAAAATCTATAGATATTGCTAACCAAGAAATAATCTATAGATAGGAATAGAAATTGCTAAAAATCTATTTTGACATTTCGAAGGTTCAGTGTTTACCTAACTTGAGTGTCGTTGCCAATATTGGGATTTCCCGGTGTTGCTGACTGATAAGAATTAGATATCGAGCCAATGAATTCCGCACATTGTTGATATCATCTTGCGAATAGGGTTTCCAATCTTTTTTGAAAATCTAAAAATAACATTATAGTATTAAATATTTGGCAAAGGTTAGTTAAAAAAATTACCACAATCAATTGTACAATTATCTTCTCAAGTTCAAGTACATCTTCCTAGACTTTATCTATGCACTCGAACGTGTATAACATGACGTAATAGCCGCACTCCCAAGTTTGAGTCTTTTTCTTGTATTACATGTAAGAAACATAAACTATTAAGACTATTGCATCAAATAATTGAGAATAGTATTTAGGAAATTAACATGTTGTTAGATCACCTTGATTTCAACCACGTGAAATGAACAATTTGTTTTCTCACTATTTTCCTTCATTGAGGATTCTAAAATCTCAACGAATGCATCAGACGGTTGGAAGTGGAGGGGATCCATCCAATACACATGCTTCTTTGCGGGTACTATCAATATTAATCTACAATGGTCCCTGCATAAGAAAATTTATTTATTTATTTGAAATTTCTGGAAACAATGTTGGTAAAGAAATTAAACATAGTAAATAACCTTTCGATGTATGGAGCGACGAAGAGCATCGTACCCTTCCGGCCTATGCATTTACAAATGTAGTCGATCCTCTCTTGTTTTGTACTACCAATCAATTGTATCATCACCGGGCACATGTATCCAATCCATCCCTTCTTTTGATTACTCGTAAAAAACATGTACCTGGACAATTTCATAGTAGGTATTATTTGTAATAATAGTTAGTGCAATTAAAATTGAATTTAGAAATAAAATTAATAAAATTACTCACAAGGTGTAGATCGACATCATCACTTGATTAACTTGCTCACATCTCCATAGGTCTTCAAAATCACTCCATAACGCCATGATTTCACGTTTGCATCTGAATACGCATTCATTTCCCGAGAATGCATATGTTGAGTTTCGATCATGGGGTTGTAGCAAATTATAAAGGATACATACGAAGCCAGGTATATCTCGAGGGACGTGAGCTCTTTCAAATGGAGGTCTAACCTTAGTTGGTGTCATTGGCACCAATTTGGTCATCGATTTGACCGATTTTGGTGTTGTCTTCACCAGTTTTGGTGATGGAGGTCTTATTTCCTCCAAATGTCGATCCTTGATAGGATCAACGTATATAAGTGTACGGGGCCAAATAAGAAACATTCCCTGGGAAGGGCCAAGTTTCTTCTATTCTCCGTGGATTGGCAAATAGGTGCCCATCACCGAATGATTAACCAAGGAAACCCATGAAAAACCTTCCGCAATTGGTATGGAGTGATGATGTTTCATTAACTCATGCAAAACTCCATCGGTTACATGTAGTTGCTTACCTTCTATGTCTTGATAAATCTATAGTTCACATGGACATGATTTCTAAAACACAAGCAAAATAGATATTAAATATGAAACTTAATTCATAGGGACATAATCAAGAAAAGGATCCTTCGTACCTTTTTTCAATTGCAAGGGTGGCATTGTCGAGGTTGTTGGGTTTGAAAAATTTCCTATCAACTCTTGAATATTGAACAATTGCCCCGCAACTTACCTCAACATCTCCGGGAGAGTGTCGTGAACCCCTAGATGGTGGTTTCCAATCAGGTGCTAAGTCCTATAAATTGTCCGAAAGAACTAGTCCTCTAAATTTCTTGTTGCTCAATTCGTTTGTCTTGGAGTTGGGCTATTTTTTTTTACAACGAATGGACTCTCGAGGGTTTCGCTCCATCATAGGACCGTAAAATCTCAAATGCTTTCCGTTGGGTCAAGAAACTACCCATGCCCCTAACCCTGCCCAGATGGTTGGGTTTTTCCGTGGCTTCACAAAGGACGTCGTGTTTATCCCTTGAAATGAATTCCCCTTGCAATTGATCATTCTTCAATTTTTCCTAAGTGAAAACATAAATAATATATACCTTTGTTATTTCGCTATATCTTAATTTAGTTCAAATTAATAATGTATTCAACTAAAAATTTACGTACCACTCTTTCAGCAATTAGTTTCCCTTTATCCTTGACATATGACTACTGCAGGACATGGATATTTGCACCAGTAATTTAGGGCAACAGCACCGGTATTTTGACCCCAAAAAATACTGGTGTGTATGTAAAGGGGTGTAGAAATGAAACAAATTTGCACCGGTAAAATGGACCAGTGTAGAGCAGCATTTGCACCGGTATCTTATGCCGGTGCAAAATAACGGGATCCCAAAATGTGTGCACCGGTATTATTTGGGAAACCGGTGTAATACCGGAATATAGTTTGCACACGTATGCTGCACCGGTATTTAACCCAAGAACCAGTGTAAAACAATGATTTGTACACCAGTATTAAATCCAACACCGGTCTTTGTTTTGTAGTCGAAATATAGTTTTTTTTACACCGGTATGTTGCACTGGTATGTTGCACCGGTATTTTTTACACCGGTATTACTATACTTTATGGACCGGTATTATTGAAATAATTAAAAATAAATTACTTAAAATGTGGAATTCGTTTACACCGGTACCTGTGAAATTTATTTATACCAGTGTATTATGTTGGTAAAATTTGCAATGCCAAATTTGTTTTCCGATGGTCCATTCTAGATCATTTACGGGCCAACAACAACCAAAGATACTTGTGAACTACTATAAATTGGAAACTTTTGAATAGGTAAGAAATTTGAAACATTCTACTATGAAAATATGCCTCGCAAAACACGCGAACATTATTCCAACATATTAAATAGAAGAAGTATCTTAAATATGGAATCAAATAAAGTAAAACAAAAGTTTAGTATAACCAAACACCATCCATAGAATTCAAATATCATCCACCATTCAATATTAACCATCAACCTATTATGTCGTTTTTATCATCCAGAAGTTACAACGTAGTGTTCGCCTGCTGCTGGTAGTCTCCGAGCCAAGCCCTACACCATCTCTCTGCTACACCTTGAATTTCATACACATGGTACGACCCTTTGCCCTCGGGGAGAATCTATTAATTTCAAACTTACATTATTAGTCAATATTTTTGTGTTTACTAGAGATTAATAATACAAATTTTGAGATGCAAGGTTTACTTCCAAGATATTTTTTTGTCTCCGGGTGATTAACAAATTCTTCCATGAAGAGCATAATGGAGTACCCGCATTGCCACGAACCATTATGGGTCCAGTACTGCACGGGAAAGGTAAACGTAATTACTAACCCTAAAAATCAAATTTGATGGATGAAATGACAGAATGACTTACAATAATGTTGTTGATTTTCCAAGTGTAGTCGTGTTCTAGCTCCGTCTTTCTCTTCTCCCTTTGGTATGCACAAGCAAGCCTATGAAGATAGTAAATTTAAATGGTTACTTCTTCCTGTCGATTATCGAACCAGTATTTTTTATTTGATTGAAATACCTTGAAATGACCCTGAGTTCGACCAAGTTTGTTGGTTTAAAATCCTCAAATTTGTTGGTTCGACCAACCATGAAATGACCCTTCAAATGACCCTGACAATGTGTCCAGAGGGGATGGATAATGATGGGGTACTAATGATCCCTGTCGGAAAATTATGTTAACCAATAAAAGAAACGGAAGTCGTTTAAATGTGAATGTAATTATCGGGAAGAAATGCTTACATTCTTATGTAGGGTACGATGTAGAACTCAACATCTGTTGCCTTCATTGTTTCCCAAATTTGTTTGAAACAGAGTTCGACCTCCTGCTCGAAGTTGGTTAGGTTGCCACAGCTGGATGGGCAAAATTGGACGCGACCTGAATTAGTTTCATATATTTTCTCCCACAGGTGTCTGTAACGTTAATCGTACATGAAAATGAATTATTGATAAAAAAACATAAAGGCTGTATGTTTTGAAACTCACCCCATCCACTTATCGACCTGCACATTATCGATCCAGGCCATTGAACACTTGTTTCCCAATTTCTTCCCGAACACAACCAAAACTTCTATTCCAACACTGCAGGTGTAATGTCGTGCGAATGTTGATGGTTGGAATACTAGGAAGAACATGAAGTCCTTATTCTTTATCATTTCCAGGATAGCGGAATTTTCTTCCTTTATGAATTGCCCCATGATCGCCATTTTGTCAGGTCTAGTTTGTTGACAATCTGCAAACGTAAAACAATACAAAATGATCACTTGAGCATGTAGTATTGAACTGTCGTTGTTAATGATTAACTTTTTTTAGTGCATTTACCTGTTTTGGAAGCCTATTTAATCTTGGTCTTGAATATGGGTGGAAATTAGCCATCGATTGAGATTTTTGCTCGCTAGTATCCTGTTACAAGGATTATTGAATAGGGATACACAAAAGTACTTTGAGGAATTGAAAAGTAATGTGTTACAAGATTGTACCTCATCATCATTGGTGAGAATCATAATCTCCTCGTCATCCGTATCACCTCCGAAATTGATTTCATCGATGTCACTCAGTTGCTCACTTGCCTTGCCTATTAAGGGCACCGACCACTCCACAACGCTATTAAGCGCCTCTCCAACATTATCAAAGTGGTGGTCCATCGAGGGCAATCTTGCCTTAGGACGGAGGACTGGCTCGCATACTCTCACACGAGCAACACTTCCTTGTTGGGCATCCTGACGATGAGATACCTGTCGCAGGCCATGGGGGACCATTTTCTTCTTCTCGACTATGTCTTTGATGAAAAGAGTCACGCATTCTCCATCCTATTCGTATAATATTTAAGTGAATCGATCAAATGGTTATGGAGATATTTCAAATGTATAAATTATTGTATAAGACATGCATAAATTATTGACAGTGTACCTCTTCATCTCCTTCTTTGTCGTTGGGCTCTTCACTGGACTTTGTAGCAGCTGCAGCAATGTCATCCATCGCATTCTCTATAAACTTCTTGGGATTGTCAAGGTCTAGCAGAATCTGAACACTGCTTGCAGATGCTAAGATCTTTACCAATTGCTCCAGGTACGATACCATAGCTTTCACAACCGGTTGATTGTTAGATGGTCTCCTTCAGGCTGTCTCCTTGGTTGAGGAACTGCTACCACACTTGCTTTGGGAGAGATGAGGAACAGCCACCGCTGTGGGTAGACCCATCTGAGTTCCTCTATACCTGCCTGGGTGGTTCTTCTTATTTGTGACTTTTATGAGTAGGGGTGGGCAAAAAAACCGAAAATCAAAAATCGAACCAAAAACCAAATTATCCGAATCCGAATAACCCAAACCGAATTTAAAATACGTTTTTTGGATAATCGAATTGAATAAATCGAATTTTGAATATGATTTTTTGGTTTGGTTTTGGATATTGAAACTCAAACCGAAAACCGACCCGAATACCGAATTGTAAATAAATAAATAAAATATATAAAATCATAAATAAAATTTAAAAATACAAAACTAAATTTATAAGTAAATATAAGTGGGAGGACTAATCTATACATTTTAAAAAATTACCCCAAACATCATAACATGAAAATGTGAAATGGATCAAATAGACAATAGATTGATATTCAAGTGTTTTACAATCCATATTCATTATAAATTTTTTTTAATAAATTAGTTCGTTTAAATTTCTTATAAATTTAAAAACAAGTATATATATATGTATATATATATATATTCTTATAAATTCTTATTGACATGAACGTAAATGGAAAGCATTAACTATAATCAATAAATATCCATATCTAAACTACAATGCTCTTAGTAATCACAGTGATAAGGTGCACGAATAATTGATTCTTCAACAGTAAACTTTCACTACACTAAAGCATTCCTCAAACAATGGACATTTTCCTCTGCTCTAAAAAATTAACAAACTACAATGGACTCAGAAGAGATTATTTGGTGAAGAGATGAAGGCGGTGAGATTACTTGGTGAAGAGATGAAGACAGTAATATATAAATATTATAGTCAATTTAGGAGAACGTCTCCTATTAGACCATCTAAATGTTAGACTAATCATGAAAAATCTCGTTTCAATAACTATTAGGGTCAAATTATAATTATTTATACATTACCATACATTTTAAAAGTTATAAAAAATTTGTTGCAATAAATAAAAATAAATATCAAATCAGCCTATTAGTTATATCAATTATAAAATAATATTGTATAATGATTTGTCAGTCTAAAACAAGACGTTGTGTTAATTTAATAGTGGAATTTTTGTATCACCCTCTAAATGTATTTAAATTACTTATATAAATAGAAGAGAAAGAAATTATAAAAATATATGAGTGTGTCTTGAAAAATGGTCTTTCCATAAGTTATGGAAAGACCAAGTCAACAAGGTTTAAACTATAAATTAGAAAAAATGAAGATAAAATTTCTGGGTTGCATGAACCGGGTTATAAATTTATAACTACTATATGTTGCATACTAAAATTTTAGTATTGCAACTAAGACCTTTTACCTTTTATTATTATAATTAAATCTCGTCTTTCCATAAACCTATAGAAAGACCGTCTTTCCCAAGACTTTGCCAGAATATATTATGAACACATTCATCATGTATGGAAAAGGTAAAAACATAAGTCAAATTAATAGGGTAATAATAATAAAAAGGATTTGAGATCAAACGGTATTAAATAATCCTCAGTCACAAAATACTCCTCAAATTAAACAATGTAATAATAAATGGAAAAATCTTTGAAAATACCGTGTTTCCATTATTCCGTAGGCTTATGGATAGATAGAGTTTAATTATAATAACACAAAGTAAAAGGTCTTAGTTGCAATATTAAAATTTTATTATGCAACGTGTAGTAGTTATAAAGTTTATAACCCGATTCATTCAACCCATAAACTTTATCTTCATTTCTTCTAATTTGCATTTTAAACCATAATATTTCCATGACTTATGGAAAGACCGTATTTCAAGAGAAAGACTCATAATAAATTCAATAAAAAAAATAATGGAAGAAAAGGTGGAAATGGAACATGAAATGAAATTGGACACATATACGTTACAAATTGGGACACATATACGTTACAATGAAGGCAAGAAGGATTGGAAGCAAGGCAGGCAGCAAAGGGCCAAAGGAAGAGCCTTACTACATTAGTATTTAGTCCCACATCGGAAGTGGTGGAGAATTTACCTTCAATTTTAACTATAAATAGGGAACTCCTCCATTTCTTTTGAGGCAAAGCAATGAAAGCATAACATGCAAATGCCAAATGAGCCTTTAATGGCAAATTACTTGGCCTTAATTTTTGGGCTGTAATTATTTATTTGGAGTTAAAATTTTGGAATGTTTATGGGCTTTTTGGTATGGTCCAGAACCAATTTAATCGAATTCAATTTGATAAATATTGGAATTAATTCGGTTTATCCGGTTGAATTTGCTTTCAAACCGAATCCGAATTTTGAATTCGGTTCGAGTAATTCGGATTATTTGAATGGTTTGGGTCGGATTCGGTTTTTGATTTTTTAGGAAAAAAACTGAATAATCCGAACCGAATAAACCGAAACCCAAATAAATCGAACCGACGCCCACCCCTAGCTAGGACTAGGGGTGGGCAAAAAAACCGAAAACCAAAAATCTAACCAAAAATGGAATTATCCAAATTCGAATAACCCAAACCGAATTTAAAATACAGTTTTTGGATAACCGAATTGAATAAACCGAATTTTGAATATGGTTTTTGGTTTGGTTTTGGATATTGAAACTCAAACCGAAAACCGACCCAAATACCGAATTGTAAATAAATAAATAATATATATATAATAATAAATTAAATTTAAAAATACAAAAATAAATATATAAGTAAATATAAGTGGGAGGACTAATCTATACATTTTAAAAAATTACCCCAAACATCTTAACATGAAAATGTGAAATGGATCAAATAGACAATAGATTGATATTCAAGTGTTTTACAATCCATATTCATTATAAAAAAAGTTTAATAAATTAGTTCGTTTAAATTTCTTATAAATTTAAAAACAAGTATATATATATATATATATATATATATATATATATATATATATATATTCTTATAAATTCTTATTGGCATGAACGTAAATGGAAAGCATTAACTATAATCAATAAATATCCATATCTAAACTACAATGCTCTCAGTAATCACAGTGATAAGGTGCACGAATAATTGATTCTTCAACAGTAAACTTTCACTATACTAAAGCATTCCTCAAACAATGGACATTTTCCTCTGCTCTAAAAAATTAACAAACTACAATGGACTCAGAAGAGATTATTTGGTGAAGAGATGAAGGCGGTGAGATTACTTGGTGAAGAGATGAAGACAGTAATATATAAATATCATAGTCAATTTAGGAGAACGTCTCCTATTAGACCATCTAAATTTTAGACTAATCATGAAAAATCTCGTTTCAATAACTATTAGGGTCAAATTATAATTATTTATACATTACCATACATTTTAAAAGTTATAAGAAATTTGTTGCAATAAATAAAAATAAATATCAAATCAGCCTATTAGTTATATCAATTATAAAATAATATTGTATAATGATTTGTCAGTCTAAAACAAGACGCTGTGTTAATTTAATAGTGGAATTTTTGTATCACCCTCTAAATGTATTTAAATTACTTATATAAATAGAAGAGAAAGAAATCATAAAAATATATGAGTGTGTCTCTTGAAAAATGGTCTTTCCATAAGTTATGGAAAGACCAAGTCACCAAGGTTTAAACTATAAATTAGAAAAAATGAAGATAAAATTTCTGGGTTGCATGAACTGGGTTATAAATTTATAACTACTATGTGTTGAATGCTAAAATTTTAGTATTGCAACTAAGACCTTTTACCTTTTATTATTATAATTAAATCTCGTCTTTCCATAAACCTATAGAAAGACCGTCTTTCCCAAGACTTTGCTAGAATATATTATAAACACATTCATCATGTATGGAAAAGGTAAAAACATAAGTCAAATTAATAGGGTAATAATAATAAAAAGGATTTGAGATCAAACGGTATTAAATAATCCTCAGTCACAAAATACTCCTCAAATTAAACAATGTAATAATAAATGGAACTAGTGCTCAAATTAGTTCTCGACAAATCCAATTCTTCAATTTCAAAAATATCGCGATCCAACTAGTGCGTGCGATTAATAGTGCGATTACACACACTACTATTCATTCCCCTTTTCTTTGTCACTGTTCCACTGATAATGGTTACTTTCTGATCCAATTTCTCCACTGACATGGCGGCTCCTCCACCAGGCCGCGGCGGAAGCGCGCAGGCCAAAACCTTCCTACAGGCTTTAGGAAATCGACCCCCCCTATTAAACACTTCCCTTCCCTCTAATCCCGAAATCATTCCCAAAACCAATTACAAAGGGGAAATTGCTTGTCTGGTAACCAGAAAGGAGGCAGAAACTCTCGCCTCGCACTACCAAAACGCCCTGGGTGGTAAGTTTGCAAGAGGCAAACCAACGATGGCGGCACTGACCGAGGCTTTCAATTCCGTTGGTTTCAAAGGAAAATTCCAGATTGGTTCGATCGATTTCAGGCATGTCCTCATCCACTTCCAGGACAGGGAGGATTACCAGAGACTCTGGATCAAAGGTCAGTGGATCTTTAATCATGTTCCGATGAAAGTGCTTAAATGGACCACTGATTTCTCCCCTGAGGTAGAATCGTCTATAGTCCCCGTCTGGGTTACCATACATCATGTTCCGGTTTTCTTTTACAACATAGCTATGCTAGAATCCATGGGAAATCAGGTTGGCAATTACATTAAAATGGATTCTGCAACTGCTGGTTTGACTAGACCTTCTGCTGTTAAAATGTGCATTGAGATTGACTTAAAAGACAACAGTCATCATTCATTAGAGTGGGCATAGAGGAAGATGGAATAGAGTTCAATGTTGCTAAACTTCCTATAGAATTTGAGGACCTCCCCCTGTACTGTCACCACTGCAAAGCCATAGGACACGAGGATAATCTATGCATTTACTTACATCCAGAACTTAGGAAACCTAAGACCTCTAAGTTGGATAAATGAAACACTATGCATAATGAACCAAGAGAAGGAAAGATAGTTCCCCACTCACAACATAGGGGTTTTGATAAACCTGATCAGGCTGGAGTTAGTAGATTGAATGATGATTTAAATAAGCCTGGAGGTTCAGGTGTCTCGGCTTATGAAAAATTCAAAACCCTGTCTTCACAAAACCTTAGATATGTTCCAAAACAGAAAGTAGACTCGGTAACAAATGTTCAGTCAGTAACAATTGCTGATTATGAAGGGGGTATGGTGGATAACACTTTGAATAAGGAATTAACCAATATCAATCTTGTAACTGAACGGTCTGATGTCATCGTTCTGGACTCTGAAGTTGGTAAAGAATGTGATAGGGATCAGTTTTTGGTCCTCAATCAGAATACTGTTTCGGAGAATAATAATATGGACGCAAATAATGATTCCTCTATAATGAGACAAGAGAAGAATGCTGTGCTCTCAGCTTCTCTTTCGAAGTCTCCTATGCTTCTGACCAAACAATCCTTATCTGCTCCACCTCACCTCCATACTAAGACAGGTTTTGCTAAAGATGATATTCCCGGTAAGCGGGGTAAGCCCTTTTCTCCTTTTAATCCTATTACTGCTGCAAAAAATTTTATTTTCCCCCAACAGAAACATAGGCAAAACAGATTCCTGCCTTTGGAGGATGAAGACATATCCACGGATGTAGCTACTCCAAGGAACAACTCAGATTCAACCTATTCTGACAATGATGATGAAAAGGGTGATACTCAGGTAAGCCAGGTAAGTTCTTCGGAGTTAGACTCTAGGCAAAACAAGTTGAAAAAAGGGAAAAAAATGAAAAAGTGTCTAATCATAGGAATGAGACCTATTTAACACAGTTAAATACTATCATGACTAGATCAAAAAGCTCTAACAATGTTTCCTTATGAATAGCTCGACTATTAAGATAAAGTTTCTGGTTTGGAATCTTAGGGGAATGGATACATCTATGATAAGACTTCATAACTTGATAATTAGGCACAACTTTGAGCTTCTCTGCTTAATTGAGCCTAAACATGAAAATGTGCAATGTGATTCTTACAGACAACTGTTGAACTTTGATAACTGTTTGCAGGCTAATAGTGGCCAAATTTGGCTTTTTTGGAAATCCAGCATAGATGTAATAGTAAAATGGGATAACTTGCAATTCTTTGCTGTTACTCTGTTCATTCTTACTTTGAATAAAAATATGGATGCCTACTTTGTGCATGGTCTCAGGAATAGGAATGGCAGGAAAACTATGTGGTCTGATCTTAGGTCAATTAATCACTCTGATTCTATTTTCATAGGGGATTTCAATGCCATAACATCAATAAATGAATATAAAGGTCCTTCTACTCCTAAATTAGGTAGTATGAGGGACTTTAATGATTTTATTAATAATATGGCTTTGGAAGAGATTAATACTGTTGGGATTTTTTTACCTGGAGTAACAATAGGTTAAGGAACCCCACTGTACAGAGATTGGATAGAGGCCTCTGCTCCCCTTCGTGGTCAGTTACCTTTCCTAATTCTTCTGTTCAAATTCTGAATAGGATCTCCTCGGACCATAACCCAATGCTACTCACTATTGGTAGTGACATACCATCTACTCCTAGACCATTTAGATTTTTAAATACATGGTACAAGAGGAGAGATTTCAGTGAAGTTATTAAACAAAACTGGGAATTGCCTCATCAAAAATCAGGAATGCTAGGTTTCTTCCTTAAACTCATTAGATTGAAAAAAGAACTTAAAATTTGGAATAAGGAAAAATTTGGCAACATAACTGACAATGTTTTACAAGCTGAAGCTGCCCTACAGTCTCAAGAACATATTTATGATCATGATGCTTCTGTTGGAAACATGGTGAAACTAAAGGAAGCCAAGGCTAGGTTAGTAAGGGCTCTAGTTGAGCAGAAAAGTTTTTGGAAACACAAGGCTAAGGTTAAATGGCTGAAGGAGGGTGACAATAACACTAGTTTTTTCCATAACTCGGTTAAGGAAAGAATGAGTAGACTAAAGATCACTAAAATTAAAGGTAGTACTGGACAGTGGCTAGATAATATAGAGGACATTCAGAATGATGCCATTAACTACTTTCAAGATCTTTTAACAGATGACACATCCTCTGACAGCAATTTCTTCAAGCCACATTTCCTCAGTCAAATTCCTAAGTTGATCACTCAGGAAGACAATGACAAACTTTTGAATCCTGTTTCTATGACTGAACTTAGGGATATTGTTATGAGTCTTAATAAGAATAGTAGTCCAGTTCCAAATGGATTCACAGCTAAATTCTACATTAAATCCTGGGACATAATTGCTAATGATTTATTGGCTGCTGTAAATGATTTCCTGACTGTTAATAATATCCCAAGGGGTATTGGAAGCACCTGGATTGCCATTATTCCAAAAAAGAAAACCCCCGTCTCTTTTGATGATTATAGACCAATTAGTCTTTCCAATGTTCTTAACAAAATTTTTTCCAAAATCTTAATGGAAAGACTTAAGTCTATTATGCCAAAAATTATCTCACCACAACAAACAGCTTTTCTAAATGGTAGAGATATATCGGATAATGTAATCTACCTACAAGAAATGGTAAGGTTTTTGAATAGAAAACAAAGGGACCCTAACTGCATAGTTAAACTGGATCTTAAGAAAGCCTTTGATAGAGTTAAATGGTCTTTCCTTTATTCTGTACTGGCTAGGTTTGGATTTTCTCCAAAATTCATCTTTACCATTATGAAGAACCTATCACAGGCTTGGTTCTCAATTTTAATTAATGGGAAGCCTGTTGGTTACTTCCAGTCCACTAAGGGGATTAAACAGGGGGACCCCCTCCCCCCTTTTCTTTTTAACATATTTTCTGAGTCTTTTACTAGGAGCCTAGCTTTCATTTTTCAGAATGGGAAATTGGCATACTATGACCTTCCAGGTAATGCACTCAAAATCTCACATCTATCTTATGCTGATGATACTGTGGTTTTTTTAAAACCCAATAATCAGACTTTGCTCAGATTTAAAGCTTTCCTGACAAAATTTGAAAGTGTCACTGGCCAGAAGATTAACTATAGCAAAAGTGACATTTTCATTGGTAAACATGCTAGTGTACATACAGTCAGTAACATAAGGAGGATACTAGAGATGAAATTTGGAGATTCCCATTCACATACTTGGGAGTCCCCATTTTCACAGGGAGAGTAAGGAATATATATTTTCAACCTGTAATTGAGATGATTGATAGTAGGATAGGGGGTTGGAAAAATAGGTGGCTATCTACTAGGGGGAAAATCACCCTGATACAGTCTTGTATATACTCTATCCCTCACATATATGGTCAGTTCTAAAACCTACCAAGGAGATCATCTCTACCATAGAAAAAAACTGAGTACATTTTTTTGGGGGTCCAATGATCTGAAACCTAAAAGAGCATGGAGGAGATGGGATGCACTTTGCTATCCTATAAACCAAAATGGTCTAGGTTTTAGATCATTAACCACCATAATAAATACATGTTCAGTAAAGCTATAGTGGAAATATCAAAAGGGTGAGGCCTTATGGACACATCTAGTAGCTTCACTGCCACCCTCTTCTAGATCCTCTCCTAACTGGAGGAGGATTAGCTCTATTAATGTTTGGGCAGAATCAAACTCAAGGGTGATAGTAGGTAAAGGAGAATGCAATTTCTGGACATCAAACTGGTTAGATATAGGTCCCATTGAAGATCTATGCGATCAAAACCTTGTTGATATCTCTGAATCATGCTCGGTTGCAGAGTTCATATCAAACAAATCAGTTTTGCTACAAAAAATTTCCCCATTGCTACCCCCTCATGCTATTATTCTGTTGCAGGAAGCTTCTCTATCAACACACAGAAATGATAGACTTATATGGAAACCGGGTATCAAGGGTGAGTTCACTTTCAAATCTACTTATCTACTGCTTAGGAATCAAAGAGGTACAGTATCTTCTACTCAATCTGTCTGGAGTTCAAGAATTGAGAAAAAAGTTTCAGTATTCATGTGTAAAATGATAAACTCTTACCTTCCATTTGATAATGTCTTGCGCAAACTGAGATTTTCAATGCCTTCTAAGTGTTGTATGTGCAATAAACATGAGGATTCTTTGGATCACTTTTTCAATTCCTGTTCATTTGCTGTGCAAGTTTGGAGGTCAGTTCATGCATTCATGGGGATTAAACACGATGCTTACCCATCTATATGGGATAGACTGTCTTGTTATTTGACCTATACTAGTCTGAGCTCTTTACACACAATAATCATCAGATCTGCTGCTATCATAACATGCTGGAACATGTGGAAAATGAGGAACAAAATTTTATATGATTCTGTCATTCCACAACCAGGAGTAGTTTTAACTCAGATAAGGAATCAAATTTTCTATATGTTTACTGCTAAACCAGTATTTATAGTATCTAAGGTAGACCAAGAAATTGCTGATCATTATTTCCTCCCTCTAATCAAACAGCCTCCAAAGCCAAAAATATTAAAAATAGCTTGGTCTAAACCATGTAGGGGCTATAAAGTTAATGTTGATGCTGCATGGTGTAGGCAAACTAACAGGAGTGGAATTGGAGTGATCATAAGAGATAGTAGGGGTGGCTTTATTGCTGCTTATACTATTTTTACAGCTGCTAACTCCCCACTAGAGGCTGAAATGAAAGCAATCAAGTTTGCAATTGGAAAAGTTGAAGAGTTTTATACTCCTGTCTGCTTAGAATCTGGTTGTATAAATGCGGTTACATATGTTAATGATCCCCTCAATGCTCCTTGGACTCTGTTTCAACTAGCAGATGATGCAAAACAATTGTTGGGTGATATTCCGCTACTGCATACTCAGAGACAAGCCAATTTAGTGGCTGATGCCCTTGCTAAAGAATGTATACATGCTGAGTATGGTTTATCTATGTATAGGTTTAATGTGCTGTCCAATAACATCCAGGGTCTAATTAGGTTAGATCAAATAGGTACACCTTCGTTAAGGTTGGTAAATTGATCGGATGCTACTGATTATTGCTATTACTTGCAGGAGTTTCAACATCAATGCGATGGCTCACTTGCTATGAATACTCACGGATAGAGTGCACTGGTGTGGGCGTTTTCCTTTTCTATGAGGATACAGTGCACTGGCAGGTTTCTTTTGCAAAAGTCGTCATGTAGAGGATAGGCTTCTTAGTGTAGATGGGGTGTGTCTGACTGACTTGTATTTCAATTTTTTGATCTGCTAATAAGTTCGACACTCTTCCCAAATTACTAAGAGTTTTTGTAACCCTCCTACTATTAGATTCATTCCTTACTTCATTTTGGAGGCAACTAATGTTACTTCAAGAGCCAATAGCTCCCTTATGTATACATCAACTAAGCCAATGGCTTCATTTTCTCTTTTTGTTGTCACCTTTGTTTTTTACATGGCTTGGGAAGGCCTAATACATATTCCCCCATCTCTGGATGGTTTCCAAAAAAAAAGGAAAAATCTTTGAAAATACCGTGTTTCCATTATTCCGTAGGCTTATGGAAAGATAGAGTTTAATTATAATAATACAAAGTAAAAGGTCTTAGTTGCAATATTAAAATTTTATTATGCAACGTGTAGTAGTTATAAAGTTGATAACCCGATTCATTCAACACATAAACTTTATCTTCATTTCTTCTAATTTGCATTTTAAACCATAATATTTCCATGACTTATGGAAAGACCGGTGCGTTGTTTGATTTGCATTTTAAACCATAATATTTCCATAATAATAAATGGTTGATTTTGGCGTAACTTATAACGTCCGGTGTGATGTTCTCAACCTCTTTCGATATGTAAAACCCTTTCTTATCTTTGTTTGCCTCAAGTTAGACAAGAGATCTATCAGGTGTGAAGTCCCTTAGACTTATTTGTTTCTCAATCTCCTTATGAGTGAATCGCTCTGTGCTTAACCTCATTCTCTCCTTCTCTTTCAGATCCTCAATTTGTCACAGATGTATCGATTGCCCCTTCTGCCCGGGTGGTGCATGTAATCCCTGCCCTTGTTCCATTCAATATTTGTCACCCTGAGCCTCTGTTGTTGTTATAAATGAAAATTTAGTTGAATATAATTTGTGGGAAACATGTCTCTTAACAAGTAATAATTTTCTCATCTTACATCAAAATCCGGATGTCTGCGCCTCTTTTCAAACAAGTGCCATTTGTCTTCAACTATCCACTCATACTTCTCCCATGCCGGTATTCCTGTTTTATTGATACCTTTGTCCACTTTGTGAATGAACCTATTTTCCACCTCTGTCTTCCAATTCCTATGTTGGTTTTTTGCCCTCTTTGTAACCTCCTTCTTCAGTATTTCTAATTGCCCATCTGTCACTGGTGTTTCAATTGTGAAGCTCTCCTAAATGAATCATATGAAAAAGCATGTCAGGAATCACATCTTCACTAAGAATTTACCATTTCATAAAATTTTAAATTACAATTGTCAAGAGTCTTACCAGAACATCCTTCCATGCCTCTTCTTTAACATCCCTAGAGACAGTGCTCCAGTGCTCGCATGCGCCAGATCTGATCCGGCGCCGGAAAGCGTAATTGTCATAAGCGTGCCACGCTGACCAATTCTTAATGCATACCGCTTAATTCCCATGGAACTCAAACGCAATAGGAGTTGGAGTGTTATGCTTTGCCAACATCACAGACTGACACGTACTAGTTTCCCGCCTCCTCAAATAACTTTTTACCTCAAACTTTTCCCACCCTTCTCCATTTTCCCTCCAGCTTTTATCAAGTCGTCATCTACTTCATTAATAGTTGCCCTTCCTTTGATGGCGCTCTTTCCCTTTTCCTTGCAAATTTGGTGTTTTAGCCAATTGTTTATCGGCATCCAATCCTTCAACATCCCCTACAAAGTGGTCACTCGGTTTCGTGATTTCTTCCTTCTCTTCACTAGATGGGTCATTTGTTTGAGTTGTTTCTTCCTCAAATTTTATCTTCAACGGGATCCTTTTTGGCAGTGGTTCTTAGTCCACCACATCCACCTCCCCATCGACCACATCTTTCACCTCCTCCTCCTTCTTCGTAACCGGCCACTTTCTCTTCGTGTTGAATTTCCCATTCTTTCGCAACATCCACAACAGTAGAATTGGAAATTCTCAATCCATACCGGTTTTCAAAATAACGGCACTTAAAGATTAACATTGATAGAATGTGGCATAGAACTTGATCAACTAGTTCGTAAAACTTTTGAGCAAAACATGGCATAGAAATTGAACAATTCATAGATGAAACTACATCATGTGAGGCATAAAAGTTTATATAACCTGTCATAGAACTTGAAAAATTAAGGCATGGAACTTCATATAGAATGAAATGGAACCTTATAGAAGTTGATAGAATACCATACCAATGTGTTTGGATTCATAAATTAGGCATACAACCGAGCAATTCTCACTCCCCCCTAACGTGACTATCAGCATCATCACCAACAAAAATACTATAGAACTACATCATCCATCCATAAAAAATGCAAAACAGTTACTCCCCACAATTGTATAAACATACCATTCAAGAATGTCATTCAACCTTTTGTCAATTTACATATTTTTGGTCATAGAGGCAATTGATCGAACATGTATTGTGCGTGAGGGATTGAATGGTTTTTTAAGATAATTTGACTTGGTAACCCATGGTAACGTAAAACCCAACACTTACCTTCACCAATGGAGCATTTTTTTGCTACTTCCTTTCGCCGAACTCGCCAAGTACTTTCTTCTCTCCCCAAAAATCCTCTCTCATTTTTTTTGGTTCTCTTGTGTTGAGGTCCACACTTTATAGGGATGGAATGGGAGATGAGGAGTTACAATGGTTGATGAGGAGTTGTGGTGGTTCAATTATTTGTGGATTGAATGGTTGGAGTGGTTGATGGCGGGTTTGGAAGAGAATTCGAAGGATTTGAAGATGAGAATACGATGAATTTTGGGAGTTAGGGCCATTTCAAATGGTTTTGAAATCAGAATTCATGTTGTTTGCACCAGTAATACATACAGTACCGGTGTAAGAAGAATGAAAACGGGGAAAAATTTCTGCTAACTGTTCAGCACCGATACTAATACCGGTGTAAAAATGAAGGAAAGCAACTACATTGAGTTGATTTAAATGAGTTTTCCTTTCACCCGAGAGGAACACACAAAATTTTTGGTTAAGTGTTGTACACCGGTATATAGTACCGGTGTAAAAAAGAAAAATATTGGTGTAAAAATATGGAAAAAGTAGCTGCCTACGCCTGCTTTAAATGTATTTTTGTAAATAAAAACATTCAACCCAATTTATGAAATTTTTTCTAATTGTCCAGCACCAGTATATATACCGGTGCAAAATCTTGAATTATGGGTGTAAGATGTTTTGCGCCTTATTGAAAATCCAAAATATTGATTTTTTTTGAAATGCACGCAAAACATTGTACAAAATACACTAGTACTTATACTTTGTTACCGTTGTAAATATTTTTTTAATAGTTGTTAAATTTATCACTTATTGCATTTGCCCCCCGTGCATATTTTTTGCATGACCCCAATCAATCAAATTGACGTTCAATTACTGTGAATAGACATTGTACTAGTGGTTTCATGCAAACATTGACCACACATGGGCCCCATACGGTGATGTTTCTATGCATTGTTTAATTTCATAAAATTTGCAGATAAACATTTCGTTCGACCCCTTCAAGCACTTTTCCACCGGCCAAAATGGAATTTGCCAATGCTCCAGATTGAATAAGTAACATTTTTGTACCTCAACGGTACCAAGGTTCCCGCAAAGTTGATTGTATGTGTTTATTGCAATTAGGTCCCCGTAATTGTCACATGCGGTTACGATGTGTTAAGAAAATACATAAATTATCAAATTGAATATTCTGGTATTAAATCATAATTGAAACATATTTGTGCCCAGGTGGTTGTTCGTCCTGAAGTGCTAGTAGGTGTTGTAGAGAAAACAGTAAGGGTTTAGTCCAATGTTTCTATATGTAATCCCAACATATTTGAAACTAAATACGGAGCCTGGACCCGTTTGTTTACCCGCATGTTTTACTTGGAAATACAAAAAGGTTGTTTTGTGGACCATCCAGTTTGATCAGATTGTAATTTCGATTTACGAGTTAACTTTTTTACTTTTTGCAATTTAGTCCCTCCAAGAATCTTCGAATGGTCGGAATATATAATTAGCTCCACATATATGCAATTAAAAACACAACGATCGTGTTAATGCATTTGAAGACATAATCGGTGAACGGAAGGCTTTGTAAAGCCAACAATGAATGCTTGCACTATATTTTCCATAATTACACTATTGCCCACAAATTTACTTGGGGAACCTCCATAGCTTCTTTTCCTACAATTTACTGCAATTCTAACCATTCTAGGAATATAATGCACCATATTCGGCAGTCATGAAGTAAAAAAATAGGCCAACTAAGTTTGGCCTATTTTTTTGGTCTTCATAGTGTATATGGCAGACAGAGATTCAATAGACATGGCCCTCAAATTTTTCATTCGATTCATCATCATGCATGTTTGTCAAAAGTAAGAATGCCAAACTGCAACACAGTCAAAGTTGAGTACAAAATCTACTCTTCCCAACCTCTAATACAAGTTTTCTGCGAATAATATTGGGAAAATGGTTCTACCCCGTCAGCTGGTCCTGTTGTATCACCATGTTGCATCACCATCACAGGTACTTATTCTAACATACATATCCTCGACATCGCATGCGCATAAGTTTTGGAAAATTTCCGACAGCCGCCACGGCATTTGGAAATTGATACGTCATAACCTTGGCCATATGTTCCTGCCAGGATCTTATTTGGATTCTTCAAGTAAGTTTTCTACACCGACCTCCAATGCAGCAACTGTGGATTCAATAGTAGTGAAAGACGTGTCAGTTTTATGTTTATAGAAAGAGTCCACACAAATCTTACCCATTGGTTGGCCATAAACGATATGTGCATGGGCACTGACTCTGGCTCTTGAACAAAGCGCAGAGATGATACTTCAATAGGCATAAGATCCCATCTGATCATGTTCCCTCTGAAACATAGGATAAATTCGATGACCAACATTCCATCGAAGCTCCCTCTTTATTTCATACAAGAAAGTTGGCAAAGTTTGTGAACTTCTGTGTTAACAGTTACCGGATGGATTCGAGACGCCACGAAGTGGTACCACCCATTCATTTCCGGAGTTAGAGTTTTCTTAGGTATTTTTCTCCAACCGGGTTTAACCAACTCATCTATTTCCATACATGCCCTAGTTACTATCCCAATGATCTCCTTCTCAATTGGTTGTTGTAGAATATAACCGTCATTACCTAGAAAATGTAGTGTGACAAACTCATCTTCACCATTTGAAACATTGGGTAACCCAAACAAGCCATTGATAGATTCTGGTGTCATAGGAACAGTTTTACCTCTACAATACACATGATCGTAGCTCGGCCTGCACTTCAATTTTGCATAGAACTCACTTACAATGGTCAGGTTGAATGGTTGCGGAGTCTCGCGGAATTTTTCCCACCCAAGCTTCCAGATAGTTTGTTCGAATGAGGGAGATACTTCAATTCCTCTCTCTATGTGATGACGTCGTCCTTTGTAAGATTCATTGACCTACCTAGCCTCCTCGGACATGAAGGTACCATCCGAGTAAGTGTGCAGTGATATTTTTGGCAATGATGGGGATGGTGAATGGTGTATCCTTTTTTAATTGGATTTTGGAGGCATTTCCTAAGAAACACATTGTGGCATTTCATCAAACACCTTACATGCAAGTCAAGTTATTCATTATGTCACAAGCTCAATGATTCTATTTCAAATGCAATTGCTAATTAATCATACAATAGAGGCATTGCAATGGTTTACCTGATTATATGCCAACCTACATAGGATTTCACCAAAGATGGGCAGTGATGGAGATGGTATGGTGTGAGATATATAAATTCAAAATATTGTGGAAATGGGGTGCTGATTGGGTTTTTCAAATTGGAACATATTTTTACACCAATATTATATATATACCGGTGTAAAAATAGGCCCAAAGCAGCTGCTTTAGGCTGCTTTTAATATTTTTTTGGTTACGTTGCGTTAATTTTAATAATTTTTTTGTACAAAAAGTAGCTGCGTTACGCTGCTTTTAATGCAAAAAAAATTGACACTGTCGGTCCCGAGAGCAAAAAGGCCCACAATGCTCTTCCAACAAGGAAGCTTGCTCTTCAACATATGTTACAGTCTCTCTACTAGTACGCAATACATACATGTGAACACTCATTAACTCAGCGTGATAGAGTGTGTGAAGTGTACCCTTGGAACGTGGAATCTCATTCCGCATTCCACAGTGGGGTCCACAAAGGAACACCAACTGCTCTTCTTCCAACCAAGTTAGTTGTACAATAATCGATAATCTCCTCGGTGACATACCTCTGAACAATGGAGGTATCGGTACAACTACAATTATGAACATAACCCTTGAAAATAGCTATGTGACACTCAAAGGGGTACATCTAATGCATTCCAACATGCCCGCACATACGTATCTCCCTAACCAAGTGTACCACCAAGTGCACCATGATGTCAAAGAATGGCGGGGGAAAATAATTCTCCAAATGGCATAGAACAACAACAGCCTCTCGATCCAGTTCATAAAGATGTTGCCTGCTAATATTTTTCCTGCATATCGAGTTGAAGAAGAAACACAAGCCTATAATTGAAAATCTAACTTCCTCCTCCAAACATCCATGTATTTCTACGGGCAAAAGTTGTTGCATAAGGACATGACAATCGTGTGATTTCAAAGCATTAAGACGCAACTCATCATTCACAAACTGACTAACATTAGAGGAGTAACCGGAAGGTACCTTCATTCCTTGAATGCTCTGACACACTGATCTCCTCTCAGCAAATGATAGATTATAAGCAGCGGGGGTAGGTACGTTCGCTTCCCTCTTACCTCTGGTTCCAGATCCAACCGTATTCCAAGGTCCACTATATCTGTCATCGCATTCAAGCTATCCTTAGTTTTCCCGGGAATGTTCTGAAGCATCCCAATTAGACTCTCACAAACGTTCTTTTCGATATGCATGACATCCAAACAATGGAGAACATCCAAGTCTTCCTAGTACGGAAAATCGAAGAAAATGGACCGTTTCTTCCATGGTTCATCTACAACCCCACCACCCTTTGAAAACTTCTTACCTAGAACAACATTCAATTTCTTCACCTTCTTGTGAGTAGCTACACCAGTCAAAGGTTTGGGTGCCTTTCACCTCTTCTTCCCACCAACGAATGCAAGCACGTGCTCCCGCAACTTAAGACCTAAAGGCAGGAATTTACGGTGATCCAAATAAATAGTCTTCCGCCCATTCCCCCACTGATGGTAATCTGTCTCATCCTCATAAACTAGGAAAGCCTTGTGACCCTTGACCACATACCCGGAAAGGTTACCATATGCCGGGATATCATTTATGGTACTGAAAAGCATCGCCCTCAATGTAAACTCTTCACCACTACATCCATCAAACATTAAGGCGCCTTCTGACCAAAGCGCCTTCAAATATTCTATAAAAGGGGCAAGATAAGTGTCTATGTCATTTCCAGGTTGTTTCGGGCCTGAAATCATGATGAGCATTAACACATATTTTCTCTTCATGCACAAGTACGAGGGAAGATTGTAAATGGAAAGCATAACCGGCCACAAACTGTGTTTCGAGGACATATTCCCAAATGGGTTCATACCATCAGTACACAAAGAAAATATAAAATTCTTAGGTATGGATACAAAGTGTGGATACATCCTGTCAAATTTCTTCCATTGGTCCGCGTCTGCCGAGTGTCGAATTATATCTTATTCTTTACAACCTCCCCTATCAACGCACCACGTCAAGTTCTTTCCATCCTTTTCATTCTTAAACAACCTTCTCAGCCTCGAAATAATGGGAAGATACCACATACATTCAGTTGGCACCCGCCTCCTCACCAGTACAACATGCTCTTCACCGACAACCACATTTCTCTTCTTCTTATAATGCGACACATTATATACTAGACAAAAAATCTTATCCTCAAGGTCACCCCTATATAGGAAAGAATCGTTCGAACAAGCATGTATCTTTTCATACTCCAATCCCATCGGACATAAAATTCTCTTAGCTTCATAAAGGTTATCATGAACCCCGTTACCAGGTGGAAGCTTTTCATTCAAATACTTAAGCAATTTATTTATGCTAGTATCACTCCATGACCATACACAAATCAAACAACTCCATCAAACACGACATGGCCATGTTTTTCTTCTTGCAACATGGATACAATGGTGTGTCCTTCTCACCAAGGAAGTTTGTCAAAACCTCGGGCCTCCCTCTAAACACATTAACAACCTCCTCACATATGTCATCCAACTTAGCATCCCCAAAACACTCTCCCTCACTACTAACTCTCACTTTTGGAGGCGATTTTTCACTATGAACGGTTCACACAACATAATCTTTCACAAACCCTCAGCTATACAAATGGAGTTTCAGGATGTCCTTCTTATCCGTACGAATTCAATTTCCACAATCACGATAGGGACATAATATTCGCTTCTCTCGACTAAAAGCATGCTCCAAGGACTCATCCACGAACATAAATATATTCATCGCTCACCCTACTAACATTGCCATACGCATGCTTACGCCTCTCAATGATGCGATACATCTATACATATCAATAAATGCCCAACAATCAAACTTCAACACATTTAGTATAATAGAATTTTTCATGATGAATTCCTAATCATGCAACATCTTCAATACACAATATACGCCAATATTCCACATTACAACTACAATATTCTTAACACGTCCAACACAATAGGAATCAAAAGTCATAGCCTTATAACTACAACAACCTTGAGAACAAATCACAAACTAATATTTACAATTCTACCTCAATCACCATCAAATGATCAAACACAAAATGTAAATATCTCTACTAACCAAAATCATACATGAAATCCTTAATGTCCATAAATGTAATTAAAAAAAGGTACCTTCAAGGGGCTCCAGTATGGAGAATTCAATGCCTTTATCAACCAAAAACACTATTTATGAACCTCTTATTCCAAAAATTCCATTTTTAACCCGCTAAAAAAAGAGGGTATGTGAGCATTTAATGTTATTTTCTACACCGGTATTTAGACTTTACCGGTGCATTGGAAGCATTTTACACCGATAAAATCTGTTACCCGGTGTACATTTACAGCAAAATTGAGCATATTTTCCTGTCCTGCACGGGTACAATCACAATACCGGTGCCAAAACTAATAGTTTTGGCGCTAAATTTCAGAATGGTAATTTATTTTTGCACCGAAATTAAGAAAATACCGGTGCATGATCAATTCCTACACCGATGCTAATTGTAACCGGTGTACAAATGCTAATTTTTCCCGTTATTTTTCATTTCTGCATCGGTAATTTCCCATTACCGGTTTAAAAATTTCACCTATTCGCACCAAATTAATAAAAAGGATAAATAAGTACACACTGGTAATCCTGTACCGATGCACATGTTTGCAATTGCACCGGGAATATATATCAAATTGGTACACCGGTAGTACCAACACCTGTGCAAAAATATGTGAACTTTACACCGGCTGACAGGATACCGGTGAGTATGTACTTATTTGCACCGGTACTGATGGTAACATGATAACTACCAGCGCAATTGGTTACATACGCACCGGTATACCTGTACTCATGAATTTATACCGGTGTGTAAGTACCTATTTTCCAGTAGTGTATACACCCTTCTTGTTTTGTCGGCCTTTGAGAAATAGATCGCACCTCACAATGTCATCCACACAAATCGGGCGCACCAAAGCCCTTGCCTCATCTTCTATCATCCCGACCGCTATTGCAATTTGCACATCTTGTTCTAGACATTCTTTCACTAGCTCGATTGCCACTAAGCCATAACCCCCACTACTCAATCAATGAGGAATTTTACTATCTCCGGCAACGCGTTGTTTTTCTTCCCTTGTACCCTAAGATGGATGTTAGGGTCATGTTAACACTATAAACATTTTAATGTAATTAATCACACTAATAATTTGCATATTGTTTTACTAATGTTTTCACTATTCTCCAATGCCCTTTTCTTGTGAATTTCACAACTCTCAGGTTAAATTTGAGTATAAGTTACCCATGGGTGATCACCTTTCTTATCGCTAAATATGTAGTCTCTGGACAAAGTGTATTTATGTTCACGCCAATTCTTTGACATCATGAACATAGCTTTAGCATCCACATCTTGTGTTTCGATTTGAAAAGGCCTCTACGTGGATTACGAAACACAAGGATATGAGGATAGAGAGTACACGTGAAGACAATTTGTAAAAGAAAAATGTAGGAAAAATGATTTACTAAAGCTACCTTGCATTCCATCCACAAGGTGTCCTTGTAATCATTTGGGACATTATGCCAAGTATCGTAGTGGACATCTACCCTTGTTCTACCCACTTTTGCCACCCAACTAGACCAGTTGGCACGTTGCTCCGATACACAATTGCCCAACTTGTCGAAAATCAACGATGTTAACCCTTTCCTAGCCATTCTATGTTCTAATGCTCTGCAATGAGTTCGGTATATTCCTATATCCCCCAAACAATCATTTTCATCCCATGTCATGTCCGTTGTTGGGAAACTAACATTACTGGACTATGACACATCGTCACAAGTCCGTTTCCTAGTTGCCATTTTGAAAGCTACATTTACAAAAAAATAACTTAACCTCGGAAAGAAATAAGTTACTTATATTTATAGAATACCCAAAATATATAAGAAGAAATGTTGTACTAAACCCTTGCCAATGAACATATACAACATACGATAAATTTACCTTTTAAGTTGAAGCAAAAAACATACAGGTCAACATGAACCTAGTAATTAACCTAGCATTTAAGCACACTAATACATATCTCAATCAATAAATCTAGCACCATACCATTTATTATTGATTTCCTTGCATCATTTCATCATCCACCACTATGAAGGCAACCAACCCCTAATATTATTCAAAACTTATCTTTAATAACAAACCCCCCATAAAATAGAAGTCATAACAATCACAAAATCCAAACCCTAGCTATCATGAACAAAACAAATATTTGAGTTTGCTCATTTATGTTTTAAAATAATAAACCCTAGTTGTTTATTAAAGAGTAGATTTACCTTTTTGATCAATTAAAGTGTATGAAATACTCCTTCATAGCTTCTACCTCCATATCATAAAAAACCCTTGTTGAATATTAAAAAATTGAAGTGAGAAATTGGAGTAGAAGAGATGAAGACATACCTCAAATCATCAAAACTTCAAATGAGAGGTTTGGTGATGAAATGGATTGATGAGTTGGGTTTTTTGGAGGGAAGAAAGGCGGGACATGCGGGTTTTTCAAATGTGACTAAATGCTAATTTGAAATCCTTTGTGCATTTTTTTATTCCTGACTAAGAGGGTTTCCGAACTTTGAAACATGTTTCCGAATTCGTAAATATGTCTCCTCTTCTATATATTAGACACGAACGATTTCTAAGTTTAGAAACCCTTTTTGGGTTTAAAAAGAAGGGGAAATGTTCGGATGTTTTAAACCCCCAAATCAAAATCGATTTATTCATTCTCCAAAACCCTACATTCCCAAATTTCACAACCCAAAACCAACAACCCCTTAATTTCAATTGACAATAGTTTGTAAGAGCACGGGCACTAGGTCAAAGGCAAGAGATCGGAGTCATTGCCCTTTCACGCAGATTGGCCAATCCCAAAAGTTGTTCAGTGATATTGCTGAGCAAAGGTATGTAAATTTTTCGAAGAGAAAATTTATCAATTCAAAGGCTATATTAGCATCGGATGTTGAAAGCTTATGACTAGGATATTTGCTAGCACATTTCAAAACCCAACATTTAGAGAAATTACTTTGTATGGATGAGCCCGTTCATATTGATAAAGTGATTCAATTTCACGCAAATTTGGGTCAAAGTAGAAACAATAGAGATATTATTAGGGTCAGTGGGAAAGATGTATCTGTGACTACATATAAAATTAACGCATCCCTAGATTTTCCCTACACCACCACCGAAAACCTAAGGCCTGGTGACCCCAATGGTCCCCTCGATATTTATCACATACATGTTTGGTCGGGAGTGAGCGGTGCTACTCCTCTTAGTCCCATAGCTATGGCTAGGAAATATTTTAAGAGGGTGAGAACAGATGCCGGTAAAACAGAGAGTTTTGATATCAGTGTCTTAACCATAGATGAGCGTCTCGTGTATGATTGGATATGCCTTAATGGTTTCCCCACTGGTGGCCATACTTGCGAGCTGACTATTGCTAACCTCATGATGTTTTACTACGTTATGGAGGGTTGAAAGATAAACCTGGGCTTCACCGTCATGTTATTCACGTTGAAGGTCGTGCAAACGAAGAAGCATTTTCTATTTTTCAACGGAGTCTTTCTCCCCAGCTTCTTTCTATGATTCAAGAAAGATCTTCCTTACAGTGTTTTGATAACCACTATGCTAAATAAGGAAAAAAATAATTCCTCGGGATAAGCCTCTTCAAATGGAGTACTATGACAAGAGTTGGTTCCAACACAAAAACCTCCATCGATGCTTTGACGTCAAGTAGTGCTTCTGTCCAATACCCGGTTAAAAAGCTAAGATTTCCAAGACGGCTCGCAAAGCGGAAGCAGAAAGACATGAGACATTGAGCTCCTATAAGTGATAAATAGTATAATTAAGTAAAATTTAAAATATATAATTTTAATGTTCATTTAAATTTTATCAATATTGATTTACATGTACCAGAAATGGTTGGAAGTCTAGGTTGAGCAAGTACTTTGATTATGTGTGCGAACTTGACCGAGACGCACAATCTATTGACCCGCGCTCATTCCCATGAAAGCTCAGGGCCTCCAATTGGAATTGAGCAAAGATGACGAGCCGCCTAACTTTGAGCCGGTCTTCTCGGAGAGTGAAGATGATGATGGTGATGGTAGTGATGATCATTGCGGGGATGATAGGAACGTGGGTCTAAGCGTTGAAACATTACGGGCCAAGATGGGGGGGGACCTAGCATTGATAGAATGCTAGGTTAGAAGAAATTGGATAATGTATGGATGTTTTGTGGTAGTTGGATTTTTTTGTCTAAGCTTTGGATGTTGGATTGATACTTTGAACATTTTATTTTGTTTAAAGCTACATATTTTGTATGTTGAAAGTGTGGAATGTCGTTATTTTAATGCATTAATTTTCCCCTATATTTTTTTGGCATTTTGTTAAATGTTAGATGGATGTAAATAGTGCCCTTAAAGATGAGCTTTTAAGGTGAATTTTTTCGTCAACTCTGAAAATGATCTAAAGACAAGACGTATTTCCGAGCTCGGAATAACGTCTTTCGTTTCCATTTACCAAACAGATGTATTTACGAACTCAGAAAGAATTACTCTCATTAAAACATGTAGGCATGACTAACTTTTCGTACTCGGAAAGTTAGTTTACAATCTCGGAAAGAACTCCTCTCTTTTAGACCTGTTAGCACGACTAACTTTCCAAACTAAAAAAGTTAGTTTCTGAGCTTGTGTCACAATTCCTTTCTAGAAAAAAGTGTCCATTTTTTCATGAAAAAACATTTTCGAGCTCGAAAAAATGTCAGGACCTTTAAGTAAAGAGACGAAAAGTACTTTCCAAACTCGGAAAGTTCTATGTATATAAAATAAAATAGAGCGTCAAACAGATTTTAAAAAATTGAACCAAAATCTTCAAACCCTAGCCTACTTACAAACTTGAAACGACCCACAATTCCATGCAAATCCCACGAAGAAGTCGGCATGGCTAGGGGAGGTTCAACCCGTAAAATGTCTAGATGACGTTTAACCGGCCACAATTTTGGCTTCGATGATAGAAGGTTCGTTTCTCAATTTTCTCAAAATCGGTATGATGCATCACATGAGAAAGGGAAGTTATTAGAAGCATATCTTGTTAAATTCAATGAGTACTTAGCTATAGGGTTGAATGATCCCCTGAAACCATATAGTGAACAACATGTTGAGAATTCACTTTCATGTAATGAAAAAGCGTATTTTGATTTGACTTGCCAATTTTATGCTAATTTATAAGAAGTGGGGAATGGGGATTACGGTACTAGGGTTAGGGGAATTGACATCCCACATAGGAAATGGATTATTTATAAGATATTAGATTGCCTATACTTATACCTGGAATTTGTTTTTCTGGAGCATCTAGATGGTCCGTTGGATGATTGTTACCATCGAGAGAAATGACTTATAGATGTTGATTATCCTTACATTGACCTCATGGAGTGCAGTGTGAGATACTTTAACCGCAATAGATTGGATTTACGAAAACCCAAGACCTTCGATCTAAGGCTTTTGCCCATAGACCAATGTATTACATATGAGATCATTAATAGGAGTCTGGTCCCCTTAGGCGGACACTTGACCGAGCCTAATTTTATGCTATTCTATTTAATCATGAAGGGTAGAAAAATCAACCCTGGGGCGGCTATTTTTAAACATATGTTTCATTTTGCAACATCGAAGAAGGTTTAACTCACTTAATGAAAGGGAGTTGAATAACAAGCATTTTAAAAACCGTTGAGGGGTTGGCTATCAAAGGGGAGGAAAAAGGCCTAAAGTATTATTACAAGAATTACTTTGAGAATAAGGGTTGGGTTTTGCGCGATCGAAAGTGGTATCATAAGCCCACAGAAGAAGCCAAGGTGAGCAAGAGGCAACGAATTGAGGAAGCTTAGTCACAAATATGATTGCAAGGATTTAGTTCATACATTGTTTATCTATTCTTCATTGTTTACATAATTCATATGTTGGTCGTTACACTTTGTAGGTACTAAAAAGTTATACTTGAAAGGATTCAAGGATTGCTACAAATGGATGCACAAGGAATTTGTGCTATGAAGGCAAAGATTAGGTTCGTGGAAAAGTCTCATCGAGCTTATGAGCGACACCTTGCATCAAGATCCCAACAATGACTCGACCGATCAACTTCAATTAGCAATATTGAAGATGCCGATGAATGAAATTTCAAGACTTGATTATGTTTTTCTCATTTGACTTTATTGTAGAATTTTTATGATTCAAGTATTCAATTTTATCGAATGATTTCTACTTTTAAATTGTTATGAAATCTAAATCATTTCAAGTACTAATTTTTTCCATATGCTTCGAAATGTTATACAGATTTGTTTACCAATAACGTCAATACTAGAAGAATGTTAAATATCCTAGGTACATCATTGAAAAGAGGACATAAACTACACTTGACATCAGACAACTTACTACTTATGCTTCCTTTTCTTGATCACCACCTTCTTTGACTTCCACTTCCTATGCATGATCTTCCACTTACCGTCGATCCACATTCTTTCATAATGGTCACTACAGCCTAGGAAAATTTGAAGACTCCGATCCTCCTCCTCGAGCAATATGACTACATCAAATCCACAATTAGCTGTATGGTATCCAAATCCAATTACTTCCTCTAACTCATTTCTTCAATGAAAGCACATTTCCCTTCGATGACAATCTCCCACCTAGGATCAACAGGATCCCTGACATAGAAAAATTGGTGCGCTTGAGACACCAATTTGAAAGGATCGTTCTTCCATCCAACCCAATTTCTATGGACAAAGGTGAAACCAAAATACTCAATGCACTGCTTGTTGTTAATATCGACCCACCAACATTTAAACACTGCGACACAGATACTTACACAATTAAGCTTCCAAATTTCAAAAATCCTACCAAAGTAGGACTTTAGGGCATACATAGGATTTTCATCACCGCCACTTCCAACGTGCAATGCTTTGGAAACAAAAGACACTTCACTGTTTTGAGTGACACTCTTATCATTCATTTATTTTGTGGAAAACGTAAAACCATTGATGGCATAGCCTCCGTAGGAAAGAACGTACAACAATGGTCTGTAAGCCAACCATTTAACTGTCATTGGATGTTTGACAACATCTACGTGATCCTGCAACTATGATGCAATTGTTGAAGTGTGCAATTGGAGGACCTGATCCTCATTGAAATTAAGGTGCCTCACTCGTATGGTATCCATATAAATCTCAATGTATGGAACTACATCCCCGTGGTTGTGCAGAACATAAAGATGGGCGGCACATAAATCTTCCGTACTAGGGAAAATAATTTTCCCTGTCTAATCCCTAAACCTTCCAACCTCCTTTCATGTCTACCGATTGGAACCCTAACGGATTCAACTTGCTTCATATAATCAGTGTGAAACTCAATGGCCGCTTTTGTCACGTATCACTGCACAATACTATTATCTTCCTATACCGACTTTTCACAGAGTGCTTGAAGATTTCTATGTACCTCTCGAATGGGTACATCCATCTTAGAAAGATTAGACCACTAGCTTTATCTCTGGCACCAAATGGACAATCAAGTGGACCATAATGTCAAAAAATGAGAGAGGGAAATACATTTCCACACGGCACGAAACCTTAACAATCATTACTTTCAACCTATCCAATTTCGATACACTAATAATTTTTAGACAGATGGATTTGAAAAAAAAATAGAGCTTTGTAATGCACAATCTTACATGATAACACAATGTAGCTCGAATGGAAATGACATTCATTTCTGCATTAGGTTGTGATAATCGTGTGACTTCAACCCACCCAACCTCAATTCCTTGACTGACACACAACTGCTAATGTTGGACGAGTATGCACAGGGCAATTTCACACTACTAAGGATCTCACAAAAAGTTTTTCTCCGATTGCAACATTGAATAGCAATCATAGGGAATATAACAATCATCACCCGTACTCACTAGACCAAGATTCTTCCGAATACCCAACTCAACCAAATCTAGCCTAGCCTTTAATCCGTCCTTTGTCTTCCCAGGGGTATTTAACAACATCCCAAACTAAGAATCACAAACATTCTTCTCAATGTGTATAACGTCAAGACAATGTCTAATTTCCAAATGCTCCCAATAAGGTAAGTTAAAAAAATTGAGCATTTCTTCCAACTTCCTTCAACGGAAACTTTTATTTTCTTCTTGCCGAAGTCATTGGCCAAATTTTTAACACTCTCATACATATGTGTACTGGACCTTGGAACTGGTGTAACTCATGCCTCCACTTTCCCATTGAACCATTTTTTGGCCAATCTCCATGGGTGCCTCTCAGGAAGAAACTGCATATGCCCCTGGTAAACAGTCTTACAACCGTGTTTTAATTGACAAAAATTAGTGTTTTCTCACAAACTAGACAAGCTAAGTTACCTTTCACAGAATACCCAGACAAATTCCCATATGCATGAATATAATTAATTGTGAAAAATAACAACGCTTTAAGAGTGAAGAAATCTTCAACCAACCCATCAAAAATCAAACACTATCATTAAAAAAAATTTAAAATATCCTCCACTAAAGGAGCAAGATACACATCAATATCATTACCAGGTTTCTTTGGACCTGATATCATCAAAAACAACAACACATACTTACGTTTCATGGTCAACCAAGATGGAAGGTTGTATATGACCAACATGATAGGCCAAGAGCTATGTGTGCAACTCATGTTACCAAAAGGATTCATCCAATCTGTACACAATCCTAACCTCAAATGGCGAGGCTCTTTGCCAAACTCTAGGTAAATAACATCTACTTTCTTCCATTGCTCCCCGTCCGAAGTATGTCTTATCACATCATCCGTCGGTTGGACTCCATTTGCGTGTCAACACAATAACTTTGCATCTTCCCTACAAGCATACAACTTCTTCAAATGGGGAATGATTGGGAGGTACCATAACACCTTTTCTGGTGTCTTTTTCTTTGATTTCAATGGTACTTTCGCACCCGCTGCAATCTCATCTCTCTACAATCTCACCTCTCTTCAACTTGTACAGAGACTCACCGCATACCAACAAGTTTCTCGATCTTCATCTACTTCCCCTTATACAATATACAATCGTTTTCGTTTTGGCATGCATGGATTTTTTGCAATTCCAATCCCATCGGGAACTGTATTTTTTGCAGCTTATAACCTATCGGGCATTAAGTTACCCTTGGGAAGCAAATCCCTAAACAACTCGAGAGCCACAGTCATTGACTTGTCTGTCTATCCAAATTTGGCTTCAAGTTCATTATCCACAGAGTCGTGCTTAGAACCGAGTTTTTTGAACCATTGTACAAAAGCGTTCCTTTTTTGTCAATCAAAGCTTGTAATGACTATGGTTTACCTTCGAACTCCCTCGCAATATCTTCCACCATTTCGTCAAACTCCGCATGACCATCTAATTCATCATCCACCATCGTGTCCTCTAATTCATTCGAATGAGAGGCTTCAACAACTTTCCCATGCCATACCCAACGAGTGTAGCTAGTTTGGAACCCTCTCAGTATGAGATGCTCCCGCAACTTCTTCCTCCCTAAATACGCATAACTTCAACAATCCTTACAAGGGCATCGTGCCCGCGAAGAACCATTTTTAGAAGCATATTCGAACACAAACCAAAAAAATGATTCAACCAATGGCATATACTCTGGTGATTTCCTAAGATCATTACCAACTAGTTCATCTCGATCCATTAACCTAAAAGTCAATTAAAATGCAACACATGATGATCCATTCAACAATAATCATAAACCTAGCTAATCTCAAACCATAGTCGTAAATATGGATATATATATATATATATATATATGTATATGAAGCATTAAATACACCTTAAATTATTTCAATAAAATCATTAACTTGATAATTTGGATAAAACTAACCTTCTCCAATGTGATATAATGAATTCTCAAGAAAAAAAACCTTTTCTATAATATTGGGTAAGGAATAAATGAGCTTCTTCTTTAAAAGTTTTAGGGTTTTTTGGAATTTAATAGAAATGGGCGCTTTTTTTTTATAATATACATGGCCATTTCCAAACTCGTAAACTTTGTCCCATACTACTTAAGACGTGATTAAACAATTTCCGAACTCAAAAAATAGACACAAAGTTTTTACGAGTTCAGAATATTTTTCTCTTCTTTGTAATACGGAAACCACGTGTATTTTAAGCTCACAAACCCTTTCGTTCCTAGTTTCCGACTTTGTAAAGTATCATTTTTAAAGGCAGATAGTCATAACCGCCTTTAGTTAGGGCTAATTAAAGGCGGTTATGCCTTGAACCACCTTTAATTAGCCCTAATAAAGGTGGTTATTGAAAAACTGCCTTAAATCAACAAAACAATGCCTTAAATTTCATGTGAGGGACCCAAACGGACGTTTTCGAGTTTGGAAATGTCAGTTATAGGTGTTTTTGGGGGAACACCTTCCATTGCCACCTTCAATAGCAGGCTCTTTGTTAGTGAGGAAAACTTGGTTTATAAGTGAAGTGATGAACTTGCTTTGTATTTGATATGTGGAGGTTAATAGTTTAAAGGTTTAATAAGTCACGGAGTTAGGGTAAATATAATTAAGTCAGTTTCAAATCCCTAAAATTTTGCGATATTGTGGTGCTATAATTAGGAGGTTCTTGCCCTCATTTTGTAATAGTCAACTTCAAATCCCAGTTTTCTTGCGAGACTTATCATGATCCTTATTGCTTCATATAGTAATGATATAAATATATTTTTCATGTATAATTGCTTCTTAGTTTTTACTATGTTAATAGCTCTAATTTCCACTATGGAAGTTTGTTTAACTACATTGTTTGTACAATTCTTACAAGGGCAACGTATTCGCACAGTGCCACTTTTAGAAGCATGTTCAAAGGCAACCACAAAAAACTATTCTATCAACGGGAGGTATTCGGGTAATTTTCTCAAATCCCTACTAATCAATTCAATTTGATCTGTAATCGATAACCTATATTTTAGTGAAATTAACAAACCCCATTAAAAACAAAGAAGTAGATACATTAACATTTAAGAAAGAAAAAATCACATTTAACCATTCACATCAAAATTTATTTCTAGATATCAAAACAATTCAACCTAAAAATCAAAAGCCTACAACTACTGTAGTTGAAGTGTTCCTACCTTTGACGTAGACAAACTCATGCTTTGCTACTTTTCATCATACCCATTCTCCAAATTCTTTTTAGAATAAGAGGTTTCATAAAAAATGAAGACAAAAATTGCGTTTTACCAAATCTTTGGAATTTATGATCCGAGTTCGGAACATACGAGGAACTACATAGCTCCTGATCAAATTCAATTCCGAGTCCGGAACATGCATCTGAATGCATCCCCGATTCAGGAACACTATGACTACAACATCCAAAGATGTTCTAAACTCGTGACCATCTTTCCCCCCTAGTTTCGGACTTGGAACTACTTGAAAAAGAACTCACCTTCTAAGCGATCAATTTAAAGGCGGTTCAATGATGAAGCGCCTTCTATTGTGCTTCTTCAAAGACTACCTTCTTTCTTGGTTGAATCACCTTCTAGCGATTTAGACTCCCGATTATAAGGTGTTCCAAACTCGGAACATCCCCAGAAAAGCCATTCCAAGGGAACAAAAAAAGAAACCGCCGTAATGGATTGTCTTTAATCGGACAACCTTCACTAGTGGCGTAAAGCCTTCTTCGTGCGCAGATCAATGGCTTGCATGAGACACGTACATGTTTACGTGTCCCTTAGGAAATATGCCAACAAGGCTACTATGCCTTTTAGTCACTTAGGAGTAGGACACGTAGTACGTGTCCCGGAGGTAGGTGGCTGCCTATCCCATTTAGGGTTATTATATTTATTTATTTATTAAAATTTTCTTTCATATTTTTTACTATAAATTTAATATCTATTATATTTATTTCGTTCTTTTCCTTTTTATTTAATTACTACTTATATAAAAATGTAATTGTAATTTCTTTTCTCAAAATTTGTAATATGCCCACAATTATTAAGATATTGATTTTGGCTATATTTTCAACATTAAAAGACTTTATAAATTTTGAAATAATGTCATATTGATTATAGAACTTATTATATAGCTATTTTTATTTTAAAAAACATAATTATTATTTCTTATTTGATTAAGTGTTCAATTTTTAATTTGCAAAATTTTCTGATTATTTTCTCTCTATTTTGGCTAATTTTATCTCTATACATATTTTCTTTTGTTTTCCTTATCTATTTCTAGAATACCTACGTTTTAGATAATGCACTAAAGATGAATAAAATAATAAATAATAAATTTTACATTATTTATATAATTTTAAATTTTGTATTCTTTAATTTTAAAGTTATATAAAGGTGTAGTAGATAAAAGAGAAATTTTTAAAAACGTTTCTTGTTTAAATTTTGTTATTACATATGTACTGAATTTATTTAGAGTGGGGTTTCACATGACGACACCGACGTACCATGTCTACTTTTTAGTATCTGGTAGTAATAGGGTAGCAAATATATCTTATCTTTGTTTTGTACATTAGTTCCAACGACGCTAACGTGCCCGCCAAATTTCGATGCCGCTACCAGGGATTAAGGCGTTGTTTATTTGATAACTAGTGTAGCATTGTGTTTTTCTTTGGGTGTTTTTGTTTGTTCGATGTAGGTATAGTTTGAGTTCTTGGTGCCTCTAACTGGGAATCCTTGCACTATAAATTTGAAATTTGTGTGGTTTCTTTATTTTTTGCTTGCTTTTATTTGGAGTAGGTATTTCTCAAGTTCTTAGTATTTCTACCAAGAATCCTTGCAAAATTATTCCGAATTTTGTCCAAAACATAAAATAAAATAAATGGAAAATTTCATCTTGAGGAAACTCGAAATGAAGAGAGAGGCTCAACGAGGGAGATTATGTAGGATATGTCATTCTGTGTGCGATTCTAAAAATAACCCTAACTGTGTCTGTGTGCGATTTTGGTGCCATACACGCATCTCCTCTCCTCACCCTCGTCTTTTTCTCTTTACCTGTCTGATAACGGTCACAAACAGTTGTTCTGGCCGCCGTCCATGGCGTTGCCACCGCCCAATATTAACGCAGAAACACCACTTGCCACTAGTAAAAGCTTTCTCCAACCTCTGAATGCCAGACCCTTTCCGCTCTTCACCTCCCTACCCGATACGCCCAATTTACACCCCATCACAGAATACAAGGGTAAGATAGCCTTTATTCTCCCACCGGAGGAAGGTGATTTACTGGCGTCTCACTACCAGAACGCCCTAGTTGGGAAGTTCAACAGAGGAAAGCCATCAATGAAGCTTCTTCAAACAACCTTTAAGTCAATAGGATTTAAATCAAAGTTTCAATTGGGATCTCTGGATTACCGACATGTACTAATCAGGTTTCAGGATAGCAAAGATTACCAGAGATGCTGGATGAAGGGACAATGGATGATTCAAGGCTCAGTCATGAAAGTGCAAAAATGGTCATCGGATTTCTCTCCAGTTGCTGAATCATCAGTTGTTCCAGCTTGGGTAACAATCCATAAACTCCCTATTCATTTTTACAATACCTCTGGAATCATAGGTATGAGTAGTCAGATTGGTAGATATCTAAAAATGGATGCAGCAACCAGTGCTCTGACTAGACCATCAGCCATCAAAGTTTGTGTAGAGGTTGATCTTTTGTCTCAGCTCCCCTCTACCATAGTTATTGGAATAGGTAACAAAGTAGCAGATTATTGATAGCGGGCAGTCGTCGCACCCCTATTCAAAGATAATTTATAAGCCCTTTTTGCTTACTTTCTACAACTAGGTAGATAACGGCAAGTCGGGGTCGTCCACGAAGAAGAGGGATCTTCCTAAGTGTTTAGGCACAAAAGGTTGATATTAGGCTAGGAGTAGACATATATACATACATATAAAAAGCATGTAAATGGGGGGGGGGGGGGAGTTTGGTTGGTTGGTTTTCCTAAGTTACGAAAGTAAAAAGATAAGATAACTAGCAAAGTCAAGTGACTATGCTAATCATCAAACAAAACTAAGAAAAAGGGGTTTTAAAACTACAAAGATAAAAAGCCTTGGGGGCAAGGGATATCCACTTCCAAATCTAATGTAGGTCATTGAACCATTCACTCATTCTATCATATAGCATTACATGACTCAACATCAACATACCCATCTAGCAAGAATCACAACACATTATGCACAAGAAGTTCTAAGTTCATGCTCGTAGATTTTCATGCAAAGGAGCTACGAAATTCGTCACATTCCTAACACCTAACCAATTCAATCATACAAGCACTCCCTATGCTCAAACAAGTCATGGCACAAATGAAGTGAAACACACCATCAAGAATACATAAATGCTAAATAACAAATGCTTCAAGGATGAATTAAAATCATCTATTCAATACTTCAACTACTTGTTGTGAAGATAAATCTTCCATCCTTCTTAGTTCGTAGTTTGCAAGAGTAAATTCGACATCTCTTGTCAAACCTCACCAATGACTCCCCTATTACTAGGAGTATCCCATTGATGGCATTTAATCACGAAGAACCAATAAGCTTGGCAATACTTATGACCACTACACCGTGACTAAGCATTTAACCAATTCATGCAATTACACGAGATTGAATGAACGTGCAACGCACATTCATCCAAGAGCATATAACTCTCTCGTTTGCTACACAAATGAACATGACGAAGAGTTCAACATCAATCACATTCATCTAGCACATTATCAATCCATCAACACAATCAAAAGCTCTAAATCATACTTATACATTCCTAACAAGAAAAGGGGGGAAATCAACCCAAATCCCCCAAACCCTAGCTAGCAATTCATACAAGTATTTCATATGCTCAAGCTTTCAACAACATCAACAAAATCAACAATTAACATTCAAAGCATAATAAATGCACAATAGCAAAAACACCAAATAGATAGATAAAATGATTCTTACTACATAGAAGTGGAAGCTTCAACCCTTTGCTCCCAAGATAAAAACTACCCTAGATAAACAAAACCCATAACATAGAACAACAATCTACAAAGAAAGAAGAAGAAATGGAAGAAAATGGTGAAAAGAAGGGTTTTGGAGCCCCAAAGGCGGGCTTGGAAGCTGTGGAGAAGAAGGGGTGAAGAGGTATTTATAGAGGAAGAAAAAGGGGAGAAAAACGCTGCTGCAGGGCTGAATTCACGCTGTCGTCGCGACTCGCGACCAGTTCCATCGCGAGTCGCGACCAGATTAGTAAACTCCAGCCCTGTTTTGTTTTGCTTCCTCCGGGTGAACCGTTGATCCGTTTCGGGAGTTCTTGTAGTCGATTTTATAGTGCTCGAGAAGAGGAATCCAATGGTACCACTCTTGAAGGCTGATTCTTCTCGGAAAATTATGAAAACCCTGGACCATCCTTCACCCGTTGCTTTGCTCTCCTTTCTTCACCTCTTCACTTCTTCAAATCTTCAAAAAGCCCAAGTGTAAGTCTTCAAATCTTCAAAGATATCTTTCAAAGTCTTCAAATCTTCAAAGTCTTCAAAAAAATCACCTTGTCACACAAAATCATCTAAAAAGTGATAAAAACGTCAAAGTCGCTTTTATCCCTCCTTAAATGATTTCAAGGCAGAATGCCACATGTAGAGCACAAAATTATACAAAATCCAATCCTAAAAACCCTAATATAACCGCATAAAATGGCCTCATCAAACCTCCCCACACTTAAACCTTACTCGCCCTCAAGTAAGAAAAGATCCAAGCACACGGAGGAATTCATATGGCCATATCCTAAACTAATCCCCCAATCAAAGCCTCACAAAAACTCTCAATATCATAAATCCCAAAATAAAAGCTCACATGAGAATTTTTCACACACACATCCCCAATCCTAAATCTAACCAAACCTACCACTTATCAATTCACTACCCATAAAAATATTTCAAAGCCCCGAATTGATATTCCCAAAGTCCAATGACACAAGATGAAGTTAAAACCATTTAATAGGTTTAAGCACATACTTCACCTAATGCCAATATATCCACCAAAATCCAATGACATAAAATGAAGCTAAAGCCATATAAGAGATTCAAACACATGCTTCACCTAATGCCAATATATCAACAAAAAATGAAGTAGAAAAGGATCAAGAATTTCATAACCATACTTCGTTTTCCTAACCCACTAAGCTACCCAATCCCAAGAGGTCCATAGATGTTGAGCTACCCGATCCATCCATGTGACAACCGCAACCTTATGACTCCAACGCCGGTAAATGAGTGAAATCATAGCATTTTTCAATTTTTCTCATTTTCTCTCATTTTGCCTAGGAGCTCTTTCGAGTTTTCATCCTAGCCACACATCATGTTTCTTTAGCTCACATCTCACCTTTTTCCACACATTTTAGCCTCTCATTTTTGCCTAGGCTGCCCTTTCGGATTTTTGACCTATCCGAGCCCCCAATGTTGCCTAAGTTGCCCTCTCGGGTTTTCAACTTAGCGGGTTTTCTTTTCTCTTTTTTTTTTCTTCTTCTTTTTTTTTTTTATTTTTTCTTTTTCTCATGTTTTTCCAATGAAAAGTAGCAAAAAACATTCCAAAACAATCTAGCATGCATGTGATTCCTCTAACCCCTCCCCACACTTAAAACATTACATTGCCCTCAATGTAAACATGTAAGGCAAGAACAATAAAAATCAAGGCACGGGGGTAGAGTGACACCCGTTTCTCCGCATAGTTGCCGGTGATATGGCGCAATCCAATGTAATTGTATGGTCCCGAAATCGGTTTCGGAACCGGAAGGGGGAGCAAAGATGCCGTAGAAGAACTCACCCCTCGAGAAAAGCATTGTCTCTGTGGCGCCGTTTAATCAAGACTAACACCACAAAGAACAACATTAAACTCACAAGTACATAAGGATTTGGAATACTAGGTTTATCATAGAGAATTAATAACCATAGTATTCTCAAAGAACAACCAATCCATCATGCAATCACAACTATAAGATTATCCAATAAAAATATCCAACATATAAATCCACACAAATTCAAGAATCACTATAGAACATAGCAATTAAGTCACAATGATGTAGTCGGCATACTACAATCAACAAAGATACTATAAAGATGCAAGAATTTCATGTGTCAATATATGTAAGATGGTGTGGAAATGAGTGGATATGTGGTGGTTCTTGGGAGTGTTGGGTGGAGAAGAAGGAAGAATCGTGCAATGTTTAAGATCAAATGAAAACTTGGAATTTTCATCGCGACTCGCGACTGAAGTGGTCGCGACTCGCGATGCTTCGTTGCGACTCACGACAGGACCGTCGCGACTCGCGAAAAGTTGAGACCGAGAGCAGTTTTTTAGCAAAATTTTTCTGATCACGTCGCGACTCGTGACCTCTATGTCGTGACTCGCGATGGCTCGTCGCGACTCGCGGAAAGTTGGTGCTGGGAATGATTTTTCTCCCCTGTTCATCGCGACTCGCGACGAGGCCATCGCGACTCGCGACGGTAGGGTATCCCAGGCTTAAATTTTTTCATTTTCTTACCAACTATCCAAGCTTTCTTCCCTTGTTCGTTGATCTCATTCCTTCATTTCCTCCATTGCAATGCACTTGACTTTGCTACAAAATCACAGAAAAACACGCCATAAAAAGAACAAAACAAAACAACAAAAAACTAAGAAACAAAAACTAAAAGAAATTCCGAATTTATTTCACGTCGTCGGCACGACGAAGCTCCGTATTTTTAAGGTCGTCAGCATGAACCTAATGTTATTTGTATGGTGAAGGCTTGAACCCCTTCACTATGAGCTTCCAAAATAAAAGAGGTGGGGGTACAAAACTTTCAAGAGGAAAGTTTTGTTGAGGTGGAGATGGTTTGAGGAAAGTTGAGTGGTTAGGAGGCTTAAGATAGTCTTTTGGCTCCTCTCTTATCCCCTTTGAACTCAAAATCATTTTTATTGGTGACCTCACTCACCGAGTCATCGAGTTCAAGTTGGGATGGTGTATTTTCGGAATCACGAGCTTCCATTCGGGCCAACGCTTCCCTTATACTCCTCACATGCCCCTCAATGGCCTCAACACTAGAGGAGAGCTGGGTATCCGGCTCCTCACTAGTAAAGGAGTTCAAGTTTGCTATGGTATTGAAGACATCCTCATGTGTCAAACTTGAACTTCCTTGTTGGGCTTGGTTTTAGGGTATGGTATAGGGTGGTGATGGCCAACTAGGTTGCTCGTATGGTTGGTTTTCCGGCTCATTCTCATACCACCAATCTGGATTACCACTCCATTCCGGATTGTAAGAGTTGTGGTATGGATAGCATTCATGAGCTTCTTGCCCTTGAAAACCAACATCTCCTACCTCTTGGTAGCACTCTTCATAGTACCCATGGTTTTGAAAACCAAGGGTTCTTTCTCGGTCATAGTGCTCTTCCCACAACAAGGGGCAAGATTCGGTAGGATGATCGGAATGACACATCCTACAAAACCTTGCTTGTTGAGCCTCTCTTCTCATCATGAGTTCCCTCAAGGTGAGACGCTCCATAAAATTTTTTTTTTCAAAAGTTCGAAATCATAGTGCAAGGATTCTCGATAAAATAAATTACCAAGAACTCAAGAAATACCTACTCCGAACAAAAACAACCACCAAGTAGTGTAAAATAAAAACAACTAGCTAATATGCAACCAAATACACCTAAATACTTAAGAATAAACGCCTCTTCCCCGGCAGCAGCGCCATTTTGATAGCGGGCAGTCGTCGCACCCTATTCAAAGATAATTTATAAGCCCTTTTTGCTTACTATTTACACCTAAGTAGATAGCGGCAAGTCGGGGTCGTCCACGAAGAAGAGGGATCTTCCTAAGCATTTAGGCACAAAAGGTTGATATTAGACTAGGAGTAGACATATATACATACATATAAAAGCATGTAAATAGGGGGGGGGGGTGTTTGGTGATCATAAGTTATGAAATTAAAAAGACAAGATAACTAGCAAAGTCAAGTAACTAGGCTAATCATCAAACAAAACAAAGAAAAGAGGGTTTAAAACTACAAAGATAAAGCCTTGGGGGCAATTGATATCCACTTCCAAACCTAATGTAGATCATTGAACCATTCACTCATTATATCACATTCATTACTTGACTTAACATTAATAGACTTATCTAGCAAGAATCACAACACATTATGCACAAGAAGTTCTAAGTTCATGTTCATAGATTTTCACGCAAAGGAGCTAAGGAATTCTCCACTTTCCTATCACCCGAACACTTCAATCATAAAAACACTTCCTATTCTCAAACAACCCATGACATAAATGAAGTGAAACATAGCATCAAGAATACATAAATGCTAAATAATAAAGGCTTCAAGAACGAGTGAAACAATCCATTCATACTTCAACTACATGTTGTGAAGATAAATCTTCCATTCTTCTTAGATAGTAGTTTGCAAGAGTGAATTAGACATCTCTTGTCAAACCTCACTAATGATTCCCTTAGTACTAAGAGTATGCCATTGATGGTATTTAGCACGAAGAATCAACAAGCTTGACAACACTTATAAACACTACACCGTGTCTAAGCATTTAACCAATTCATGCATTTACACAAGATTAGTCAAGAACGATTGACATTTATAGACCTCTCTCATTTGCTACCTAAAACAAACATGACAACGAGTTCGACATCATCACACTCATCTAGCAATTATCAACACACCAACATCATTTAAGAAGCTCTAACTCATGCTCTTGGATTCCACATTAAAAGAGGGGAGAATTAGCTACTTTCTCCCAACCCTAACAAGTAATCATACAAGCAATTCATATACTCAAGCTTCCAACAACATCAATGCAATTAACAATTCACATTCAAAGCTCAATAAATGCACAATAGCAAAATCACCAAATAGATAGATATAATGGTTCTTACTACATAGAAATGGAAGCTTCAATCCTTTGCTCCCAAGATAAAACTAAGCTAGAGAACTAAAAGACATAATTAATCTACAAAAACTAAGAAAAGAAAGAAGAGAAAACCTAGGGTTTTAACACCCAAAAACGCAGAAGAAAGAAATGGGCAAAAGTTGCTGAAGAGTAGAGGATAAGGGGAGTATTTATAGCAAAAAAAATCAAGAAGAAATTCAGAACACTTGTCTGTCGTGAGTCGCGACGTGTTCGCGATGATCTCTCGACAAACCATCGCGTGTTGCGACGGTCTCACGACGGATACAAATTCCAGCATTATTTCTTCTTTCTCTTTTATATCACTTATCCTTCTCTTCTCTTCACTTCTTGAATTCTTCATATCTTCAAAAAGCTCAAATCCAAGTCTTCAAATCTTCAAAGATATTCTTCAAAGTCTTCAAAGTTTTCAAAATCTTCAAACAAATTACCTTGTCACACAAAATTCTCTAAAAAGTGATAAAAATGTAAAAGTCGCTTTTAATCCTCCTTAGATAATGTCAAGGAAAAATGTCACATTTAGAGCACAAAAATGTACAAAAGTTAATCCCAAAAGTCCTAATGTAACCGTATAAAATGGGTACATCAAGTGTTTTGTGTGTGTGTGTGTGGTTGGGGGGGGATTAGATTATACTTATGATTAGATGGTTGTTTTAACTATAGCAAGGAGCTTCTTTGAACGCATTTTTGTTTGATTAAATGAAAAAGAAGAATAAAGAGAATCCCACTAAGTGAAAACCTAAAAAGGCAACTTAGACACCATTGGGGGCCCCGGATAGGTCAAAAACACGAAAGGGCAGCCCATGCAAAGATGCCTTAATCTTGAGAAAAAAAGGTAAGGTATGAGGATTGGCAGAAATGAGAAATTAAGATGAAAACCCATGAGGACTCTTAAGAAAAATGAAATAATTGTGAATTCGGAAGGCTCATTTTCCCACTTAGATGAACTCTAGGGCAGATTAAGTCTCCTCTTGTGTTATTCTGATCTTTTATACCTCATTCTTATTTGGTTAGAATTGCTTAGATCAGGATATGAAGGTCGGTAATTCTTTGTGTTTTGGGTTAGGGTAATTCTAGGAATAAGAGTAGTCAATTGTAGTCTAGGAAACCACCTTGGAGTTTTATTCGTTCTTAATTGAGGACGAGTAAAGGTCATAGTCTGGGGGATTTCATGAAACACAAATATGCTATCTTTTTATAAAAATTGACAATATTTTTTGCTATGTTTTGTTGGTGGTTAACTATGAAATTAAATTGTTTACCAAATAAGGGGTTATAATCACCTTGTATGGCTACTTACCTAATTTGCCTATATTGTAAGCATTTGGTGTCTAGTGTGTTTAACTCTATGATTTGGTCATATTTTAGATGTTGTATGTATTTATTAGAGACCGGTCATTGGAGAAAGCCATTCGTGGATGATTGAAGAAGGCCATTCGCAAGAATCATAGATGACAGAAGGCCAGTTACAAAGTGGTAGAAGATAGATTGAAAAAGAAAGGAAAAGTAGCGGGTGAAGAATGATCCAAATTTTGAGGTCGAGTTTTGGGAAAGATCCCAGCTGAATTGGAGTCCAAAGATAGCATAGTTGGATTCGTCTTCGCGAATAAAATAGAATTGACTATAAGAACTCCCGAAAAATATCAAAAATATACCCATAGCAGCGAAAAGATGTTGAAGCTGAAGGCACACTGAAAAAATATGAATACAGACTGTATAAATATGCAATATCTGTATTTAATAGAACATGTCGCAAGGAAAAATTCTAGGCCCGCGAAATGGACCATTTACTTTACACAACCCATTACAACCCCCTTAGACAGAGACCGCATGTTTGGGCTCGGGCCATGTCAAACTAGAGGCACAAACTGTATATTCGGGCACAGATCGTGCCATGTGATTAACTAGGGTTTCTAAGTTGACTTTTCATTTTATTTCCCTCTCTTTCCACTCGTAAATAGCCTTCTTCTTAGGGATGACAATGGGGCGGGGCGGGGGTGGGTACGGATTATGATACCTCTATACCCATTCATACCTAAATTTCCATACACGTACCAGTTTAATTACCTATGACGAGTACAACTTTAAAATTCACCCCGCCTCATCGGATATTATACAAAATCCATACCCGCCCCAAAACTCTATTTATAGCTTCCGTAGTTTTTCTCCAATTCTCAATGTTTTTTGTAAATCTTATGTTTTATGGTATGGGCTTTCACTTTGATCGAATCTATCAAAGGCAGTTCCAAAAACCTTCTTCTATCGGCTCCCAAATAGGTTATGAATTTGGAACCTATTTCTGAGGTCCCAATAAAGGGCTGCCGAAAAAAATCAATCGGCACCTGGCAGCAAATCAATTCCAGGCATGGATACCTAAAACAGAACAACAAAAATATCGCATATATGGAACTTAAATTGCCAAAATCAATAAATCTAAAACCTAAAACATAGCAACACTAATCTGAACAAAACAAATACATATCTGAACACATATATGTTTGAATAAAAAAAGATTTATAAAAGAATAAAAACACAAATTTGTAAAATATTCTGGCAGATTTGGCGATGAACGATGGCGGTAGTGAGGGACGTCGAGAGAGATGGCGGCGACGGATACGACTTTGTGGTGGTGAGAGACACCGGTGGCAGAGGCGACGCGGTGGACGCAACTATGCGGTGATGAGGGATACCGGTGGCTCTGTGGTGGTCAGTGAGAGGCACACCGACGGGAGTGAGAGGCGAGAGGCATGCCGTTGGTGACTTGTGGCTAATAGAAAGGCACACCGATGGGAGTAAGAGGGACGACGACGGGAGGGAGAAAGAGGTAGAGAGGGTGGATGAGTGAGGGAGGAAGAGAGGCAGCAGGCTAAGTGAGAGAGAGAGAGAGGAGAATGTTAGAAAAATGTTAGAGACACTAGTGAAGAGCCTTTTACTGAAGGCATCATTGGAAGGCAGTTTTGAAAAATCCACCTGAAACTGCCTTCCAGAGGCTTTTCTAAACTCGGAAACTGCCCTCCGTACCCCAGGTGGTATTTTAAAGGCAATTTTTTTTATAATTTGAAGGAAGTTTTGTAATAACTGCATTTAAATGTGGCTAATGGAAGGCGGTTGAAGTCAGAACTGCCTTTAAATGGCTCTATTTAAAGGCGGTGAGTCATAATCACCTTTAAATCCACATATTTCCGACTTCGGAAATGATAAACGACAGCAATTCCAAATTCGTAAACTATAGTTTCCCTAGTACTGAAGAGAAGATACTTTTTCTGGACACAAAATTTCTTCTTTTCTTGTTTTCAAGTTTGGAAAGTTGCTAGTTGTGCCTTTCCATTCATGATCATCAGTTTTCAAGTTCGAAAACTACGGGAGTATATAAAAAAATTGCGCCCTTTCATTTAATACCCACATTTCCAAATTTTTTTGATTGGTTTGCTCATATTTCCTTGTCCATTGACGAAGAGGTGATTTCATACTCCATTTGAAGAGGTTAGTGTGTTTCATACTATTTACTATGTTATGCAAATTAAATATTAGCTGGGGTTGTGTTGATTTAAATGATATATATGTATATGTATATGTTCAAATAATGGTTGTGATATGGGCATTCTAGATTGTCAAATGAATGGTCATGAGTTGCATTGTAATTGACCTGTAGGAAAATGGATCGAGATGAACTCATTGGTAATGATCTTAGAAATTCTCTAGAGTACATGCCCTTGGTAGACTCATTTATTACTTTAGTGTTTGAAGATGCTTCTAAAAAAGATGGGGTACGAGCACGATGCCCGTGTAAGGATTGTAGATATGATGCTTATTTAGGGAGGAAGAAGATGCGGGAGCATCTCGCAATGAGGGGTTTTCAAACATCCTACATTTGTTGGGTATGGCATGGGGAAGTCATTGAGGATCCCTCTGAAACTATTGAAGTGGACAAAACGAAGGTGGGGAAATGAATTAGATGGCAACATTGAGTTTGATGAAATGGTGGAAGATATTGCAATGGAGTTCAAAGGGAAACCCGAGTTGTTGTAGACACTGATTAATGACAAATGGGTGCCCTTGTACAATGACTCTAAACACTCAATTTTGAGTGCGATGTCGCAATTAATGAATTTGTAGGCAAAATTTGATTGGACTGATAAGTCTTTGACTGAGGCTCTCATATTATTTAGGGAATTCCTTCCGGAAGGCAATGTGTTGCTTGATAGGTCTTATGCCGTGAAAATAATTCTATACCCCATGGGATTGGAACTACAAAAAATTCATGCATGTCCAAATGATTTTATGTTGTATGGGGGGAATTAGATAAAGATCGAGAAAGTTGTCGAGCTTGTGGCGAGTCTCGATACAAGTTGAAGAGGGAGGGAATTGTTATGGGTGCTAAAGTTATATCTCAATCAAAGAAAAAGACAACGGAAAAAGTGTTATGGTATCTCCCTATAATTCCCCCATTTGGAGAAGTTGTATGCTTGTAGAGAAGAAGCAAAGTTGCTGCGTTGGCACGAGGATAGGGTCTAACCGGCGGATAATGTGATTAAACATACTTCAGATGGTGAGCAATGGAAGAAATTTGATGCCTTGTACCCTAACTTTGGAAAAGATCTCCGCCATTTGAGGTTAGGGTTGTGTATCGACGCTATGAATCCATTTGGTGATATAAGCAGTACACATAGTAATTGGCCTGTTATGTTGGTAATTTATAACCTTCCGTCTTGGTTGACCATTTCTTTCATGATATCAAGGTCCAAGCAACCCGGGTAATCATATCGATTTGTATCTTGCTCCTCTCATGGAGGATTTGTTGACTTTGTTCAAAGATGGTGTTCAAATGTATGATGGTTTGGTAGAAGATTTCTTCACTTTGAAAGCTATGCTATTTTGCACGATTAATGATTTCCCTGCATATGCTAATTTTTCTGTTTATTCTATGAAAGAGAACTTAGCTTGTCCCGTTTGTGACAGGGATACTGATTTTTGTCAAGTAAAACACTGTTGTAAAATAGTTTATCAGGGATATTGGAGGTTTCTTCCGGAGGGACACCCATGGCGCTCGACAAAGAAATGGTTCAATGGGAAAGTGGAGGATAGAGGACCTCCTGTGCCACTAAATAGTACACAAGTTTTTGATAATGTGAAAAACTTGCCCAATGACTTTGGGAAGAACAAAAGAAAAGTGGGTGTTGATGGTCCTTGGAAGAAATGCTCTATTTTTTTCAATCTCCCGTATTGGAAGGATTTGGATGTTAGACATTGTTTGGATGTCATGCACATTGCGAAGAATGTTTGTGATTCATTGATTGGGATGTTGTTGGATAACCTTGGTTAAACAAATGATGGGTTGAAAGTTAGGCTTGACTTGGTTGAGATAGGAATTCGGAAGAATCTTGGGCCTATCAAGGAAGGGGAAAATTGATATTTTCCCCTGCATATTATTCTATGTCGCAGTCGGAGAAGAAATATTTTTGTGATACCTTAAGTAGTGTGAAGGTTCCAGGTGCAAACTCTTCCAACATTAGCACTTGTGTCAGTTGAAGAGCTGAAGTTTGTTGGGTTGAAGTCACACGATTGTTATAACCTTATGCAGGAATTGAATGTCATTGCGATCCGAGCTTCACTCCCATCACATGTGAGATTGTGCATTATGAAGTTGTGTTTGTTTTTTAAGTTTATTTGTTGCAAGAGTATAAGTATTTCAAACTTGGATAGGTTGCAGGTAATGATTGTTGAAGTTTTATGTCGTATGGAAATGTATTTACCGCCCTCTTTCTTTGACATTATGGTCCACTTATGTGTTCATTTGGTTAGGGAGATAAAACTTTGTGGTCTAGTTTTTTTTAGATGGATGTACCCCTTTGAGAGATACATGAAAATATTCAAGCATTTCGTGAAAAATCAGTACAGGTCGAATGCAAGTATTGTGCAACGTTAAGTGACAGAAGAGGCCATCGAGTTTTGCACCGAATGTATGAAGCCGTTGGGCAGATATGATGGGAGGTTGGATTGTGTAGGGGTGAGACAGGGGAAACTGTTTAGTCCCAGTGCCAAAGATGTAGCTACTGTTCATCTTTATGTGTTGCGGAACAATGAAGAATTGGTCCCTTACATTGAGGTTCATACGGATTCCATACGAGTTGCACACCCACATTTCAATGAGGCTCAGGTCCTCCAAATGCACATTGGGACATTTGCGTCATAGTTGAGGGACCACATGACTGTAAGGGAACATTCCTCTAAAGTTAAATGGTTTGCTCGTAGACCACTGGGAACATTTTGTCCTATGTAGGTTACGACATCAACAGTTTCACTTTTAGTACTAAAGCAAATGATGAAAATAGTGTGTCTCGGAATAGTGGTGTGTCACTCGTTTCTAAAGCATTGCATGTGGGAGGTGCAAGTGTAGACAATCCAATCTACTTTCAAAAGTGTTATTTCGGCACAATCTCTATGATTTGGGAGCTTGACTATGTCACCATGAGGGTCCATATATTTAAATGTCAGTGGGTGATATCAACAAAGGTTAGCGCACCGACGGTTTGGGTTTCACCCTTGTTGACAGAACTAGGGTAGGCTGGAAGGACGATCCATTCATTTTGGCGTCTTAGGCCCATCAGGTTTACTATGTTTGGGATCCTTTAGATTCTAGGTGGGATGTTGTTGAAAGAAAACGAGCTTTTGTTGTAGAGAATGAATTAGAGGAGATCATTGGATTCAAGCAGCATACCCCAAGTTGTGGATGGTAAGATGATATTTTCCTGAAAGAGGATGACACTAGTCTTCACAATTTGCTCGGATGCAATGACCATGACGAGGGTATGTGGGTTGATGCTAGAGGGAAGGTTAACCGTAGAAGAAAAAAAACAAAGAAGATGGTGAGGAAAAGGAAGAATAAGTGATTAATGGCACATTCTTAAAGTTTGTCATCTACAAGTTGTTGCGTTTGTAGTCAAAACAAGATGATATTACAATATAACAAATCCTTAGTAAAATTAAAAGTGAAAACATCATAATAATCCTTAGTCAAATCCTAACTTAACTATTCACTCTTCTTCATTTGCAATGGTGGCCATAGTAGCATCACAGGTGACTCGTGGGCGGGAGGTTGACGCAAAGTGCCGTTCGTAAGCAATTCGTGACTTCTCCAAGAATTTGATCTTCTTCTTCATTGTGCATAGTTCTTTATGCATCCACTTGGAACAATCTTTGATCCCCTTATATAAGGTTTTTCGGTACTTTCAATACAACAAATGAAGTTAATATATATAAAAAATCAATCAATTTGGACCAAAAAGTTTTAAATATACAAGATTCACTGACCTTCCTCATATTGTGGGATTTCCTCCACTCGTGGTCTTTTGTTGGGCTCCGAAGCTTCCCCGGCCTTTTGAAACCACTTCTAGTCAATCAATACCAAATCCCTCTTCTCAAAGTATGTTTTGTCAAAATAATCCGGCCCCTTCTCCTCCCCACAAATGACCAACCCCTCGACATTCTTCAAAATTAGTGTGATCAAATGGCCAAATAGGAGGCCTTCGATCAACTTCTTGGATGTAGCAATATGCAACATATGCTTGAAAATTGCTGCCCTAGGATTAATTCTCCTACCCTCCATAATGTAATAAAATAGTTTGAGCGTGGGATTGTTAGGCTCGGTTACCTGCGAGCCCCTGGGAACGAGAGTTCTAGCTATAATCTCATATGTGATACGATCATCACATAAACCCCTTCTATCACGTCCAAAATATCTCATGTTACATTCCATAAAGTCAACATATGGGGGCTCACTAGTTAATAGCTACTGGTCCTAAGGTAACAATCATCCAAAGACCTATCTTTATGTTTCGGATAAACTAGTTTGGGGTTAAGGTAAGGGCAATCCAACAACTTATTGATATCCCATTGACAAATTGGAATTTCTATTTCACTAACCCAGTTGCATAGTCCCTGTTACCAACTCCACGTAAATTAGCGTAAAATTGGCAAGTTATGTCAAAATAAGCGCCATCATTACAAGATAGCACTCTCTCGACATGTTGCTCACTAAATTTGTTAAGGGGGTTGGCCAAAACGATATAAAAATATTGACTAAAATCAATCAAATAGCAATCTAAAAGCCTCACATGCCCACGTAATTCTTCATATCTCTTTTTTCCAAAAGTAGAAACGAACCTTGAATCCAATATGTTGACGGTGGATCGTGACCTAGGGTTTCTGCCCTTTGATGCTCCACCTCTTGCCATTGATTTGAATTTGTGTATTTCTTGATTGATTTGGGGTTGAGTAAGTTTTCTACTTCGCAATCGCAACCTAGGGTTATGAAATTGGGGGCAGAATATGAAGAATGAATGAATCGATCCGTTTATTTTATATATGTGAATAGTTTTTGAGTTCAAAAACTCTAAGTCACTCCCTTGGTATATGGATGAGAATAGTTTACAAGTTCGGAAACCATTTTGTGCCCATTTTTTAGCTCATCATCAATTCCAGTAGCGGTCCAGAATGTGCACACGAGCTCGGAAACTTAGTTTCCAAACTCGGAAAGTTTGTCGTGCCTTATGGTATTTTAAGCCACTAACGTTTACGAGTTCAAAAATTGTTCTATCCTAATAAAGTCAAGGAAAGAGATGTTTCCGAGCTCGAAATTTATTCCGAACTAATGGTAATCTTTTACACTGTTTGGATTTCATAACTAACCTTCTTCAAACAATTATGGATAATACTCGCTCTTCAAACTTTCACGAAACATAAATGGAAAATTAAAATATTAGTTAAATCTAATAATTCACATCCAAATCCACCAACGATTTCTAAACCAAATTATATCTGAATCCACCAAATTTTAGTTAAATAGCCACATTTAGGAAACATTGTATTCAAATCCACCAACAAATTACGCAAAGTAAATCAACATCTAATTCTACTCCAGCAACGTATCCAAACCTATCCTATTAAACTTCGTCGAACATTTCTTCAATTTCTGGGTTTGTCTCATTGCCTTGACCTCCTCCTCCGGCCGTGTCACTCCAAGAAATTAGGCTCAAAGTTCGTGCCCTCTCCATCTTCGCTCAGCTCAAGGTGAATTCCTTGGGATTCCATGAACTCCACATGCTCTGAGTGGGCCCGGTTCAACATCTCGTTTGTCTCGGTCACTTCGGCTTGCAAACAATCAAAATACTTCTTGAGCCTTGCTTTCCAACTGATCTTGAAACCTGTCAATGTAAATGTGTTATAAAACAAGTATACATTTACAATGTCCAAAATTTCTTGTAAAATTAAATTTTACAAGAATAACTTACTATAGCTCGATGCCTCGGCTCTATCTAGTTCCACCTCGTGAGCTCTCTTGGCATTCTTTTCCTGTTCACCGGGAACTACCCTCAGCTCCCATTTACTAATGTAGACGTTAAAATGAAGGTCTTTTTGAAGGAACCAAATCTCATCGCAGAGATTAATCCACCACAGGGAAGGTCTTTCTTCTTCGTGTTAGCTGCCTTAAGCATGGACAAAAAGATAGTGTAGGCAGAGTTGAATTTGACCCCCTCCATCACATTGTAAAACAACATCAAATTACCAGTCGTAGGCTCGCAAGTGTGGCCACCCGTTGGCAGGACATTTGGGTAAATCCACTCGTAGATGAGTCATTGCTCGACAGTAATGTCATAAGACTCGGTCTTTCCTGCATCATTACCCAATCTCTTAAAATATTTATATGTCATGTTCACAGGACATAGAGGGGTTGCATCACTCACCCCCCGCCAACAGTGAGTACGGTAGATCTCTAGCGGACCATTGGGGTCATCGGGTCTCAATTTTTTAGGGGTTGTGTATAGTCATTCTAGGGCTTTATTCATGGTATACCTAGACATGAGGACATCCTTCCTATTCACTTGAGTTAATTCACAATTGTTGTGACTTTGACCCAAATTTGCGTAAAATTGGATAACCTCATCCACATGAATGGGTTCATCAACGCAAAGAAACTTCTCTAAATGTTGAATTATAAAACAGGCTAACATGTAATCTACTCCTAAATCACCAATCTTACACGAATCGAAAACCTTAGAATTTATAACCTTTCTCTTCAAAAAAGCAACATACCTCGCCCCGACCTCTTCATTGAATAATTTTGTTGTTTGACCAATCTCCCACATCGGCCAATGACTCCTATCACTCGCCACACCCTTGCTAGCCTTGATATTCTTCATCATTGTTGGAAATGTGGAGGTTTGGTTATTGGGTTAGGGAATCAAATTTGGGGATTTAGGGTTAGGGAATCAGGTAGGTTTGAATTGCAGATTTAGGGGGTTGTGGTTGAGCTGCCCATTTGTGTGTGTGTGTGTGTATATACATAATCCATTTCCAAACTCGGAAATGGCTCTGTTCTTTAACTATGAAAGACATAGTAGTTTTCAAACTCATAATTTGGTCTGACATGGGTTCCGAGTTCAGAAACCCTTTTAGACGCAAAAAAAACCGTCAAAAGGGTTTCAACAGGGCATTTACTGCCCATTTGAAAACCCACCAACATTTTCCACCATTTTCCCCATCCCAAATGCTCTCAAACCCCCATTCTCAATTCCACCTCATTATCACACCAAGAATTCATGTTCTTCAACTACAAGGTAGGGTTTCATCATGTTTTTCATCCAAACCCTCTATTTTGCTATTATACCTACTCAACGTTGTAATATTGCTAGGGTTTGTCAAAGATTGCTTGTAAATGAAGCAACAAGGGAATCACCATTACAATCTTTGATTGAGGAGAAGGTTAGTCATTTTTTATTGTGAAAATCAAGGGTTCACATTTGAGAGACTCAAAACCCTAGGGTTTCCATGAAGTTTTTTTGGTTTTTACTACAATGGTTTAAGATAATTTAAGGCCTTATTTTTTTTAAGATAAGGATTTTAGTATTTGTTGTGTGGCTTTTGAAGTATTAGATTTGTGTTAAATAATCAAAACATGGGGGTTTTAATTGTGTAATGTATTATAGATTTAATATTATTAGGGTGAATGTATTCAATAATTAATTTTAATGTAATTTTTGTTTATTCATGTTTCGGGATATTTAGCTACTTTTTGATAAGTAAATTTATGGTACATTATCTAATGTAGCGTACAAAATGGCATATAGCAAAAGGACTCGTGATCAAGTTTCACTATCACAAAATGAAAATCCACCAACAACGAACCACGATATGAGTGAGGATGAGGATGAAGGATTTGAGGATGTAGGAGTATCCTGAATTCATTGTGGAACCTTAGAATGTAGAATGGCGAGGAAAGAGTTAACCTGGTTGGTATTCAATAAGTCTAACATTTGTGTGTTGGCCTAACGCGCTAAGTGGTCTAGTTGGGTAGCAAAGGTTGGTAGAATGAGGGTGCACATTAAATACGATAGTTGACATGAAGTCCCCAAAGATTACAAGGCCACTTTATGGATGGAATGCAAGGTAGAAATTAATGTATTGTTATTTCCTCTTAATTTGTCCTTGATTGTTAATGTATCTCTGTGATTGACACTATGAGTTAAAAATATACATAGAGGCCATTTGACATCGAATCACCGAACATGGAGGATTTGAGAAAGAAGGCTATGTTAATAATGTCCAAGAGTTGGCGTCAACATACGTACACATGATCTAGGGACTACATTTTTAGTGATAAGAAGGGAGATCGCCCGTGGCAAACTTATACTCACATTTAATCTGATAGTTGGGAGATCCACAAAAAGAGAGCATTGGAGAATAATCAAAATGTGAGTAAACTCCAAATTATCTAATATTATTAATTAGTTTAGATTATGACTTTGTTTATAGTTTTAGTTTGAGTCTAACATCCTATTAGGGCACGAGAGTAGAAAAACAAGAACTGGTGGGGAAGAATAAAATTCCTCACCGATTGAGCCACGGGGGTTATGCCAAGGCCGCTTTGGACCTTGTGAAACAACATTTTGAAGAAGATGTCAAAATTGCAATAGAGGGTGGGATGATGGAAGAAGAGGCTAGGGAAACTGTGAAACTAATCAAATTTATCGAATAACATTGAGAGGCACAATCTATTCCTAAGGGGCCGGTAAAACAAAGACATGGTGCATGTCAAACTTGAAGAAAAATTGATTGCAGAGAGAATTGTAAGTATAAATTGAGGAAATATATTATATGACACTTTTTTTCTTAAATATAGATTATTAATTACGTTATTCCATTTTTAGGATAAACTGAAGAATGATCAATTACAAGGGAACTTCATTCCCACTGATAAGCACGACATCCTTTGCGAAGCAACTGAAAAACCTGACCACCCGGGCCATGCTAGGGGAGTGGGATATATCACAAGCCAACATGAGGCTTTTGGAATTGTAAGGTCCTACAATGGTGTTGAACCCTCAAGAGCCCACATCCTACAGCAAAAAACCATTCTCCATGACAAACGAATTGAGCAGCAAGGCATCCTTATTCATAGGTTGATCCAACATACCGACCTTGTTCTTCCGGACAACTTATATGACCGTACGCCCAATTGTACGCCACCCTCTAAAGGATCACGTCACTCACCCAGAGATATTGAGGTAAATCGAGAAGCCATTCAGAGAACTCCAAGAATTGAGCGGCAATTGTTCAAACCGGACAACGTGGACACTCATTACAACCAATTGATACAAAGATATACACTTATTGTATTCATTACATATTTTTTTTAACAATTAGAGTAATTTGTAAATTAACATATAGCTTTGTGGAAATGGAGAAATTACGACTATGTGAGTTTTATATAGACCAAGGCATAGATGGTAAACCACTCCACGTAGCCAATGGAATTCTACATGAATTGATGAAACACCATCACTCCAAACCTATTGGTGAGGGTATTTCTAGGGTTTCGCTGGAGGAACCGTTGGTGATGAGCGCCATGTTGCCATACCCCAATGGAGAATACAAGAAGGTTGGCCCTGCACGGGGAATGTTCCTAATGTGGCCACGTCGACTTATTTATGCCGATCTTATAACAGATCGACATTTGAAGGAAACACGGGAACTAACACCGAAACAAGTGAAAACAACACCAAGATCCATCAAACCACCACCTAAATTGGTCCAAACAATGACCATGAAGCTTAGAGCTCCAACTGAAAAGGCACAAGTCCTTCGACAATCACCACACTCCATTACGATGTTGTTCAGTTGTCTAAAACTGCACGATAAAAACTATACTTACTCATTCTTGGGGAATGAATGTGTATTTGGATGCAAACGGGATATAATTGCATTGTGGAGTGATTTTTAAGATCTTTGGATTTGTGAGCAAGTCAATCAGACAATCATGTCCAACTACACCTTGTGAGTTATTTCCATAAATTCTTGTTTATTTGCATATACTTATTTCAAACTTCGTAGGTACTAAAGCAAAATGATATTTCATAGGTATGTGTTCTTTACACAAAATCAAAACAAGAAATGGATTGGATACATGTGCCCAGTGTCGATTTCAGAATTTGGTTGTACGAGACAAGAGAGGATCAACTACATCCGTAAGAGCCTAGGGCGAACGGATAAGAAGATTGCACCATACATAGAAAGGTTATATATATACTACGTTGTTTGTTTTACTGAACGATTACACAAATCACTACCTCTGGGAATGATTTAAATTTTTGTATTTAGGGACCATTGGAGATTGTTTTTTATTGTACCCGCCCAAAACCTAGTTTATTGCATGGATCCCTTTCATTACCAACCTTCAGATGCATTTATTGAGATTTTGGAATTGGCAACGAAGGACTGTAGCGACCACAATAAAAATCATTTTGAGGGGTCGGAGTCAAGGTGGGCTATGATCATTGTTTATTTAGTTTATAGTACTTAATTAAATATTATAAGAATGTTATGAAGCAATTTGTTTCTATTTTAAGCAGTACAAAAAAATAAGTGCAGACTTGGGAATGCGGCTATTATGTCATGCTCTACACGGGTGACTGCATTCAAGAGGTCAAAGAAGATTACCTCCAAATTGACAAGGTGCGCGTACAATTATTTCTAGGAACCAATTAATAGAACTACGCTTTTTAGTATTTTCTACTTACTAGGTAATGACAGATTTTCATGAAGGAAATGAAGCCCTACACCAATAATGAAATCAACAGTGCGAGGAATAATTTGGCGAGGCATCTAATACTACATCGGTTTGGGTCTCTTGAGAGTCCGAATATTGCAAAAGTAACATAATTAGATAAATAATGAAGCTTAGAGGTATTGGAATAGATTCCAACTGTTTTCTATTCTTATCTATAGATTGTTGCTAGGTTAGCGCTATCTATAGATTGTTGCTAGGTTAGCGCTATCTATAGATTTTTGTCATCACACAAGATACTATCGTGTATTGCATTATATTACCTGCTGTGGATTAAGGCCTTTTTTAGAGCTGGAAACATTTACTATAAAATTTTATTTACCATATGAGCAGATCTGGTTTTCGAACTCGGAAACTTCTTTCACCAGTTTTATAATCACGATTACATATTACAAACTCGAAAATAATAACCATGAATGCTTTTCCGAACTCGTAAACAATATTTCATTAACTCAAATTGTAGCAATCGTTGGACAAAATAGGGACAGAACGTACGCACGAGCTCGGAACGATAAAAGTCATTCACAAAGAGCGGATTACATAATTCCGAGTTCGGAAAGTGTGCCTTTCCGAACTCGAAAACCTGTGCAATGGTACGACAGACTCAGAAAGTTTTCGATGTCGAAAACATTTAAAAATGGTTCGACTGCGTTTTTAAATGTGGTTTTTTACCGCCTTTGTTGGTGATTTTAAAGGCGGTTTTTGAACCGCCTTCTAATTACGTGCGATGGAAGGCAGGACTAGAGAAGACACAACGAAAGTGTTTTTGTTGGTTCAATAGAATCACCTTTGACACCCCCCCCCGGACACTAGTGAGAAGTGTGAGGAATGGAGATAGGCGGCTGTGAGGGGTGGGGAATGTTAGAAAAATTTAAGGCATAAAAGATAGGGTTTGCTATATATAGTGGACAATAAAACACCCAATTAAAGACGGTTCTTCAATAGAATAACCTTTAATTGATATAAATTAAAGAACCGCCTTTAAACGAATTATAACCGTCTTTAAAATTTCCGGTTAGGATTGGGGAGGGAGTTCCGAACTCGAAACTCTTTGGGATCTTCATTAAAGGCAGTTTTTCAAGAAGTGTCTTTGATTGGGTGTCATTAATCAAGGCTCCTCCACTAGTATCCTTATTTAGTTTAGATTAGCATTTAGGAGCATTTGCTAAAGGTAAAGTCTTGGGAAAGATCATTTTTTCATAGGAAAGACGATGTTTAATTAGAATAATAAAAAGTAAAAGGTAAGTTGTAATATTAAAAATTTATTGTACAACGTGTAGTAGTTTTACAGTTTATAATCCATGCAACTTAAAAATTTTATATTTATTTTTTCTAATTTACACTTTAAATCTTGATCTTTACATGACTTATGAAAAACTCGTTTTTTAAGATATGAATCTGTGCTAAATATGTTTAGTTGAGAATATGTGAGATTTCGAGATTCTTTTCCATCAAACCGTGTACCCAACTTCAACGCGCAAGAATATCAGAACAATTTTAAAATTCAAACAATAACCCTAGCGTCGACTTTAACTGAGGCCAAACTTTAACTGGCGTTATTTCTTAGATCAGAGAGCCACATTAAAAAAGGTTGGTCCAACCGACACCTACTATCAGATTGACGTCGGTTGGTACGGCATATGTAATTCAATTTTTCAATTTTCATTTTTCGGCATTGCATTCCCGTATTCATTTGCCGCCATCAACAAATAGCAGCAACCAAGCTGCAATCCATAATGAAAATAGTTGTAACATAAAGGTAAGGCTCAGAACAGACGATATATTCATAATTTTATATATAGATCAGTGATTATTTTGTAAAATGAGTTTTAATTATAATTAATGAAAAATTAACATTTGTGTTATAACCCTAGTTCTTCTTCTTCTCTCTTCTTTCTCCGGTGAATTTCCTCCTATTCTTCTTTGCCTCCTCCGTATTCCCCTCCTCACGCTTCTCCTCTGCCACTAAGGAGACACGGCTTCCTCTGCCTCCGCTGCCTTCGAATCACCTGAACGGGAATAAGGAGCATGGGGAATCTCCACCGCCACTTCCGCCGGTGAAGGAGGAGAGAATGAATTTCGAGAAGAAATTGGGCCTGCTTTTCGCTGGCATTTCGAGGATCTTGCAAGTGTTTAAGGTGGCATTCTTGGTGATCAAAAGGTGGCAACTTTTGAGGGATGAAATGTCACCGTAAAGAGATTGCTTTTGGAGCCAAAAGCCACCATCTGGAAATTGCTCTTGGTGCTAGCTTTGGTGTTGCTTTTGTAATCATAGTCGTTGCTCTACTTGTTTGGAGTGGTATCACCATTCAATTACTAACATGTACAAAGGGTAAATATGCTCATGTTTGAAATCATACAAAATGTTTGTGTATGATTTTCAAATAATTAATTTTTTATTTAGTGATCCATCGTGCTTCCTTCCTATTTTTTGGGTCATGTTGTTAGTTCTAATCTAGTTTAAATCTAGTTTACAGATACAGGAAACACAGGTCAGGAGTTTAAGTTGTTTGATGTGACAAAATCTATGTTGCTTAGAGTAGATGGCCATTCGAGTAAATACGGGCATTAGCCGGAGGAGTATGAGTCGAGGGCTAAGGATTGTGTGCATTGGTGCTTGCCTGTGCCTATTGATATCTAGGCTCTTGTGGGAGGGATATCTAGCCTTGGATTTCTAAGCATTATTAGACAACGATTCGGTTGTTCCATGTATGGACATGATGACTTTTTCTAGAACTTCATACGCCATGTCGTCATTGTAATCTACTGTTACCGTCATAATATAATTTTTGGCAAGTGAACTCGTTGTTCCTTGGCTTCGTGCAACAAGTTTCTCCATTTTGTTAGCTTTTATATACCTGCTTCTTGCTTCTTCCTTCTTATATTGCCTCATGTAATCATTCTTTAGGTTTTCCTCAATTTGCCTCCTCAAATCCCTACAATATTCTATATCGTAACCATGGGTTTTTTGGAAGGCACGATAAAATTCTCTAGACCTTTTTTCTGGGGGTGCTATCATTGGTGGCGGATCGTGAAATAGCTCCCTATTCGCTTGCCATTTTTCTTTTCTTGACTTCATCAAATGAGTTTCTTGGCTTAATGCCGCCTGCATCCCCAATTCTCTTCCTTTAAAAGGAATATTGCCCTTTCCCTTCTTCATGATTCCCTTCTGTGAGTCTACAATCATTATTTTTTCTCCTCATTCTCGCTCTATTTTGCAATTATTTTCCTCTTCTGTCTGAACATGGTGATCTATCATTTTTTATAACTCTCTCGGGTTTTCGGGCATGTTCTCGTTAACTCTTTGTAGAATTGTCCAGATTGCATGCCTCCTGTAGATGCTCCTAACGACGATTAAAATGATAGATCTCGAACTTGCAAGCTCTCATTGATGAACCTATTATGATACTCCGCCAAAGTTTCATCGCTTCGTTGAGCTATGCTGTTCAAATATGCAATTGTTTTTGTGAATTTTTGTTTCTAGTAGAAACATCCCAAAAATAGGTCTGAAAATTGCGCCAACGATTTGATATTTCCATTTGGAAGGTCTTCATACCATGTGATTGCTGTTCCTGATAAGAAAATGGGAAATTTCTTGCAAACCAGCTCGATGCTTGTGTCTCGAAACCTCATGCTATTTCGGTAGCAATGTACGAACTCTTTTGGATATGTGGTCCCATCATAGATTTTAACATGGAGAGTGAGTTTAATGTCCTTAGGCATTTTGTAGTCTCAAAGGTGCAGTGTTAGGGATGACTTATCTGCATCGTCATCTGCCACTATGTCTCGTAACTCCTCCTAATATTTAAGACTTTCGCTCTCTTGAATTATATTCTTATCCATTCCATGCGATTTGGGCTTGAGTGTCAATAACTTATTATAAAGGCTATCTCTGTTCGCTTCCAAGAATGTCGCTAACGCCCTCCTTTCTTTCTTCTAGTTGTGTTAGGAGATTCTGCTTCTTCTTCATCCTCTGTATCTTCCCTGTTCCATTCTCTCTCTCTTTACTAGAGATATACTCCTAGTCATGTGTGTTCTTGCTATTCACAGCTGTGTGTTCTTAAGTTTGATGGTTGTGGCTTTTCTCACTTCTGGTAAACACCATTGTTTAACTGAAAGATCTTAGAACCGAGACAATTTTTTTGGTCCCCACAGACGACACTAAATGATGCAGTTTCTCCGTCAAGTATAACACTTTTTTTACCTCGTATACTCTTCTTCCTGCAAAACAAACCCCAGAAATGATTTCGGGGAAAAGGCTCCGACGATTAAGTCAATCTCCTCTTTAGAGAATTGGAATTCCTCAGTATAGTAACGTTTACCTTCTTCAGCATTGCTTATGCTGTATTTATAAGAGTTCACCATTATGGCTCTGTATTTCTCTCATCTAAGAGTGTGGGTTGTACCGCAATCTCTATAACTCCAGTTCATAGCCAAAATCCCTGATCGTGGCTTGATTGTGTCTCTGCATTTATCAGTTTGCGATCGCTGGCTTTAGACCAAGCTCCACCTTTATCGCACCATGGGCCTTATCTGTGTTTGTTCTTTGGAGTGGGCTTACAGCCCAACGATTCCATCTATAAGCTAGGTATACACTAGAGTGTATTATTGATGTTTGCTAGTTGATACTTACCTTCATTCCTTAAGCCATCATCTATATATAGGTTTCTTTACCCTGCATTATCAGGGGTGTTGCCTGATGTGCATGTCATGCTAATCATGGTCTTCGTGGTGACTATATGACTCTTATGAGTGCATATATTATGGGGTCATGTTCTTTTGATCGTTGTTTGAGTGATGGCCCCATTCATGGCTTTTGTGATAGTGTTTGGATATCTCTCCGAGTGGATAATGTAGAATACGTGGAGCGATCTTTTCAGTTGGTGTTCGCACTCTGTCTATGCAAACACTTTGTTTATATCACTGGGTTGCCCCGTGTACATGATTGGTCTAAAGTTTGGGCCAAATATATACCATAAGCCCCCCTAGCCACGAAGTGTTGAGGGGAGAACCATAGGTATAATCTTATCATTGTTGTGTTTTAGAACAAAAAGAAGATTGGATATATGCTCCAGTTTGTCAAGAATGTAGTGTGATTTCCCGAGAGAATCGTGGGTAATTTGTATTTTCCTTGTCATGGTTGGCCTAAGTTTTCGTTGAGGGGTAGGTTATCGAGGGTTTTTCCACGCAAGCATAATAATCATTATGGCGGGCTCCAGTTTTGAAACCTTTTCATTCTTTGAAATGCAGCTTGTCTTGCCCCTTTTCGATTTCCAAGTAATTTGTACGTATGTTACTCTAATGATTCATAGTGTGTTGTCTTTGAGTACTTGTATTTTTAATGATATTGTTTGAGACAACCAAAGCATGGGTATTCCATCGGCCAGTGATAATCAGGGCGTCAGATCTGAGAGTAAGGTGATCGTGGAGACTGAGATATGGTCTTCTGGTCTTCTTATTGATAGTGAATATAATGGTGGTTGGGTCAATGATTTTCATTCTGGTGGGGGTGTAGGGGGGAGGGGTTGATCCATTTGTCGAAAGATGGACCGGGAGTCGTAGTTGTAGCCCGGTTATCCTTAGTGGAATCAATATGTTGAAGCTTGTGTAGCCTTGTTTGCATTGGTTCTTGGTTAGGGTTCCAGACCTTAGGGAGGGCGTTTGCCATATTTCTTGTTTGATAAGTGTAACTATTGTGTGACCATAGATAACATGACAGGATGCAAGGTCAAGCTGGATATTGACGTTATGGGTAGGTTGTTCACTCGTAGAGTCCATGTGTCTTCACTAACGAAGCTGGAATGTTTAATATATGGTCATTTAATTATAACATGCATTTCGTGTAATTGTTTACTTTGATCATGATGTTTCCTTTTGCTTTGTGTTTACAAGAATGAGTCCATTATGTATTTCTATTCCGGCCCCTGTAATTCCCCGTTGTGAAACTGGGGTGTTTATTGTAGCTCCGAGTGTCAAGATCATTGACTCCCCTATTGCCTCCCAAGTTGTCTGTGTTGCAACAATGGTCAACGAATATCTGATCGTGATGGTGAACCAAGAGATACGGGAAGGAGATGCAAGAGGGATTCCTCGTCTCGCATGTGTGATAGCTTTGTTGACGGTGTAAGGAGTGATTTGGCCCCACCGGTACATAAGTGGCGACATTCTCATCGCAGGCGTCATGGGATGACCGAGGATAATGGTGGTAGCATGGTTATTACACTTCTGATGATCTAACATTGACTTAGCCCATTTCCATAGTTGGTGATGTTTTTATTGTTGTGCTTTTATCTTGTGTGTGTCCTGGTGAAATGTGTGTGAATATTTGCTTCATTTGTAGGTTATTAGTGGAATGGCGACCTTGGGTCCGAGGTTGTGGGAGCAAGAAGAACTAAACCTTTAAAGGTTGATGGCTTGAGGGATGAGCTTGAGGCTGGTTGGGAGAGTCTTCGGCTATCCGAAGAGGAGAATGTGCATCTCCGCAAAGAGGTCCCCCGCTTAAGAAGTATAGGTTCTAATACCCCGAAGTATATGCATACTTTACTTAATATGATTTTGAAGATGCGAGGGTTTTTCAAAATGATCATGGAGTTCGCTTACGCAACTTAGTATTTTGGAAAAGTATCTTGGGTGTGAGTGCTTGTGAGGTTTGAATAATGAGCTTGTGAAGAAGATTACCCTTGCGCCAGAAATACATAATAACCTTGGCTAAGATGGCCAAATTGGGCGCTGAGAGCAATAAATTCAAGCATGAGGAAAGAGAGGCCAATAATCCCAACTCTAAAAAGGTGTTGAAGATGTCGAGTGTTGTTCCAGTGATGATGAAGGGTTCACCATCTATGGTTGCAGCGAAGCCCCTAGAGGAGTTGGAAATTTATATCCAAGGATTTGCTAAGGAGGTATGCCAATTGGAGTTATATGTGTTGTAAGCATCGTGTTTGCTAACTATGTTGAAGATGGTGTTTCTTTGGTTTGCAAGTGGGGTGTTATGACTTCTGTTGGGCAATGTGTTGTTGATTATGTGCAAAGGTGAGCATCCTACTCAAGTGGGTGGCATCACTAGAAACTTTATTAAAGCACAGTTTCGATGCTTATAAAGAGTTGGAAGTGGAGCTGGCACACACACCGAGTCTTTGTCAGGAGAGAGCTAGGTTAACGATGGGTACATGTTGAACTTGAGAAACTAAAAAAGGGAGAATCTGCCCATTTGGACTATCCACGTGTGCTGGTGAATAGGCTTGTCAATATTCACAGCTTCTACTTGGGTATCATTGGGTTGGAAGACCATGTTTTTACAGCGGGGGACATTTGAGAATGCAAAGCGAGAGGTGGATAAGGATTTCTCAAAGAAAGTGAGGGGCAATGACCACATTTTCCTTTTTATTCAGGACCTGGGTAAGAAGCTTTAATGTCCTCCATATGAAGGAACTTAAAGAATGTAAATTGGATCCGTATCTGGCTAAGGAGATGATCGATAAGAATAGTGGTTCCATAGGGGTTGATCCATTGATTGGTACGCTAAAGCCTGGGGGAATTTCAGTTGTACAAGAAAAACAAAGAAGAGAAAAGAAGTTTCCACTGATGGTGTTAGCAGGTTAACTAGTGACAAGGTAGGGTAGCTTGTAGATTGTTAGGTTATGATGTAATGTATTTTCTTCAAATATTTAATGAAAGCTTGTTGAAATTGGCTCATTACCAACACACAAAATCATCGTTGATAAGTTTGTGTTTTTGATGTATTTCAAATAACAGTGTTTTACAACAAAGATTCAATGTCGATTGTGGGCACCGCTATGGATCAAGGTTTATTTTCTGGTATTGGTAAGAGTGAGGTGTGTAGGTTTGACACTACAGGTCGTATCATTACTCCATTGGGCAAGGAATACATGAGCTTGGTTCTAGGTGCGGTTAGGGTGGAATGGGTTTGAAGAAAGTGCTGGTATGGCGATGTGATAGTGACATTAAGAATGAGGGGTTCGTGGAATGATACCTGGTAGTGGTAGAATCCTCTCTTGGGTCGTCAAGCTTAGGACGGGGTGAAGATGTAGGCCAGGGCAGCAAGTCACCTCGTGTCTCGTTCCAAGATGGCCTTTAATAGATTGTGAAGTTGTGCATTCTAGATTTGGAAGTAGTAAATTCTTACCTTAGGACTTTAAATATTGTATCCAGGGAGAAAGAGTGGGCTATAGAGCTAGGATGTCAGTTAGGTGGTTGTTGCTTAATTTTATAGCTTGAACTGGAATGGAAGACGAAAATGGCAGAAAATATGGCTTCACAGGACGCTTACAATGCACATAAAAAATGGAGTTGTTGGATGTAATGTAGCAAGAAAATTAGTGGCGGAGGTTTTTAGCGAAGCAAACTCGTGAAATTGGTCTAAAAACAACTATTATTTCAAAACCTATGGACGAGTTATTTGACTGGATAAAGGAGATGCAAACTGAGTGTTGTCATTTGGGAGAGGTGTTTGATGAATGGAAAAATTGGTATGATGATACACATGAGTAAGGTGCTTAGCTATTGATGAAGTATGGGAACATGGAAAGGATAATCGAGTGTTGGGAAGTTTTTTGTTCCCGCCTGGAAGAGAGGTGTTATACACTTGAGTCGTTGTTGAAAGAACCACATCAGGTGAATTGTAATCTAAGTGAAGAGATTGCTAAAGTGTAATCTGTGATGCCTAGCCCTATGTCACCATTTGGAGCAGAAGGTTGAGGAGTTGAAGTGAAGCCTAGAACTTATACCTACTCAGTATATCAACTGAATATGCAGCTAGGGTGGTCAGAATGCGGATCGATTGTTAACCATAAGTCTTACTACGTAATACATATAAGACGTGTGACTGATGCAGGTAATGCACACAACGTGGTGTATTTATACTTGTGGTGTAAGTTAGTGGAGATTATTCAAGACGAAGATAATGGAAGGAAGGTTCTAGTATCCGAACTTCCTTATATACATTGCCCCGGGGGAGAGCTAGGCTTGTCTATGATCGAGATAGTTGATCACATGTCTTAGTAGTAGTTTCCTTTCAGTAATCATGTAATGTGACATTTCCTAATAAAGGTGTGACCAAGTATTTATGGCGAGGGTTGATAATTGAATTCTTTATGTAAATATTATAAACACTTTTTCGTGGGATCATTTTTGCAACAATGATTTACAAAGAAGTGAATGTGTGTGGAATAATTAATGGGTGCTAAAGGTTGCTATGATTTGGTGAAGGGAAATATTTTGGTTGGTTACTTGGTTAAAGGAGGGGGGTGGAGATTGTAGTATAATTGGAATTTAGGAATTGCAGCAACAAGGCAAAGTGATTCTTTGCTTGTGTAGCTAGGCAGGTAATTTTTCAGATGTATGGGAAACCGTGAATAATTGTCCTGTACCTGCAGTGGGGTGCGGGTAACCCCGTTACTATGTGAATCTGCAGGTTATTTACTTACTTATGTAACTTAAGTAAACATAAGTGGTTGTAATGGCTTGGAGTGGTGAGTGTGAAATTTTGTTTACTCGTGAAGAGTGGTATGCAAAGTGAAGATGAGGGGATGTCTTACTTTGGTATTTTATTTTTGGATTATGTGTTTGTGTTTGGTGAGTTAGTGTGTTTTTAGTTTGAGACCGTGTAACTTGTGTGGGCCTATGCCTAAATGGATTTTCGAATATTTTGGGTGGTATGCTCGCGAGTGGATAAGTATGCTATGTAGGAATAGTCTTTTTGGATTCTTGTTGAAGAATATTATGATGTTCTGTTTCTCAAGGCTTAGTAAGTGTTTAGTATTTTTTTAAAGAGAAAGGGAATGGGTTTTTGAAGGAATTTTATTGCTAATGGTTTATGTTTCCAATGCTTTTGCACGCTTATAAAAGGGGTTGCTGCTAGGTATTTACAATTTGTATTTTGCATGTGGTGTCTTTAGGTTAAGTATTTTAAGAAGTAGATATGAGTATGTTATAAGTGTGTGTAAGCTTTAGACATCCCCCATCTGTGTCATTTCAAACTGCAATTGAACTATTCATTTAGTCAAAACTACCTAACTTTGACCCTAAATTGAATTGGTATATAAATATAAATACTATTGTGTGATACATTGTTAGATTTTTTATTACATATTTTTTTAAATATCAATTTTTCACAAGTTTTAATTATCCTTGATAAAATTTATTAAGGATAAAATATTTTTTAAGTCAAGTGAAGTTTGAAATGGGACGGAGGGAGTACTTGTTCATCAGGGACTTTTCCCATGGTGATGAAGGTTTGTGGTGTTTTTGGGATATTGTGGTTACTAGGATGTTGGAGCAATCCCAAATTTTGATTGGGGTTCTTACTGGTTATGTGATAAACTCTTATGTATGGGTAAGTTGATGGAGTTACTCCAGTTGATAGAGGTGCAAGTCTGGATTACATTCCATGTAGGATGTCTTGAAAATATCCATGCTTCTTGTGAGTTTTTTTTTTTTAATATTGAGGTTGTTTTAGTTTCCTAGAATTCTCATTATCTGGTGCATGACCGTTTTTTATGATTTCGATAGTGTCAGCTGGTGAGGTTGCCAAACGTGAGCTTGGGGTGGAGGATGATGTAGAATCTCCACCCACAAAGCCTTAGGGCGAGGGAGATAAAGGAAGCTAACACGAGGGGAATGGCAAGACTCATGGTGGCTGAGCCGAAAGAAGAAGGTAAGCTACTCGGTTGGAAAACTTGTGATGGAGGAGTGGTTCCGCAGTCCTCCCAACTAATCCCAACCAAGTTATGGGGTGGAGCAGGTCAGTGGCAAAACAGCTACTTGTTATAGGATCGTGTATGGATATGAGATTAATAAAATTTATTTATTTGGCGATTTTGCGATGAATTTTCTTATTTCTCTAGTATTGATGTTGTCCCAATGAAGCTAATATCGCTTCACTTACTAATTTTTTCCGGATTATATTCACTTACTTCTCGAGTACCAGGAAAAGTCCCCGGGATGGTCCCCAAGGAGGAAGATCTAAGGTTCAAATCAGTGTTATTCTTATTTTTGGCTTGAGTGGGTCTCCCGACCGGCGGTCTGTCCATAAACTTATGGACATATCACGTATTTCTTACCTTATATATTGCATTTGTAAATTACATACAAAAATTTAGAATTTTTGAAAATATTTATTTATATCATATATTTTAATATTTTCACCTACAAAAACACATTATTACTTGTTTCAACTTATAAAATCCAATATTTAAATTATATAAAAAAATTCGACATTTAATGTAAAAACCCCTGTGGACTGTAAAATTATAGAACGGGGCTTTTCCTGAGACTTTCTCTTTTGGCTTTTCTTCTCTCAAAGTTTTCTTCCCCCCTTTGTCCGATATTTTCTATCTATATTTATAGAGTCCAAAATGTGTAATTGTTGCCCACGTGTTTCGATTCCCTCACTTAGGTTGTTTGGCAGAGGGCTCTGTGGCAAGTAGTGTATTTATGCTATTTTCGGGATTGGATACCTTGGGGTGAAATGGCCTGATTGGAAGGCGTGTGTTATGTGAGTCGATCCGTCCCAACGGAGTGCATGCTATACTGCTTAGTCTTGCCTGACTTAGATTGAATGGGTCATATGTATACCAAATACAAAGACTACATTGAAAAAAGAGAGTAGAAATTGGAAAATTGGGCCAATATATCACGTGTAGTTTAAAAAATCCATCCTGATTAGATGTTCTAATAATTACACAATAACTCTATTTAAGAGTTAGATGGCTTAAAACAAAATTTTATGATAAAAAATACACATTTTAAAACTAATGAAAATATTGTTAGACTAAGTAAAAGTAACCAAGAAGACACTAAACTCTTTTTTTCAAAATAAAAATTGTATTAAAACTAACCTTTTTCTTATTTTGCAATTATTCCACAATTTTTATATTATGTGCATAAACATTTTTTAAAATAACCATTTAAATTAATTTATTGAATTAAATTGTCTATATTAAAAACTTGTCTTACACAAGAAAGAAATACTGAATTTGAAAATTAATTTTGTTCCCAAAATCCAATCCAAATTCTCTGATTTTAACAGTCAAATTCACTTCACTATTATCAGACACAAATTTGCAAAATATGAACTTTTAAGATTGGATTCCAAATGTTAAAATTTTACCTCCCACACAAGAGAATCCAAATCCTACCTCTGTAGTGGAATCTGAAACCACTTATCTAGCTGTAATCCTTGATTACTTGTGTCGTCTATTTTCCTCAAAATTAATGAGATGAACTATCTTATATGTTCTCCCATTTTTAAACTATAAGTAATCATATTCTTTGCCGACAATGGAAAGCAAATTCCGTATACGAAAAGCTCCTTAGAACTGTTCAGTTTTACACAGAAACTTTACTATACTGTACATATATATACATGTCTCCTCTTATATTTGTATTGCTGTTCTACTCATTTAGATGTCTATTTACAACCAGATCATTGCTCTATTCTATGAAGCTAAAGGTGCCCAAATATAGTTAGCTACACATAAACTTGTTGGCGTCGCAATAGTACGCGACCATACCCAATTGTCTTCTTCTTCAGTTTTCTGCAGTTCTGCTAGCTGTCATGAAGCAAATGCTTGCAACATTAGTACAGTTAGCATGATGCATAGTAAAAATCTTCATGTCAGTGTAAAAACTCTGTATAAATTGCTTAACTTTGGCATTGTCCATACAGTTGGAAATTAACCATGATATTAGGGATGCTTTCATGACTGAGATTGATTACTTACTCTGCCATCTCTAAGCTCAAATATGACTGAAGCCTTTCCAAATGTAATTGGACGCGTCGAATCCACCTGAAAACCACCAATTAGAATAATACAAAGAGGTTCACGTATAACATGGTAAATTAGTAACTTTCATTCACCTTAGGATCACATATTTTGTCCATGGCTTCTTCCAAAACCATAAAGCTTTTATCAAGATCTTCATTTCTATGTTCTTTTAAATTTTGTTCGCCTTCTTCATCAGCATTTGATCCGTCATAAGGAAAGCCAAAGTTTCTCCATTTCCACGATTCTTCATGATCCAAGTACCTAAGATAAACATTTCCATCCGAACCAACTAAAAACAATCGACCACCTTCTAGGCAAGGACCGGGGGAGCCAACTAGAGTTACATGGCCACTAGGTATCCCATGTTCTACCCAATTCCAACCATCTGCGGCATCCCAGTGGTACTCAATGAGCCTGCCGTTTTCAAGCACCATGAAAAGGGATCCCTTCAATGACCGCATGGTTAGCCTCATAGCTGTTCCAGGCAACTTTGATAGAACCAAGTGCTTTGATTGGTAATGCTCGTGCCAGAGTTCCGTAACTCTGTTGTACTGATAGAGCCGGCCATCCCTCCCGATAACAAAGACTATGTTTTCTCTCAGCATTTCCTGATCTGCTATACATGCAATCTTCGTATTTGGTGGATTTTTGCAGTCTTTCCATTTGTACTTCTTCAAGGCAACCTTGAAAAGAGTGGTTTTGCCAATAGTCAGTATTTGTTTATCGTTTTGCTTGTTTAAGAACCCTAAAAGAAAGGAGAGATACAAAATACAGTACTTAGTTTCCTAACTTTTTCTAATGTTGTATCTCAACATTCTCATTTTTGCTATCCTCACCAATGGCTTTTGTTCATATTTAGCATTCCAACAATCTGAGGCATTGAAACATTACATGTCTTATGTAGCTGTGTTATGGAAAGAATTGGAATTTATTGGTTATAACTTATTATCTCTCTTGCACTTAACATGTTAGTACAAGATAAGATACAGGATGATGCAACTTACAGTGAGCTGTAGTAACTTCCCAGTTCTGCTGACAAAATAGAGAGCATCATTTTCTGTTACTTTTCGTGCTTTTCCTGGATATGAATCCCATGGTGGACCTCCAACAATCTGTCTACCTTTCCTCATTGCAGTACAATTTATCCATGCCAGTTCTTTGTTAATTCTTCCTCTAATAAGTACACTTCCATTTTCATCAACTAGAAATAGGCTTCCGTTGTAGTTTCCGACTACTCCTTTGATATCTGTTGAATGCTGATGCCTCAACCAAAACCACACATTATCATCACTGAGATATTCAAATGTCTGTCCATCATCTGTTATCAGAAAGAATGATTTTCCTTCTTGCATCACTCGCATTCGGAAGTTTTTCGTGATCCATTTATCAGATGCATCATATTCTGAAACCATGTTTGAGTTGCTTCCTGTTGCCCCAGGTGGTGACAAGTAGGTTTCTTGCACATTGTTTCGCATACGCGTTCTTGATGACATTCTCTTAACTTCTTCTTCTTCACTGTATCCATCTTTTGTGCCTAATAAGCAATTTGTAGGTCCATTTTTTTCGGTGCAATACTCAGCATTCCATCCTTCACTTTCTGGAGCTTCTATTATTGACCAGACATATTTGAGGGACACTTTTCTTCGCGGATTAATGGGGTGATTTGGTGCAGAGCTGTCACCACCTGTACCTGGTAGATGGAGTTCCGATAGCCTTCCATCATCGAGTGGAAAAATGTACCTTCCATGTTGCAGTTGCAGCCCTGAAATCCTTTTGGCAACTTTAGCATGTGGAGGATGACCATGATTCACCCACTGCCCCAGAAACTGATCATCCTGAGATATGCCTGTCTTGATATCAGATGCAAGATTTTTCCGATAAACTTTTACCCCGTGTTTATTTCACAAATGCAGAAGTATATGAACTAATTGATCACACCAGATAAGGAAACAGAATGTCTCCTTTAACTCTGCTAAATTATCTTCCTATACTGCTAAGCAACTTAACTGTGGATAGTAGTGAATTTAGTTTCTTGAAGACTTGAACTTCGCGGCAGAAATTACTACCTGATTGTTTTGGAATTCGATACTCGAAAATGCATCCATCTTCTGAAGTTAGCAACATTGTGTTCACATTCTCATTGAGTCCACCCGGGGAAACACAGGTGATGGAAGTGAGGGCATGATCCGATGGACTTCCATGAGCCGTCCATTTCCACTTCCTCTGCTGAAATTTCCTCTCAACCAAGCTCCCTTCCTTTCGAAAGCATTAAAATATCGCATCAAATGCACAAGAATTTGAGTAACTTATCGACAAATAATAGACTCATGATGTAAGCATTACATACCCTAGTCAGAAGAAAGAGAGACATTGATACTGAAGTAGCTCCATTAAGTCCATGAAAGCTGCATCCTTTGATTGGAGCTAGAGAAACATCTTCTCCTGAACCTTCTTTTTGTATGTGCTTCTTCCATGCTGGCTTAGAGCTCTTGTCAAATTCATACAGATCTCCAGCAGAACTACGGCGCCGTTTTCTCAAGTTATGAAGATTCACTCTATGAGGTACAAAGAGAGACAAGGATCTCACCTCACTGTAAATATGGTGTCTGATCTAGCAGATGAGGCATCAACTATTGCTTTAACATTGGCGCCTGGTGGTCGCCCGTGATTTATACACCTATTAGTATATAAAAGTAATGTAAGAAGTTGGTGTTTGTGCATGACATGAATCTTAAAACCATCTCTTCTGATAAAAGCTGCATCCTTTGATGGTCTCACCTTGGTTGTTCAATCTCGATAAGCTCTATTAGCAAATGATCTTTGGTGCAAAAGTACAGTTTCCTGATGGTGATGCAGGAGCAGGACAAAACATAGTTTTCATTAGCTGATACTGAATTTTTCAATAGCATAGAGAAACATTCTGGTTTAAACCGAATGTAATTTAAAAGAATAAGATCTCACTCCCTATCATCTGAGGTAACTCCAGAAGTCACTTGGCTAAGAAAATTTTGTTCTGCTTCTATGCTTGTACTCTGATCGAATACCGGCTTGAATTCAACCCACTCCGGCTGCTGCAAATTTTCTCGAAGCTGCAGCTGTTGCACCATCGAACGTATGCTCCAATGTTTTATTCATCACTCATAAAGACAACCAGAAGTATAATGCACACTCTCTACCATCATTAGTCTGTTTCAAAAACTATTTTTTGTCGCAAAAAAAGAGTTCACTCTCAATTTCCTTTACCTTAAACCAGAAAACAAAACATACAAGGAATAGGTAGGAGTGTAACATGAAAGTGTAAGAAACTGTGACAAAAAGTGAAAATTAGCCATTTTCGAGGACTCGATGATGAGGAACTAACTTACCTGATACAGATTCAGTGACTCCTCAAGTGCAAGAATTGTCTGGTTCACAACAAAGACAGCGACAGCGCGCCCCCCGGCAACAGGAAGATCATGCTGGGCTATCACCCACAGCAGACCATTCCAAAACCTCTCGTATATCGATCCACTCGGTCCAGTGATCCATACGGATGCATCTGACATTTTTGTCACAGAAACTCTCTTCCTGAAAGGTAAGAAGTCTATACCAGCCCTCTGCTCTCTCTTGTTTCTTGGTTCAGAAACAGCAACTTCTTCCATACTCTCCTCAGTCTGGCTGTTCATCCGCTGGTCAATCGAGCAAACTCTCGAGCAGTTTCCATTCAGGCACGAAACAAGATCAAAAGGCTGTCTGAGTTCAATCCAACTGTTTGATTGGTGCTCAAACTCCCAGAACTTGTCGGTTCTCTGCTCGAACTGCAGCCCGGATTGTCTGGTGTACTGATGCAGGTACCAGAACTCAGAATCAGAAACCGAATAGCAGCTGATGATGATCGCGAAAGCGAAGAACATGATCAGAAAGGATCTGGACATGATTTCTGAAAATCCCTGTAACTAATATGCTAGGACCATGATCTTTTGATCAAGACACAAAGTTTGCATAGTTTTGATTCCCTGATCATCAGGCATGTTTAGTCATTCCAGTTTTTGCAAGTATGATCAGTTTGCACAAGTGAGTGGCCTGTTCAGATATTAAAATCTGGAAAAGTATAATTGGCTCATAGCTACTCACTTTAGTAGAAAGTCATTACACTTGCCAAAAAGTCCTGTCAACTCTCTTACTATTTGTACCTCAAATTTTATTTTTAATTTCTTTAAGTTCCTGTCGTGACACCGTATACAACAGTTTCGTTTGCGTTTTTTTACTTGCGTATATTGCAGAGGCCCCTGCAGGTTTAATTAAATTGTCAAATGATATATGTAATCTAAAACAGCATTAAACGAACTCACGATTGTAAAAGTATTTGGAAATCAAGGTACTCCTTTGGATCATTTCAATCTATAATTCAATTATTCATTCAGTCAAAACTTCTTAACTTTGATCATAAAATTAAATTGATAAAATCAAATTAGCATATAAGTATAAATACTGTTGTGTGATACCTTATTTGTTATAACATACTTCCTCCTTCCCAGGGAAACCTTCATATATTTTGTTTTTCTCAAGGCATGTTTGATCCTTAATTTTAATTAGTGTATAGTTGACAATACTATCATGTGGTATATTATTAGATTCCATGGAATATCAATTTTCTTAATATCAAATATTTATACACCTTTTGTATGTGTCTAAAGTTATTTGTGATCGAATATAACTTGAGAAAGTTGACCAAAAAATAGGAAGCTTTCTTAGGGACGGAGGAAGTAAACGGTAGGTGTATGCATTGTAAGGTGCATGCATTGTAAGGTGCATGAATGCTCATCCCATTGGTATGCCTTGTCGGAAAGCTGGCTCTTTATGAGGTGGCTGACTCTTGGGTACCCTATGTGCATCTATAAAAGGGATTATGAGCTTCTTGGAGAGACTAAACAACAAGAAGAACAGTACAACAAAACTAGAGAGGTGAGTGATAGAAGGGTTCTCGAGGGAGTTGAAAAATCTTCTCGTTTTCTAAGAGCGGTTCTTATTCAAAAGTTTGATAGAAGGGTAGACGTTATTCAATTTTCTTGAATTTTGGTCAGCGTGTTTAGGACTCACAGGGTTTCAATTTAGATGATTGGATCATTAGACCGTGCTCTGATTTGGGAGACATTGCGGTTCGAGTGGCAACCCTGTTTTGTGGTGATATCTTACACCTTTGCTACTCTTGTTGTTTATTCTTATGTATGATGCATATGATGGGTTGTAACCCTTTTTATGCTGGTGTTGGGTTTGTTTCTCTCATTTTATTATTATTATAAGAAAGAATATGGTGAACTCTTGCAAGTTCCGTGGTTTTACGTACTCTTCACTCCGAAGAGGTTTTCTATGTGAAAATCGCAGTGGGTTGATTTCCTTCTTTACTTTCATGTTGGCTGATTTTAAACTCCGTCGTTGGCTTGATTTGTGATTGTATTTGAATATTTGGTTGGTTGTTTTGCCGTGGTCTTGTGTGAGAGAGATTTATCCCCATTAGCTTCCCAACAAGTGGTATCAGAGTTTGAGATTTATCGATGAAACGTGCAATACTCGTGCATACAAGCCACTAACATTTATAGAGCTATAAGTCAAATAGATGGAGTGTTAATTCTTTTTATTTATTTTTTGTTGTTTGAGCGATCATATGGCTAGATATTGCATTTGTATTAAGTTTAAATCCACCATTAACTAATCGCCTCCACCATTTACCTTCTTCAAGTTGCAAATTTAGAAATAGCCTCAAGCCCAATGTTATCCCTGAAGAACTCCAATTAAAAAAATTTATTTCCAGCTTTCAAGCCAGAACAAACCCAAACCCCCGTCCAATTATGTGCACCACAAACTACATTATCAACTGCTGCCGCCAGCTGCCTTGCAACCACTAGCAGCATGCCCCTACACCTTGTCAACCCCATCCTATTCGGGATGGTTCATAACAAGAAGTCATTGGTTCAAATCCCCCTCGACGCCTTCATGTATGAGTAGTCAATTTGTGTAACTTATAGCTAGCTATATAAATGTTAGTGCATTGTGTGCACGACTATTACATACCCCATCGAATATGTGTAGTTAGTAAAATATTTTTTGCATTGTATATGTAGATGATTGTGTGTGCTTCTAGTGAGTTTACAAAACTACATGTTGGATGAAGTGTTCAATACTTGTACGTTCAAGGTGCTAACAATTCTAGAACTACAAGATACATAAATGGACTACTCATACAAGAAGGCATTGGGAGGGATCACAACATACTACAAGTTATTGTGAACCATCCCAAGCAGGATGAGGTTGACAAGGTGCGGTTGCGGCTTGTGGTAGGAGGGTTTTGGTGGCTTTCGTGGGTAGTGGATTCGGTGTTGCACACTTTGGTAGTTGGGGGTTTTTCTGGGATGAAGATGAGGTTGAGGCTATTTTCAAATTTTGGATTTGAAGAAGTTGATGGTGAAGAAGATGAGGTGATGATGGCTTTCAAACTTAATTGGAAAGATATAAATAAAAAAGACAATGTTTTATTTGTACATTCCATGTTTGTCTTATAGATCTATAAATATTTGCACCTTATACGTGCAACTACTATTTACTCTATTGAATATATAATAATTATATAAAGTTTGTTAGTCACATGTAGTCATATGTATCTATACTATCTTAAAAGTACGATATTTTTTGTTGAGAACAGGTTTAGGTACGGTGAACGGTCACCTCGTTGTTCAAAGTTGTGCTTCCAACCTGCTTCACCTTCTTTCCGTCTTCAATGACATACCCCCCTGTTGCCGGTTGGTAACAATTTGAAGGTACTCGGTCAGATTTTACTTCCCATCCAATTGTTCCCTAATATCCTTCAACCCTCTTCTGAAGGTCTTCCACCTCTTACGCCAGTGCCCAATACCTGCACTTTTTCACCTGCCTGCTTTAGATGGCGTTATGCTATGTGTTTCCTCCCGCTCCTTCCTCCCCTTCACCTGACCGCTTCAGCTATCCCGATCATCTGCTCCTTATGCCGCATCCCCAAATCCCTCCTTGTTGCTTCACCTTCCTGCAAGTATAGAACAATTCCCCGGTGTCCCTTTTTTCTGTGCTGCTCTCCTTTCGTCTGTTCTTTTCTGTTTAGTTTTTTCGACTTCACATAACTCTCCCTTCACTAAAGCGTGATATGTCAATATCTGGTAAACCACTTGATTTTAGGAGCTGCACATTAGGTGTTTGATATTTACTGTGAGTGACAAACTTTTGTAGACCTTAGCTTCATGCGGTGTTGGTTTTTCATTTCCACTTCAAGTTGCCCACATTCGGAGTTTTATATTTTTGTTTTCCTTTATTTTTAATTGTATTCCAAAATTGTGCATTTATGCTGAAAATTTACACGCTTTGCAATGTTTGTAGACTGAGAGTTGTTCTTCATTTAAGGTTCTATGAGATGGAAGGTTGAATGAGGGGGATGATGTTGTTCTAATGCCTGGATATGTAAATAATGTGCTGCTCCAAAGCTCCTCCTCCAAGGTACGCCCCACACCCACGACCCTCTTTTGTTTTTTTTTGCTCTGGAGCTGTTTATGGCTGTGTTAAATTTGGGGAAAATGGGCGTCATATCCTGCGGGGAACAAACACTTCACACAAAATTCATCATTGACACAAAGCTTACCTTTTCTTTTCTTTTTCAGCATCATTTATCTTCCTAAACATCACCGCTTTTTCTCTGCCCCTTGACTACCATTCACTGCATATTAGGTTTAATGTGTGCATAACTTAAATCAGTTACAAATGATATTCTAAGTGATGAATCTGTGTTTTTCCAAAGTACTAAGTTTAGAGACCCTTTGAGTTCCCCACTTAGGTTTAGGTAGGTCAGTCATTTGTTCCAGTAAGCAATCCCTTCTTGCATCACCTACGCCTAATAGGTTGCTCGAGAAAACTATCCAATTTCCGTCGCCCTCTCCCGTGTCTGAAAGAACCCCTGGTTTCCAAAACCAAGGGTATTATGAAGAGTACTACCAAGAGGTAGGAGATGTTGGTTTTCAAGGGCAAGAAACCCAAGAATGGTATCCATACCATAATTCTTACAACCCATAATTGAGTGGTAATCCGAATTGGTGGTATGAGAATGAGCCGAAAAACAAACGCTGAGAGCAAAATAGTTGGCCATCACCATCTTATACCATACCCCAAAACCAAGCCTACCAAGGAGGTTCAAGTTGGACACGTGAGGAAGTCTTGAATGCAATAACAAACTTGAACAACTTTACTAGTGAGGAACCGGACACTCGGCTCTCCTCCAGTGTTGAAGCTATTGAGGGGAATGTGAGGAGTATATTGGAATTGTTGGCCTGAATGGAAGCTCGTAATTCCAAAAATACACCAACCCAAGTCGAACTAGAGGATTCAGTGAGTGAGGTCACCATGTGGGAGGTCGTCGCCGTACCTCTCAAAGTTAATACTTTTAAGCCCTAAATGCTTCCTATCTACAATTAAGTAGACAATGGTAAGTCAGGGTCATCCACGAGAAGAGGGATCTTTTTAAGGGTTTTAAACATATAAAGGAGAAAACATACTAAGCACATACATACATAGATATATATAAAAGCATGTAAACAAGGGGGGGGGGGGGGGTTTGGTTGGTTTGATCCTAAGTTAACAAATTAAAGTACAACAACTAGCAAAGCAATAGAACAATGCTAATCATGCAATACAACTAATAGTAAGATGAAAATAAAAATTTACAGAACCTTGAGCGCAATTGACTTCCACTTCCAAACCTCTTATCCATCATTGAACATGCAACTTATTTACTACTTTCACTACTTGTTGTGAAGGCTAAACTTCTATCCTTCTTAGATAGTAGTTTGCAAGAGTGAATTCGACAGCTCTTGTCAAACCCCACCAATGACTCCCGTAGTCCAAACACGACTCAAGGTATCCCATTGATGGCATTTAGCACGAAGAATCAATAAGCTCGGCAACACTTATAAACACTACACCGCGTCTAAGCATTTAACCGATTTATACATTTACATGAGATCGGTCAAGAACGATTGACATTCATAGACTTCTCTCATTTGCTACAAACGACAAACATGACAAAGAGTTCAACACTATCATATCCACCTAGCAATCATCAATCCATCAACAGAATCAAAAGCTCTAAATCATACTCATATATTCCTAACAAGAAAAAGGGGGAAATCAACCCACTTCCCCCAAACCCTAGCAAGCAATTCATACAAGTATTTCATACACTCAAGCTTTCAACAACATTAATGATATTAACAAACACATTCAATGCTCCACAAATGCATAATAGTAAGAGTAATAAATAAGCTACAAATAGTTCTTAGGACATGGGTTTGGAAGCCTCAGTCAATTGCTCCCAAGAGATAGATTAGCTACAAAAGTTCATGCTAATCAATGCTAAACAACTAATCATAAAACAAGAGAATTCAAGGATGAAAAATGGAAGAAAAGGGTTTGAAATAGTACTAAAATCGCAGCTGGGAGAGAGTATGAATGAGAGGAAAGAGAATCGTATTTATAGTACAAAGAAGATAAGGTGAAATTCTGGCCACCCGTCGGTCGCGACTAGCGACGGCTCGTCGCGACTCGCGACGGTCATCGTGACGAGGCCATCGCGACTCGCGACGGGTGCCAAAATTTTGCATTGTGTCTTTTTCTTCTTCTTGTGGCATGCAGTCATCTTCATAGTCATCCCTCTCAATCTCCAAGTCTTCAACGGCTCAAAAAATGGTCTTCAATGGCCTCCGGTCTTCATGTCTTCGAAGCGAGTCTTCAAAAGTCTTTGAAAGTGTAGTCTTCAATGGCCTCCGGTCTTCATTGCCTCCGTGTTCTTCCCTTGTCACACAAAATCCACTTAGAAGAGGTAAACAAGCATAAAGTTGCTCTTACCCCTCCTAAGAGAATTTCAAGGTAAAACACAAGCTCTCGATGATAAAAGAGCACAAAAGTGACCCTAAATAGTACTAAATTATGCATATAAAATGGACACATCAAGCCTCCCCACACTTGAACCTCACTCGCCCTCGAGTAAGAAAAGATCCAAACATACGAAGGAAATAATCTATCCACATCCTAACTACTAATCCCCCAAATCAATACCTCATAAAACTCTCAATATCACACATCCCAATGTTAAAGTCAAATGAGAAGTTTCCCACAACTCCTATTCCTAAATCTACCCAAACCATATCATCCCATCAATTTATTGATTTCCCTAAGACATCTCCAAATCCCGAATTGATAATCCCATATCCAATGATAAAAGATGAAGGCAAAAGTGTATATAAGGTTCAAAAAATATGCTCCACTTTACATCAATATATCAACCTAAAAATGAAGCATCTTAATGATCAGGAAATTTCATAACTTACTCCGTCTTTTCCCGCTAAATTTCTCATTCCCAAAAGGTCCTCAAGAAGTGAAGCTACCCGATCCATCCGTGTGGTCACCGCATCCTTATGACTCCATTGCCGGCAAATGAGTAAACACTTAATGTTTTTTTTTTAAATTTCTCTCGCTTTCTCTCATTTTACCTAGGAGCCCTTTCGGGTTTTCATCCTAGCCACACATCATGTTTCTTTGGCTCACATCTCACATTTTTCCGCACATTTAGCCTCTCATTTTTGCCTAGGCCGCCCTTTTGGGTTTTTGACCTATCCGGGCCCCCAATGTTGTCTAAGTTTCCCTCTCGGGTTTTCAACTTAGCGGGATTCTCTTTTTTTTTCTTTTTTTTTCAATTATTTTTCAATATTTTTTTCACGTGTCTCCAATCCAAAAAGTAGCGAATTGCTTTCCCACTGTGAAGGTTAAGAAAAGTATCAAAACCAACATTATCCAAGTACATCAAAAGCAAAACATCCCAAAATAAAAGGGAGAAAATATCCAAAATAAAACAAAAGAGTTAGTGCAAATGTGTCTCCAACCTTAATCACCTAACAATAGTAGATACCCCTCCCCATACTTTCAACACTACATTGCCCTCAATGTAGACTAGGGCAAAATCGTACAAAGCGAAGTATGGAAAGGGGTAAAGTGTGATGCTCACTCAATCAATGCTGTGATGAGGACAGGCTACCGCCGGAGTAGGGCTGCTGGTAATGTGCTAGCCATTTCGTGCTCCTCTGCCTCCGTGCCCTCCGCCTCTTTGCTCTCGGATCGGGGCCTGATGCACCACCCGACTGGGACTTCAACTCATGGATGCGAGCTGACAGGTGGTCAATCTCCTCATCCATATCGATCAAAGCCTGGGAGACAAACACGTTGTGCTCCAAAATCATGCTATCCTGGCGGTGGAAACCATCGTGCATGGTCTGCATCATCCGCTCATAGAAATCTGGCGGAGGCTGGGAGTAGTGAGGTGTAGCATCATCCTCCTGCATAGGATCCGTCTGTGGTGGAGGCTGTGGAGAGTAGTACTGCTGCTGCTGCTCCGAGGAATGTAGGGTGCTAGCGTCACACTGGAGAGGGGCTGGCCCGAGGTTGCGGAGCTCACGCTAGAACTCAGCTGTACATGAGGAGTCTGGGGAGATCGCCAAATCTCCCAGTGGTGTGTCGAACTCCAGCTTCTTCTTGCTCTGTTGAGGAAGTGCCATGAATGTGACCTTCCTCGTACCGTATAACCAATGGAAGAGCCCAGTGGTCTGGGTGACACTGAGCATCTCAATATGAACAAGCCGCTCAACGGTGATCAGATAAGACGTTTGCCTCCCCCAACGTGGAAAGTTGGCCGGAGGGACTAATCCCAAGTACTCTGCTAGAAGGCCTATCATCCCTCCGACCATGATCTTCCCCTTGGCCTTTCCTGCCACTTCCACAATCCTCTTCATCCACAGCTCTGCCCACAGCCCATATCTCGGCCCCTCGCTCGTTAAGTGCCATAGGAAGTGAATGTCATTGTCTGGCACATTCGTCGGCTTCACGGAGCAAAAGACTGTGCCAGCCAAGAGTCGGTGCACATAGCGGAGTGCAGGGTGAATGATGGCACTACTCTTGTCATGGGAGTTCTTTGGCCTCATATTGATGACATTCTAGAACTGCATGTCATCCTCAATTGACCGCTCTTGGGCATGTGGGTCTAGTCTGTTCCGTATCTCGGCGGTGTCAAAACCAAAGTCCTCCTCAACCTGTGAGACGATCAGTTACCAAGATAGGTCATCTAGGTGAAAGGAAATGTACCTCTCACAGGGTTGATCACCCCTCATGTTGCTCATACGGACAGTGGACAAGAACTCCAACGTGTACCTCCGGTAAGAGAGCGCACTCTTGCACATAAATCTCTCCATTCCCCCTTTGGCGAGGAGGTATCTGACAGGCTGCGCGAGGCCGAGAACATCCAACGTGGGCACATCAACAAAACTGGTCTCTTTAAACAGGCGCCTCTCTAGGGCCTCCCATCTGTCCGCATAGGACCCGGTGATCCGGGTCAAGCCCATGTACCTATCCGGAGGGGAAGGTATAGGGCCCGATTCTGGAGCCGGTGACGGAGGTGGAGGTGGAGCGGCAGTGCACTCGTCTTGCGGGGGAGCCCTAGATCTCCTCTTGGGGGCCATATCTATCAATCACAGCAAACAGGTCAAACGCAAAGGAATATATGTATATGCAATATGGAAAATCTGTAACCAATCTTAAACTAGTTCATCATCACAGGCCGGATCAAAATCAACTCAACTAGTTCAAGTTCTAATTGCAATTGCATATACAATCTACATTATGTCCAACAAGCCCATACCATCAAATCCATGAAGTTCTCACATAGTCTAAATCAATATGCTATATTTCAAAATCCCAGTTATGCTCAACTAATTTAGCCATCATTAGTACAGTGACAATGTCAACCTCTACATTCCATGGCCAAACTACTCTAAACAAAATAGCATTCCAAAGCACACTAACACTTTATTCCAATAACAACTATGTTTACTCAAGGGCTAACATGCTTCAAATACAGTATAAGTCACCATCTACTCTCCAGCCAAAACAACACAAATGCACACATTCCAAAACCAAGCAGGCATAATATAGTCAAAATTGCACTAAGAAAATATACCGTACAGACTGCTATTACAAAATTTACACACAATCCTCATCAAATAAAACTGCAAGTACAACATATTCACCACAATCAACCAAGATCAATGATTTAAATTCCAAACACCACAACACACAATCTACACAATATCCAACATGTAGAATATACATTCATAATCAAAATTAGGGCCCAATAGAGTGAAGAAGTGTACCAATAATACGCTTAGGAAGAAAAAAAATGGGAGCCCACGATCAATTCAGGTTTGAATTGCCTAAAGCTTCAAAACCCCCAAAATCTAGGGTTTGGGTTCTTCACAATGGTGATGGTGATTTGAGGTGTGGAGAGTGTGGAGGCTTGATGTGTGGTGGTGGCGGTGGTGTGTGTAGAGGGAGATGGAAGATGGACGGGTGATTGGAAGAGGAAGATAAAGACGAAGGGGTAGAGATAATGGGGGAGAAAAACTGTTCAGCCCGCTTCTTAAATATGATTTTGCACGACCATCGCGACTCACGACGTGTTAGTCGCGACTCGCGATGGAGCGTCGCGAGGTGTCCGTCGCGACTCGCGGAAAGTGGGATCCGAGGCTGATTTTTTTTCAAAACTTCTGAGCTCGTTGCGACTCGCGATGTGTCCATCGTGACTCGTGGAAAGTTGGATCTGAGGGTCGATTTTTGGTTCAAAACTTCTGAGCTCGTTGCGACTCGCGATGTCATCGCGACTCGCGGAAAGTTGGATCTGAGGGTCAATTTTTACCCAATTTTTTCTGAGCCCGTCGCGACTCGCGACGTGTTCATCGCGACTCGCGACGTGTTCATCGCGACTCGCGACGTGTTCATCGCGACTCGCGACGAGGCCTCGCGATGTTATCGCAACTCGCAGAAAGTGGGAGCTGAAACCCCAAAATTTGATAAAAATTTTCTGAGCCTGTCGTGACTCGCGATGGTTTGGTCGCGACTAGCGACGGGCCACTGACCTGGCACTTAGAAAATTTTTCTGCTTCTTTCTCTTGTCCAAGTTCTTCCTTCTCGAATCCAAGTATTTTCCCCTTCCAAAATCCAATGCCTTGGCTTCAAAATTGCTACAAAATCATTGAGAAACCAACCTGTGAAAAGCATAAAGCAGAACAATGAAGCTTAAGGATAAAAGCTCAAAACTAAACAACATCAACAGAAAGTCACGAGTGACGATCCGGATGATCAAAACCAAGTTTATTTAACGTCGTCGTCACGACTCACTTCCCTCCTTGGAGCTTACTCACAAACCGGATCGAGGAGATCAACGTCCTCTCCTTTTTCCGGTACAAAAGTCTCGTGGTAAGGTTTCAAACGTTGTGCATTAACCTTGAAGGTATTGGACTTAGCTCGATCTAGAATCTCCACCGCACCATGCGGGAATACCTTAACCACCTCAAAAGGACCGATCCATCGGGACCTTAACTTAACTGGGAATAGGCGGAGACGAGATTGAAATAGGAGGACCTTTTGACCAACGTCAAAATCCTTCCTGATGATCATTTTGTCGTGCCACGCCTTTGTCTTCTCTTTGTAGATCTCGGCGTTCTCATAGGACTCCCTCCGGATCTCATCCAGTTCATCCAATTGTAACTTCCTATGCAAGCCGACTTCATCCCCATGAAGATTAAACTCTTTGACCGCCCAATAAGCCTTGTGCTGAATTTCCACCGGTAGATGACAGGGCTTACCAAACACTAACCGGTATGGGGACATACCGATTCATGTCTTATAAGCCGTCCTATACGTCCACATGGCATCATTCAACCGAGAACTCCAATCCTTCAGGGTTAACCATTTTTTGAAGGATGGACTTGATTTCCCAATTGGAAACTTCGGCTTGCCTGTTAGTTTGTGGGTGATAGGCGGTGGATGTCTTGTGAGTGATGCCATACTTCTTCAAGAGTGCCGCTATGGCCCGATTGCAAAAATGGGTACCACGATCACTAATCAAGGCTCGGGGTACCCCAAACCTAGAAAAGATGTTATCTTTCAAGAATTCTGTAACCACTTTAGAATCGTCACTCCTAGTGGGTTTTGCTTGAACCCACTTCGACACATAATCAACAGCAAGAAGAATGTACGTAAAGCCATAAGAACTAGGGAAAGGCCCCATAAAGTCAGTACCCCAAACATCAAAGATTTCACAATACAAAATAGGTCTTTGGGGCATTTAATTCCTAGTGGAGATATTCCTACTCTCTGACATTCATCACAAGATTTACAAAAGGTGTATGCATGCTTATTCAACGCAGGCCAATAAAACCCACTCTCTAAAACTTTCCTAGCGGTTCTCTTTGCTCCAAAATGACCGCCACATGCATGATAATGACAAAATTCAAGAATTGAGTGTACTTCACTATCAGGGATACATCTCCTAACAACTTAATCCGCACAATGTCTCCACAAAATGGATCATCCCACGCATAATACTTAGCATCACTCTTTAATCTATCCTTTTGGGCCTTAGAAAAATGAGGAGGGAACTTACTGGCAACAAGAAAATTTACAATGTCGGCATACCACGGTTGGAGATCCCTAATGGTGAATAATTGTTCATCAGGGAATTCCTCCCATAGCTCCTTCATCGCGGGGCTTACCTCAATGTCTTCCCCCGGAGTCAACCGGCTTAAATGATCGGCCACAAGGTTTTCCACACCCTTCTTGTCCCGCACCTCTAACTCAAATTCGCTCAAAAGCAGGATCCACCTAATCAATCTTGGCTTGGCCTCTTTCTTCGTCATCAAATGACGAAGCACTGCATGGTCAATGTATACAATAACTTTTGTACCAAGCAAGTAAGATCGAAATTTTTCTAAAGAGAATACCACTGCTAGCAACTCCTTTTCAGTGGTGGAGTAGTTCCTTTGGGCTTCATTTAGGGACATGGATGCGTAGTAGATGGCGTGAGGTGCTCTTCCCACCCTTTGACCAAGAACAGCTCCAACGGCGTAGTCACTCGCATCGCACATTATCTCAAAAGGCAACGACCAATCCGGGGGTTGTATGATAGGGGCCGAGACTAACCTTCCCTTCAATGTATCGAATGCCCCTTTACACCCCTCATCCATCACAAATTCCACCTCCTTTTGCAACAATTTGCATAGAGGAGATGCTATCTTTGAGAAGTCCTTGATGAACCGGCGATAGAATCCTGCATGGCCAAGAAAAGAGCACTTCGCGCACATTAGTAGGATAAAGAAAAGTTTGAATCGTGTCTATCTTTGCCTTGTCAACCTCAATACCCTTAGAGGAGAAAACATGGCCTAAGACAATACCTCTCTCTACCATAAAGTGACATTTCTCAGAATTTAGCACCAGATTAGTTTCAATGCAACGTTTAAAAACTTGCGCTAAATTTGCTAAACAATTGTCAAAGGAATTACCATGAATGGTGAAATCATCCATAAACACCTCGACAAAATTTTCAACAAATTCTGAGAAAAAAATGTTCACCATACACCTTTGGAAAGTTGCGGGGGCGTTACATAACCCGAAAGGCTTGTGTCGGTAAGCAAATGTACCAAAGAGGCACGTGAAGGTGGTCTTCTCTTGGTCTTTCGGGGCGATAGCCACTTGAAAATATCCCGAGTACCAATTCAAAAAGCAATAGAAGGGGTGGCTTGCTAACCTCTCAAGCTTTGATCAATGAATGGCAACGGGAAGTGATCCTTCTGGGTTTCCGCATTCAATCTCCGGTAGTCAATGCAAACTCGCTACCCATTTTAAACTCGGGTGGGCAGCATTTCACCCTTCTCATTTTCGACTACCATTATCCCACTCTTCTTGGGTACCACCTGAGTTGGGCTCACCCATTTGCTATCCGAGATTGGATATATCATGCCCGCTTGAAGCAACTTGAGGATTAATGCCTTCACCACATCCATCATAGGCGGGTTCAAACGGCGTTGGGGTTGTCAGACGAGTCTCGCGTCTTCTTCCAATAAGATTCTGTGCATACAAGTGGATGGACTTATGCCTTTGATGTTGGCAATAGTCCATCCAATTGCTTCCTTGTTCTCCTGCAACACCACCACCAACTTTTCTTCTTGCTCCTTGGTGAGCTTGCTCGAAATGATAACCGGAAGCATCTCCCCTTCCCTAAGAAATGCATACTTGAGGTCATTTGGCAAAGGTTTTAGGACAAGCACCGGGGCGTTCACAAGTGAGGGGAGGAATTCTGGTTCCTTAGGTTCCTCTTAAGAGTAGAGGAGGAGGTTTTGAGACACTCGGTCTCATTTCTTCAAGCAGGTTCAAATCCTCAAAGCTTTCCTTCAAGTTAGTGCTCATAGAGTATACATTGTGGGCATCATTAACATCACATTGCAAAGCAACTAATAAGGAATCTTCACCACTTAGTTCAAAAACATCTTGCACAACTTCTTCAACAACATCTAGGACATGGCAAGCATGTTCTTCACTAGGATACATCATAGAGTCATTTATGTTAAACTCTACTTTTATTCCATCAAACTCCATGGTGAGGTACCCTTATGCACATCAATCATTGTCCTAGATGTTTTCAAAAATGGCCTCCCCAACAAAATTGGGGCAGCATGTTTATCATGCTCCATGTCAAGGACATAAAAATCTGCAGGGAAAACTAAGGAATCCACCTTAACCAACACATCCTCGAAAATACCCTTAGGGTATGCACTAGAACGATCGGCCAATTGGATTACCACCCCGGTTTTGTGCAATGTACCCAAGTTGAGATTTTCATACAAAGAGTAAGGAATCACATTTATGGATGCACCTAAATCAAGCATAGCCTTTTCAAAATGTGTATTTCCTATTATGCATGGGATCGTGAACATGCCGGGATCACTACATTTAGGAGGTAGTTCTTTTTGACACAAGGTGGAAACATGCTCACTTTTCCATTTTTCAACTTATTCTTGGCCCTTTGTTTTCTATTCACAACACACAATTCCTTAAGAAATTTAGCATATCTAGGAATTTGTTCAATGGCATTCAAGAGTGGAATGTTTACCTCACATCTACGAAAGACTTCGTAGATGTCCTTGTTGTCCTCCTTCCTCCTTTTGTCTTTCAAGGCTTCCGGAATCAGGGGTTCCGGCACATATGGAGGGATCTCCACCATCTTTGCTCTTTTGTGTGGAGGAGATGAGGGTTCTGGGATGGAGGTTAACATCGGTCTCGGTGGCAATGTCTCCAACTCAATTTCTTCTTCCTTGCCCTTGTTGGCTAACTCTTTGGTATTCTTCTCATGAGCTTCTTCCTTCTCAACTTATTTTTCAAACACCTCAATCCTCTTGGCTTCCTCTTCAACAACTTCATAACCCAGTGGAGTACCGACCTCTCTACCACTTCTCAAAGCGATAGCACTTGCATTCTGCCTAGGATTGATTTCCGGTTGGGAGGGTAGTTTACCCTTTTCCCGAGCTTCCATTCGGTTCACCATTTGGGCTATTTGACTCACTTTGGTTTCCAAGTTCTTGATGCTTGCTTTAGCCTCATCTTGGAATTTTTTGCTTTTTTCCGCGCTCATGCCCAACCGGTGAATGGCTCGCAACACCTCATCCTTGGAAAGCCCCGAGCCTTCCCCTTGGTCTCGGGGTTTATCTTGGAGCCTTTGGAATTGTTTTTGAGGTCGCCTATATTGTTGTTGAAGAGGAAGGTATGGTTGAGAGTTGTGGCTTCCTTGAGGGTTCCCATACCGGAGGTTTGGGTTATCACGATTCCCCGAATTGTATGACCGGTTTTGGTACCCTGGATACCTGGTGAGCGTCGTTTTACTCGCCAAATAAACTGCAAACTAGCACACAGATTAGTATAGTAGAAGCAGGTCGTATCCACAGAGAACGGTGTAATTTCTATCAATTTCAAACTACCAACAAAGTTTGGTTTAGCAACCACGCCTAAGATTTGAGATTTGTTTAATAAACTAATGAATTACTGAGCTAAAAATAGGGCCAAAAAAATGCAAAAGAATGCAGAAAAATGCAGAGATAAATTACGAACAAATATATGTATAACAAAGGATCGGCATAGGTTAATCTTTGGTTCATTCCTTGATCATCGACTACTCAAAAGTCATTTAACCCCCATGAATTAATTGGTTATAAGCAGGAACAGTATTTGCTATTTCCCCTTAATTCCCCTTAAATTTCCAATCGCGAGCAAGTATTTGCTAAACCCGTGATCTTCCTAATTAAGATATTCCTAGCAAGTATTTGCTAAACTAGTTATATCTTAACGATCTTAAGAACTAGGGAACCCAATTTAGACAACAAGCACGTATTTGCATGCAGTTCATCCAATTAATTGTTTATCATCCTGTTATTACAGTCATAATTGTTATCTGTTTTTCACAGGAGTTGCTACTTAATTAGCCATAGCCTAACAAGATTGAGGTGATCAAACTCAAACAAGCAAGCATAGATTTTAGGCATAAACAATTAAAAACTCATAGGATTAAATCTCTGAAAACCCGAAGCCTCACAATTCATGAACCATAGAATTAACCTCGCCGATTAGGAATTTAGTTACTCATGATTAAATTAAATAGAACAAGCAATTCAAAATTAAACATGTTAACAATCGAAAATAATAAGAAGAAAGAATTTTACCAATCAAAATAATGCTCTGCTTCCGGTTTTTTTTTGACTAAGGAAACAATAATCAATACAATGAGAATTTTTTCTCCTATTTGTATTCTCTCGCCCAGGAAAACCAAATCATATGAAATATTCCTCTTTCCCTCCTCTGTTTTCGTCCAAACCAAAAACAAAGCCAAGTCCAGCTCTGATTCCTTTTTTCTCTTCAAATCGTGTACAGCCCACGATTTTTATATGCCAAAAATAAAATCCAAATCCTAACTAATTATGGAAAATTAGAATTCTTATCTAAAAAGAAATATTCTTCCACTTAATTTCAGCCTAATTACAATTAAATTCTAACTTGGAATAAATAATTAATCCAAGTCTTGGGCTTCATTGCTTCATAACGGCCCAATCACAGTGCTGAATTTTCTGGACTGATTTTCTTCTGGACTCCAACTCCGTAAACTCCCTAACGAGGGATCGGGATCGTTACCTCATTAAAAACCCTTTCGGGAAAAAAGAGTATAACAATCCCCCTTTCATCAGCTTCACCTTAATCGGGTCGACTTCACGGAGCAACTTAGTGATCGTTAAACGAAGCACAATTCTGCCACATGAAAGATTCCGACTAAGGATAGCTGGAACAACATCATAATGCTCCAAAAATAGCTCTTCCGCTCCAATACAGCTTTGCTCCAAAAATAGTGATCTATCAACAAAATAAATCAATTAAGTACCAGAAATCACATAAAAGAGCACTAAATTCTTCCAAAAATGAACAACTAAATATCACACATCAAATCCTCACACTTGAGGCATACTTGCCCTCAAGTATGAGATGAGCAATTCCAAAGCAGGTTGTTCATTCAAAATCCCATCCCCAAACTGACTCTGACTCAACAGAAAAAAGAAAATAAAAATAACAGAACAACTATATACATGACACACTTAAGACTCTATTACCCAGACTTTGGTCAAACAATTCAGCATTAAATTTTCATTTCATGGCTGATCAACAAACATCCACCTTCCAAGTTCAAGTTTCAGTTCACAAACAAGTGGTGGTCTCATCCCCCTTTAGTACTCAATTCAATCCCCCCTACATTGCTTTTTACCCGGCTATCAACTGATCAAAAGGAGACAAGCATGAATTCCTCACGTTTTTCACTCAATCACACAATAAGTAAGGACAGCCACTCAATTATAATCATGCGGTAGCCTTAGCCAATACAGAACAAGCCAAAGAGGTCTTTAAAGGTTGTAACGGGGCTAGGGGTTGTAATGTTGGTGAGATCCTAGGGGCTCTAAGGTTCATACAAACATGCACATATGCTCAAGAACAAATCAGTAGAAAATTCCAGCAAATACACATCATCAAAACCAATTTTCTGGACTGATTACAAGACTAATTCAGGTCTGGAATTTTTTCTCTCTTTTTTTTCTTTTTCATTTTTTTTTCTGGGCAAAACAGCTCCCTTTTTCCTTTTCTTTTCTTTTTTTTTCCTTTTTTTTTTCTTCCAGACCAGAATTCTTCAAATTACATGCTCATTTACCTCTACAGTGCCATAAGACTATTTTTCAATGAGAACCGGGCACTCGAATCATGAATATGCAATATCAAGCAAGAGCAGATATTTTCAGTTCAAGAACATACATGCATGGGGCAAGAATAGTATAAAGAGAAAAGGCTAGGCTTTTATAGTGGGTTACACAAAGAAAAGGTCAAGGCTCAAAAGGGTTTACTAGAGGATATAAAAGGTAGGCTATATACGATGTGTGGTTAATCCTAATTTGCCTCTTTTTTACTCATTATGCATCAACCTTAGTTACCACAACTCTCAGAAAAAAGCTTGATGTAGAGAGTGCTCTACTCTAGGCTCAAACCTCACTTTATACTAGGCTTTTCATGCAAGTCTTGTTCGTCATCCCATGTATCATTTAGCCAAGTTCAGGTTAATTTCAAAGGTTTATCACTAAGCATTTCAAGGGAGATATCAACCAACAAAAGTTTGCTAATATGATTCTTTTACCAGCAAGGTTAATCCATTTTAAAGCCAATTCATTACTCAGTGTCATGCTGAAAATTTGACCGACTCAATAAAATAAAATAAAACATTTTTTTTCTTTTTCATAATTATTTATTCACAAAAACACACAAAAAACAGCAAACAAAGCATATAAAACGTCACACAAACAAGACACTAAAATGTAAAAACGACACCTAAACCTCCTCACACTTAAGCCTTGCTTGCCCTCAAGCAAGCTCGGATGAAAAGCGAGAAGATTCCTAGAGACAATATACATGAAAGGAACAGAAAAGAAAAGAAAAGAAGAGCCATAAAAGAGAAGGGATAGGGGAACTCATGCGGGGGGGTTGTTCATGGGGGGAACTTCCAAAAATGACATTAGACGCTCAATCTGGGCAGCCTGAAGATCCAGCTTTTGTTGCGAGGATTGCACCTCTGCACGGATGGACAACACCTCAGCTTGTACCGAAAAAGCACTGCTGCCTGCATGAGAAGAAGTGGTGCTCGGGCAAGGAATGCCCGGCGCAGAAAACCGAGGTACATTGTTATCCAAATAAATCAAGTTGCTAGTCCGCAAATAGTCCAAATCACAAAGGGTTGGCTCAGGCACTTTGGGAAGGGAAGGGGGAACACGTAATTGCATACCTTTGTCAAGTAAAACACCAACCAAATTGCATAGGGTCATATGACGAGTAGACTGAATTGCAATTTCATTCAAAGAATCAGCTAAGAAAAATCCCAGATTCAATTTCTCCCCATGATGCATACACCACAACACAAATAATACATTCTGACTGACTCTCGTAAATGTGGTGAAGCGCCCAAAAACATGTCGCAACAGAAAATGGCAACACACTCTCAATACAGGATCGGCAATCCAATGCACATTAGAGCAATTGGCATCATACAAATCAGGGCAAGCAGGAGCCAATTCTTTCCAAGCATCAGTGGGACTAAAATTGGGAAAATCTTTATAGGTACCCACAAAAGCATTAGCATAACCTTCCGAAGATAAATCATCAACAGACACCAAGCCCAAAGCCACATTCCACTCATTCAAACTCATAGAAACATGGTGCAAACCCAACCGAAAGGATATGCAAGCATCAATCAGGGAAACAGGTTTCTTTAAGCAAAAACTAACCACAAACTCTTCACATAGGGGCGTATACATGGTCACAGAATGCAAATCAAATAGCAAAGACCAACCAATATCCGCAAAGTATTTCAGAAACTGATCATAAATGCCCAAAGTCCTAAAAGAAGAGATACTTAGTCGCAAACCTGACAAACACTGTTTCTTACCCTTTTTCAAAGCTCTGGCCTGCAGCTTCGGGTCATCAAATTAGAGGAGGTCCTCCCTGGAATCAACAACGATCTCCGGAGGCAAACCATGGAATTCAGCGGCATTTGGTTCCTCCTTGTCGGTTAAAACGGTGGGAGCCTGTGTCGCCCGTCTCCTAGTACGTTTCGCAGTCGGCTGGGCATCGGCAATGTCATCACTGGAATGATCAATTACTGGATCACGTCGGCGCTTTGGAGCTGAGGGTGTCTTGGACTTGCATTTCGGCGGCGTCGTCGGCTTGGGCCCAGAAGGTGGTGGCAGTTCCTCGGTCACCGGAGAAGATGGCGGTGAAGAAGGTTGCTCCAGCGGTGCTTCAATGAGGATTGACGGTGTGAGTTTTTGCTGCTGGGACAACGCCAATGCCGAAGTCGGTGGCGGCGGTTTGACGGATTTTCTCATAGTTTTCTTCGTGAAGAATTTTGGCACCTCATGGCCGGGGAATGGCGGTGACGGGATGGATGAGTGCAGGCCGGCCGGAGCAGATTCAACGGCAGGCTCAAGGTGGTGGCAGGCGGCGCGTGGGCGGCGCGTGGGCGGCGCGTGGGAGGTGCGTGGGAGGCGCGTGGGAGCGCGTGGGAGCGCGTGGGAGCGGCGGCTTCGTCTTCGGTGCCATCTCCGAGGATGGATGGTTGCCCAGGCTGGCGGCGGAGACTCGCGGCGGCAGGCGCAGCGGCGGAGGAACTCGGCGAGAGGCGGAGATCTGGGCGCACGCCGGAGGGAGCTGAGGTCCGAGCGGCGGAGCGGCTGAGGAAACTCTGAAATCTGGTCGGTGCAGCGGCGGAGGAAGCAGCTCGGCGGCAATGTCTTCAGCAGCGGAGCAGCTCGGGACTCGCCGGAGAGAGGCGGAGGAGCTCGGCGGCGCAGCTCTTGGAGGAAGAAACTTGGCGGCGCAGCTTTTGGAGGAAGAAGGAAGTCTGATTTTGAAAACTTGGAAGAATGAATAAGGTTTTATACCCATATTCCATTAAAGTCCCTCAAATCTATTCCTTTTCCCAATTGTAACCCACAATATCCATAACCACTCCAAGCCTTGCTTATTTTCAGATTGGCCCCAGAACTTTTTGTCTCGCCACATTATATCCCTGCAAAAAAAAGCAAAAACAAAAACACATTAAAAAAAACTTTATTTTAATTTTTTTTCGTTTTAAAATTTTTTTTTTCTGAAACAAAAACGAAAATTTGAAAGAAATAAAAAGAAAAAATAAAAATAAAAATAAAAAAATTTCTGGGTTGCCTCCCAGTAGCGCCTTTGTTTACAGTCTTTGGCTAGACTTTCCGATATGGTCAATCAGAGTGGGGTGGGCATAATGGAATTTCTTCCACTATTGCCACCTGAGAAGCATCATAAAATGGCTTGAGGCGATGACCATTTACGAGGAATGTCTTTTCCGTGTCCAGGCTTTTAATCTGTACAGCTCCGTTCGGCCTAACAGAAATCACCACAAAAGGTCCTATCCACTTTGTTTTTAAGTTTTCCTGGCATCAACCGAAGCTTGGACTGAAAAAGTAACACCTTCTGCCCAACCATGAACTCCTTAGACCTTAGATTCTTATCATGCCACATCTTTGTTCGCTCCTTGTACCACATAGCATGATCATATGCCTCCAATCGCAGTTCTTCCAACTCTTGAAGCTAAAATTTTCGCTCTTCCTCACACTTGCTTGTTGTCATGTTCATTTCTTTGACAGCCCAGTATGCCTTGTGCTCGAGCTCCACTGGTAGATGGCACATCTTTCCAAAGATAAGTCTGTAAGGAGACATTCCAATAGGCGTCTTGTAAGCGGTGCGATATGCCCACAGAGCATCCTCCAACCTCTTGCTCCAATCCTTCCTCGAAGGATTAACTGTCTTTTCCAATACTTGCTTTATCTCCCTGTTAGATACTTCTGCTTGGCCATTAGACTGCGGGTGGTAAGTGGTAGCAAGCCGATGATGAACACCATATTTCTTCATGAGGGCCTCAATGGTGCGGTTTTTGAAATGAGTTCCTTGATCACTAATGATCGCTCGTGGCACTCCGAATCTGCTGAATATGTTAGATTTCAAAAACCCTGCCACAACTTGAGAATCATTAGTTCGGGTGGCTTTTGCTTCCACCCACTTCGATACATAATCAACTGCAAGTAAAATATACAAATTACCGCAAGAACTAGGAAAAGGACCCATAAAATCCATGCCCACACATCAAATATTTCACAGACAATTATGGGTACTTGAGGCATTTCATCACGTTTAGATATGTTTCCTGTCTTTTGGCAATTTTCACAACTCTTGCAAAAAAGATAAGCATCTCTATGAAGAGTTAACCAAAAGAAACCACTATCAAGCACCTTACGAGCACCGCAAGCAAAAGAATGACAATGTAAAAGAATTGTACCTTGTTCTTCTTCAGAAATGCATCGTCGAATGATTTGATCGGAGCCTATCTTCCAAAGGTAAGGCTCATCCCAAATATAATGCTTGCTATCACTCTTTAACTTCAACTTCTGAGCAGGACTGAAAGTAACCGGCATCTCTCCAGTGGTAATGTAGTTCACAATATTGGCAAACCATGGATCTGTCGCCGATTTACCATGCAGTGGTTCCGTCCGGGGCCTCTGTTTGGCCAAATCGAGGCCTGTTACAGCGTACAGGTATTCTTCGGGAAAGGGCCTCTGTTTGGCCAAATCGAGGCCTGTCGCAGCATACAGGTATTCTTCGGGAAAGGGCCTCTGTTTGGCCAAATCGAGGCCTGTCGCAGCATACAGGTATTCTTCGGGAAAGTATTCCTGAATAGGGACTTCATCCTCAGGTTTCACCAAGCGACTTAGGTGATCTGCAACATGATTCTCAGCACCCTTCTTGTCTCGTATTTCCCAATCGAACTCTTGTAACAACAAGATCCATCTAATAAGCCTTGGTTTCGACTCCTTCTTTGTGAACAAGTACTTCAAGGCTGAGTGATCGGTATAGACGATGATCTTTGATCCAAGCAAGTAGGACCTGAACTTCTCAAGAGCAAACACCACTGCCAACAACTCTTTTTCAGTGGTGGTGTAATTGCATTGAGCTGGGTTCAATGTCTTTGATGCATAATAAATCGCATGGCTCTCTTTCCCTACCTTTTGTCCCAAGACTGCTCCAACTGCATAATCGCTTGCATCACACATCAACTCAAATGGCAGATCCCAATTCGGTGGTTGCATTACAGGGGCTGAGATGAGCTTCTCCTTCAGTATATCAAAAGAACGTCTGCGCTCCTCGGTCATCTCAAAAGGAACATCATCTTGAAGGAGCTTTGTTAAGGGTTGTGCAACCTTTGCAAAGTCCTTAATAAACCTTCTGTAAAATCCAGCATGCCCCAAAAAACCACGTATCTCACGAACATTGGTAGGATATGGAAGTTGCTCTATGTTCTCAACCTTAGCCTTGTCCACTTGAATTCCTCTTTCCGAAACCACATGTCCCAAGACTATGCCTTCATTCACCATAAAGTGGCATTTCTCATAATTCAGCACAAGGTTCCGCTTCACACATCGAATCAAGACCTGTTCCAAATGACCCAAGCATACCTCAAACGAATTCCCATAAACTGTAAAGTCATCCATGAATACCTCAATGCTCTTCTCAATCAAGTCGGAGAAAATGCTCATCATGCATCTCTGGAAGGTGCCTGGAGCATTGCATAATCCGAAAGGCATTCTCCTATATGCATAAGTGCCAAAGGGACATGTAAATGTGGTCTTTTCTTGGTCCTCCGGGTTCACGCAAATCTGAAAGTACCCACTGTATCCATCCAAGAAACAGAAGAAATTATTCCCGGCCAATCTTTCCAGCATTTGATCGATGAAGGGGAGTGGAAAGTGATCCTTGCGAGTCGCGGCATTCAACTTCCGATAGTCAATGCACATCCTCCATCCAGTGACCAAACGAGTAGGCACCAACTCATTCTTTTCGTTCTTTACCACTTGAAAACCAGATTTCTTTGGCACCACATGAACTGGGCTCACCCATTTGCTGTCTGAGATGGGGTAGATAATTCCCAAGGAAAGGAGTTTGAGGACTTCCTTGAGAACAACTTCTCTCATGTTGGGGTTCAGCTTCCTCTGAGCATCTCGAGCAGGCTTAGCATCATCTTCCATTAAAATATGATGTGTACAAATGTCGGGGCTGATCCCTGTAATGTCTGCGAGGGTTCACCCAATCGCTTTTTTGAACTTTCTTAACAGTGCAATCAACTGCTCCTCTTGAGAATCTGACAACCTTGCACTGATAATCACCGGGAGAGTCTTATCATCCCCTAGGTAGACATACTTCAGATTCGGGGGAAGATTCTTCAGCTCCAGTATAGGTGGTGAAATATCGGATGGAATGGGCTTTTCAAATTCGAATTCACCCCCTGATAGCCTCTGTTTGGCCAAATCGAGGCCTGTTGCAGCATACAAGTATTCTTCAGGAAATTCGAATTCACCCCCTGATAGCCTCTGTTTGGCCAAATCGAGGCCTGCGTCAGTACACAGGTATTCTTCAGGAAATTCGATTGCACCCCCTGATAGCCTCTGTTTGGCCAAACAGAGGCCTGCGTCAGTACTCTTCACTTCTTCCTGCGAGCTGATTGAGTACAACCATTCATCTATTTCCTCATCACTCAGATTCTGTGTCTTCTCGTTGTTTGAATCAGTGGGTGGTAGCATGTCAATCTCATCCTGCAAGAATTCAGTCTCAAGGTATTCTTGGACGAGAGGGTCAATGACATCAATGGCATAAATATTTTCAGCATCTATGGGTTTTTTCATTGCATCATCAATACTGAAAGTATATTTTTCACCATAATAATCAAGACAAATAGTTCCCTTTCCCACATTAATTATTGTATTAACCGTTCTTAAGAAAGGCCGACCTAACAACACTCATGAGGTTCCTTTACCACTAGTATGATTCATCTTCACCACATAAAAATCCGCAGGGTAAACAAAATCATTAACTCTTACGAGAACATTTTCTAACAACCCTTCAGGATATACACATGATCTATCTGCCAATTGGATTATTACTCTAGTATTTACCATTTCTGCTCCACTCAAAGAATTGTAAACAGATAATGGCATCACATTGATAGATGCTCCTAAGTCACACATGGCAGAATCAATCTTAACATTTCCAATAAAACATGGCAAAGAGAACATACCAGGGTCCTTGCACTTCTGAGGCAAATCTCTTTGAATTACAGCTGAAACCGACTCACCCATTATGACCTTGCTTGAGTCTTTAGGTTTCCCTGCAATAAAATCTTTCAAAAACTTGCTCACAAGCGGGAGCCTTACAGCCTGCAAGAAAGGTAGGTTAATCTCCATTTTTCCAAAGATAGATAAGAAATCAACAGTATCCTCTTTCTTTCTAGCTAAACTACGTGGAAAAGAAGGAAGAATTTTAACTGGAGGATCATTCTGACCCAACCTTGGATTTGACTCCTTGGTTTGGTCAAAATGCCCTTGTACCTCACTTTCTTTTTCTGCCGGGAGCCTCTGTTTGGCCAAATCGAGGCCTCCTGCAGACTGCTCTGACTGCTCCTTAGCTCCTTTTGCTGCGGTCTTCGGAGGTAGTGGCGCAAGCTCCTTTCCACTTCTTAACGTGATCTGATTGGCCGTCTCTCTGGGGTTGAGTTGCACTTGAGATGGTAATCCAGGTTGCTTCATTCGGAGCTCATTCATCGAGTTTGACAGCTGTGAAATCTGACGTGTGTGCTCCTCCAAGGTAGCCTCAGTCTTTTTCGAACTTTGGATCTGGTTTTGGAGCTTGCCCATCATCATGTCTAGCTTTTCATCCATAGACTTCCCTTGAGGAGGTTGTGGATTCTGAGCATATGGAGGGGGAGGAGCTCGATGGGGTGGAACATATGGTTGTTGTACTGGATTTCCCGGATCTCGCCATCGAAAGTTGGGATGATCTCTCCATCCCGGATTATAGGTAGCTGAGTACGGGTCCATCTTTGGCTGCCTTTCATTCCAATTCCCCATTGCATTGCCCTGGACAGTTTGCTCATCCATCGCGAAATGACACTGCAGGGTGACGTGGCCGAAGGTGCCAAAAATTTCACAAGGTTTCTCTTGAGGACCGGCTGTGGTGCTAGCGACTGTAACCTTATCCACCACCTTAGATAGTACCCTTTCCATCCTGTCCATCCTCTCCTTAAAATCATCTTGGCTCGAGGGCTCTGTTTGTGCCACCTTTTTCAGGATTCGGATCTCATCAATGTCATACTCCTTCTTGGAATTTATCAACTTTTTCACTATCTCCTTTGCTTCATTGACTCTGATTTCCGAAAATCCACCATTGCTTGCGGTATTCAGCAAATCCTTGTTTGCAGCTGTGGATCCTTGATAGAAATACTGTAGCAGTTGCCCCTCCGTGTATCGATGGTTAGGGCAACGATCTACCAATCGTCTGAACCTTAGCCAAAATGTACTCAGTGGCTCATCATACTCCTGCTTGATGCTCGAAATTTCTTTCCTCAGGGCATCTGTCTTAGTGGCTGGAAAGAAATAGTCCAAAAATAGCTTCTTGAGCGCATTCCAGGAAGTGACGGAGTTAGGAGCCAAGCTTGAAAACCACTGGTTCGCTGTCCCTGACATGCTGAACGGAAAAGCCACCAACTTGAATTGATCTTCTGTGACACCAGCTGGTCTTTTCTGAACCTTACAAATCTTGATGAACTCGTTCAAGAAATTGTAAGGGTCTTCGTTACTCTTCCCATAGAACTTCGGAAGAACATTCAGCAGTGCAAGCTTTATCTCCACAGGGGTCGCAGCATCTGGCAAAGAAATAGGTGTGGGAGGGTCTTCTTCGCTGTGCCCCGTTAATTCCCACATGTACGGATTGTCAGCATTGGGATCTGCCTCTCCTCTGTCCCCCATTACAGTATCAAGAACGGATTTAATCTCTGATTCGGATTCTGTCTCGGAAACAGCCTCTGTTTGGCCAAACAGAGGGTCTGCGGCAGCTTTCAGCTTCCTCTTCCTGGCGAGTTTGTAATTCTTCCTGGCTGTCTTTTCAACTTCAGAATCAAATATCAATTCCTGCTCCTGGGACCTGGTCATATACCAAAAACTAAAGAACAAAAAATTAGTAGCAAAATAAATAGAAATTAACTACCGTTCCCCGGCAACGGCGCCATTTTGGTGAGCGTCGTTTTACTCGCCAAATAAACTGCAAACTAGCACACAGATTAGTATAGTAGAAGCAGGTCGTATCCACAGAGAACGGTGTAATTTCTATCAATTTCAAACTACCAACAAAGTTTGGTTTAGCAACCACGCCTAAGATTTGAGATTTGTTTAATAAACTAATGAATTATTGAGCTAAAAATAGGGCCAAAAAAATGCAGAAAAATGCAGAGATAAATTACGAACAAATATATGTATAACAAAGGATCGGCATAGGTTAATCTTTGGTTCATTCCTTGATCATCGACTACTCAAAAGTCATTTAACCCCCATGAATTAATTGGTTATAAGCAGGAACAGTATTTGCTATTTCCCCTTAATTCCCCTTAAATTTCCAATCGCGAGCAAGTATTTGCTAAACCCGTGATCTTCCTAATTAAGATATTCCTAGCAAGTATTTGCTAAACTAGTTATATCTTAACGATCTTAAGAACTAGGGAACCCAATTTAGACAACAAGCACGTATTTGCATGCAGTTCATCCAATTAATTGTTTATCATCCTGTTATTACAGTCATAATTGTTATCTGTTTTTCACAGGAGTTGCTACTTAATTAGCCATAGCCTAACAAGATTGAGGTGATCAAACTCAAACAAGCAAGCATAGATTTTAGGCATAAACAATTAAAAACTCATAGGATTAAATCTCTGAAAACCCGAAGCCTCACAATTCATGAACCATCGAATTAACCTCGCCGATTAGGAATTTAGTTACTCATGATTAAATTAAATAGAACAAGCAATTCAAAATTAAACATGTTAACAATCGAAAATAATAAGAAGAAAGAAAATTACCAATCAAAATAATGCTCTGCTTCCGGTTTTTTTTTTTACTAAGGAAACAATAATCAATACAATGAGAATTTTTTCTCCTATTTGTATTCTCTCGCCCAGGAAAACCAAATCATATGAAATATTCCTCCTTCCCTCCTCTGTTTTCGTCCAAACCAAAAACAAAGCCAAGTCCAGCTCTGATTCCTTTTTTCTCTTCAAATCGTGTACAGCCCACGATTTTTATATGCCAAAAATAAAATCCAAATCCTAACTAATTATGGAAAATTAGAATTCTTATCTAAAAAGAAATATTCTTCCACTTAATTTCAGCCTAATTACAATTAAATTCTAACTTGGAATAAATAATTAATCCAAGTCTTGGGCTTCATTGCTTCATAACGGCCCAATCACAGTGCTGAATTTTCTGGACTGATTTTCTTCTGGACTCCAACTCCGTAAACTCCCTAACGAGGGATCGGGATCGTTACCTCATTAAAAACCCTTTCGGGAAAAAAGAGTATAACAATCCCCCTTTCATCAGCTTCACCTTAATCGGGTCGACTTCACGGAGCAACTTAGTGATCGTTAAACGAAGCACAATTCTGCCACATGAAAGATTCCGACTAAGGATAGCTGGAACAACATCATAATGCTCCAAAAAAGCTCTTCCGCTCCAATACAGCTTTGCTCCAAAAATAGTGATCTATCAATAAAATAAATCAATTAAGTACCAGAAATCACATAAAAGAGCACTAAATTCTTCCAAAAATGAACAACTAAATATCACACATCAATACCCTTGGTTGCCTTGATATCCTTGATTCCCGTGATACCCCATGGCACTCACTTCTTCAGCGTAGTCCTCTTGCAAAGTGGGGCAAGTGTCCGTAGGGTGTGCCATGTAGCAAATTTCACATGATTTAACCTGTGGTACATTTCCCCCGGGCTTTGTCATCAAAGTTTTTGCCATGGATGTGAGGGCCGAGACTTGATCTTCTAGCTTCCCACTATTGGAAAAATCACTCGTGGGCATCGGGTTTCTCCTTCTCAAATCAGCCCTTGAGCTAAAGTTTCGGGATTCTTCCGCTAGCTCCTCGTACAACTGCATGGCCTCGGCGGATGTTTTTTTCCCAAGGGTGCCACCACAAGAACTTCTAACCAACCTTTGGTCCTCATCAAGAAGGCCATTATAGAAGTAATACACCAAATCTCCCTCCGAATAACCATGGTAGGGGCAACTTGCAAGGAGCTTCTTGAACCTCTCCCAATAGTCGAAGAGAGACTCTTCATGCCACTGAAGAATGTTGCTTATGTCCTTCTTCAAGGTGGTGGACCTCGAGGCCGGGAAGTACTTGGCTAGAAACTTTGTTTTCATATCAAGCCAACTCTTGATGCTCTTGGGTGGTAGGTAGTGGAGCCAATCTCTTGCACCATCCCTAAGTGTGAAAGGGAAGGCCTTCAATTTATAAAAATCTTCATCCACTCCATGGGGGACCGTACCACCACACAAGAAGTGAAACTCCGTGAGGTGCTTGTTAGCATTCTCCCCTTGCCTACAAAGGAAGGTGGGTAGCATGTTGATGAACCCGGTCTTTAGCTCAAAATGCCCATTTGGTCCAACCACGGGGTACTCGATACACATCGGTTGTTGATCGAGGTTGGGAGCCATGACGTCTCTCAACAAGGGTTGCCCCAAGGGGATCTCTCTTTGGGGGACAGGAGGATGGCGAGGTTCCCCTCTCGGATGCTCATCTTCGTGCTCGATTTGATGTTCCATTGATGAAAATGTATCCAAAAAATGGTCACTATGAGGGGTGTTATTCACACTTTCCAAAGAAAGCCTCCTAGCCCGTCTCAAATTCAACTCCAACTCGGGGTCGTAGTGTAAGGGTTCTTGTGAAGAGGATCGCGTGCGAACCATACACCAAGAACTCGAACAATACGTCTCCAAGCCAAGCGAAAATGGAAAATCAACTACGAAATCCAAATAAAACCAAACTAAAAAATATTTACAAATAGCACATAATCACACATAATATGCCTAAACACTTAAAAATAAATGCCTCTTCCCCGGCAGCGACGCCAAAATTTGGGAGGTCGTCGCGGTACCTCTCAAAGTTAATACTTTTAAGCCCTAAATGCTTCCTATCTACAATTAAGTAGACAATGGCAAGTCGGGGTCGTCCACGAGAAGAGGGATCTTTTTAAGGGTTTTAAACATATAAAGGAGAAAACATACATATACATACATAGATATATATAAAAGCATGTAAACAAGGGGGGTTTTGGTTGGTTTAATCCTAAGTTAACAAATTAAAGTACAACAACTAGCAAAGCAATAGAACAATGATAATCATACAATACAACTAAATAGTAAGATGAAAATAACAATTTATGGAACCTTGGGCGCAATTGACTTTCACTTCCCAACCTCTTATCCATCATTGAACATGCAACTTATTTTATACTTTCACTACTTGTTGTGAAGGCTAAACTTCTATCCTTCTCAGATAGTAGTTTGCAAGAGTGAATTCGACATCTCTTGTCAAACCTCACCAATGACTCCCGTAGTCGAAACACGACTCAAGGTATCCCATTGATAGCATTTAGCACGAAGAATCAACAAGCTCGGCAACACTTATAAACACTACACTGCATCTAAGCATTTAACCGATTTATGCATTTACACGAGATCGGTCAAGAACGATCGACATTCATAGACTTCTCTCGTTTGCTACAAATGACAAACATGACAAAGAGTTCAACATTATCATATCCACCTAGCAATCATCAATCCATCAACACAATCAAAAGCTCTAAATCATATTCATATATTCCTAACAAGAAAAAGGGGAAAATCAACCCACTTCCCCCAAACCCTAGCAAGCAATTCATACAAGTATTTCATAGACTCAAGCTTTCAACAACATTAATGATATCAATGAACACATTCAATGCTCGATAAATGCATATAGTAAGAGCAATAAATAAGCTACAAATAGTTCTTAGGACATGGGTTTGGAAGCCTTAGTCAATTGCTCCCAAGAGATAGATTAGCTACAAGAGTTCATGCTAATCAATGATAAACAACTAATCATAAAAACAAGAGAATTCAAGGATGAAAAATGGACGAAAAGGGTTTGAAACAGTACTAAAATCGCAGCTAGGAGAGAGTATGAATGAGAGGAAAGAGAATGGTATTTATAGTACAAAGAAGATAAGGTGAAATTTTGGCCACCCGTCGGTCGCGACTCGCGACGGCTCGTCGCGACGAGGCCATCGCGACTCACGACGGGTGCCAGAATTTTGTATTGTGTCTTTTTCTTCTTCTTGTGGCATGCAGTAATGTTCATAGTCATCCCTCTCAATCTCCAAGTCTTCAACGGCTCCAAAAATGGTCTTTAATGGCCTCCAGTCTTCATGTCTTCGAAGCGAGTCTTCAAAAGTCTTCGAAAGTGTAGTCTTCAATGGCCTCTGGTCTTCATTGCCTCCGTGTTCTTCCCTTGTCACACAAAATCTACTTAGAAGAGGTAAAAGAGCATAAAGGATCTCTTACCCCTCCTAAGAGAATTTCAGGGTAAAACACAAGCTCTCGAAAATAAAAGAGCACAAAAGTGACCCTAAATAGTACTAAATTATGCATATAAAATGGACACATCACCATGGGAAATGAGTTTGAGTTCGAAAGGGATGAGGAGTTGGTTGTTGAGGATGGAAAAATGGAGGAAGAGGTAATTGTGATACATTTATTAGCATCGTCACCCCTACCCCCACCTAGTGAACTAACTCCACCATTTTTGGAAGTTTTGAGGGAGATAAGATAGGAGCCAAAAAACAATCAAAAGTCTCCTAACCACCCAGCTCCTTTTAAACCATCTTCACCTCTACAAAACTTTCCTCTTCAAAGTTTTGTATCCCCGCCTCTCTATTTTTGGATGCTCATGGTGAAGGGGTTTGAAACCTTCACCATATGGATAACATTAGGGTCGTGTCGACGACCTTAAAAATATGGAGCTTCTCGGGAGGCAACCCTTAGGTTAGTATTTTTCTTTTCTTGAAAAAAAAAATCCTCAACCATGTCCTCAAACCCTTACCAAAACCACAAGAATACCACCCCAATCCACCACCAAAAACCACTACCAAAACCACCATCTAGGAATACTACTAGTTGTTGTTTTTTGTGAGTGATGGTCGGGATTTTCATAGTTGTGGCTTCATAGTGGATGGATCAAAGTTTCATATTGGGCGGAGTTGGAGAACATGGAGGAGAGAACATTCATTGAGAAGTGAGTATTGCCATCACCAGGAAGGACCTACAAGGTCCTCGTTGTGAGTATTTTTTTTCTTTCTCCCTTATTTCTTTATCTTGTCCTTTTACATTGGGAACAATGTGTGTTTCAAGCGTGGGGGGGTAAAAAGAAATATATCTCGTTGTATTGTATTGCAGTTTGCATATGCTTCACTTTGATTTGTTTTGTTTGAAAAAAATGAAAAATGAAAACCTGCTAAGTTGAAAACCCGAGAGGGGAACTTAGGCAAAAGTGGGAGGCCCGGATAGGTTGAAAACCCAAAAGGGCGACCTGTGTAAAAATGGGAGGCCAAATGGTGAGGAAAAATGTGAGGGTGAGCATTGAAAAAGAAAAATGTGTGAAGCTATGATGAGAACCCGAGAGGGCTCCTAGGTAAAATGAGAGAATATGAGGGAAATTGAAAATTGTTATGCTTCTCTTGATTTGTCTATCGAGTGGCTTTTTTGGTGGAGTAAGTTAGTTTGGCATTATATGTATACCTCACTTTTTTTATGGTTTGTTGGCCGTTTAGATTATCTTAGGCTTTGGGATGTGAGAGTGTGAGAGATTCTTGTGTCTTGGGGGTTAGGGTAGTCTAGGAATATGATGTTGGATGTTTTGGGAAAACTTTTACATGCAAGCTTGTGCTTTGATCTTTGCTTGTTCTTATTTAATCGAGGACGAGTAAGGTTTAAGTGTGGGGAGATTTGATGAGACGTCAAATGCATATATTTTCCAAAATATTTAACATCTTTTTTGTCATATTTTTGTTATAAGATTGCTAGATTTAGGTAGGTTTACATGATAAGGGGTTTAGCTAACCATTTTCAGTTTTTATATCTAAATCCTTCATTTTGTAAACCATGTTTAGTCTAATGGAATTTGGTCCTTACGAGCATATAGATTACATTTTGTGAGCTTCATTTTCATATGTCTCGTGAGCCCTTTGGAGTGATTTAGTGAAGGCCACGTACTAAAATGTGGTAGAAGATAGAAGGGACGAAGAAGGAAGGCAAAGAAGCTAATAAATTGTCACCCAGAAGTTTAGACAAAGTTCTTACAAGGGTGGCATCATTGGATTTATCTTCTTGAGCACTATAAAATTGACTACAAGAACTCCCAAAATGGATCAACAGTTCACCCGTGGGAAGCAAAACAAGAAGACGCAAATTGTAGCTCGCCCTGGCAGAAATGGCACCGCCTGGGCAGATGGATATGAATTTTTGGCTGAAACCTCTGCCGCCCGAGCGAGGCCATTTTCGCTCGGGGGCCGTCATTTTTGCCCGGGCGACGCCTGCTGCGTTTTGACCTTCTTTTTTATCAACTTGGGCTATAAATAGCCCATTTTCTTCCCCATTTTCCCAAGCCCGACTTGGGGGCTCCAAAACCCTAGTTTTTCACCATTTTCTTCCATTTCTTCTTCTTTATTTGTAGATTTATGTTCTATGTTATGGTTTTGATTATCTAGCTTAGTTTTGTACTTGGGAGCAATTGATTGAGCCTTCCCTGCTAATGTCTTGGGAACAATTTCTATTTATTGATTGCTTTCTCTATTGCGCATTTATTGAGCTCTAAATGTGGATTGTTAATGGCATTAATGTTGTTGGAAGTTTGAGTTTATGAATTGTTTGTATGATTGCTTGTTAGGATTGGGAGGAAGTAGCTAATTTTCCTTTCTTAGATAGTAATTTTCCCCTCTTAGACACGGTGTAGTGTTTATAAGTGTTTCCAAGCTTGTTGATTCTTCATGCTCAATTCCATCAATGGGATACGTTCAGTCGTGTTTTGACTAAGGGGGTTGTTGGTGAAGTTTGACAAGAGATGTCGAATTCACTCTTGTAAACTACTATCTAAGAAGGATAGACTATTTATCTTCACAACAAGTAGTTAAAGCAATGAATAGATTGATTCACTCGTTCTTGAATCTTTTGTTATTTAGCATTCATGTGTTCTTAAAGCTATGTTTTACTTAATTTATGCCATGTGGTGTTTCATAGTAGGAAGTGTTTATATGATTAAAGTTTTAGGGTGTAGGAAAGTGACAAATTCCTTAGCTCTTTGGCATGAAAATTCAAGAACATGGACTTAGAACTTCTCGTGCATAATGTGCTGTGATTCTTGCTAGATAAGTATGTTAATGTGGATTGTTCTCATATTTATCCTATAGATGCAATGAAAGGTTGAATCTTGAATGTGGTTTGTTCTAGGTTTAGCCTAATGAATGCTATGTTTGGTTATATGACTATGTGTTTGGTAGAAGGCTTGTTGTTATCAAATCTATAGTCCTTCGTGTGAAATGTCGTTGATGAAACACCTCTATGGTGTGGTTTGCTTAGAGTGATTGTCAACAAGGTTTGCAAATGGTCGTTGTTTGTCTTTGCAAACTACTATTAAGAAGGAATGAATGTTGATCTTCGAATAGGAAGTGATAAGATTCCCCATAGATAACAAATGTGATTGAATGAGTGAATGGTTCAATGATCTACATGAGGTTTGGAAGTGGATATCAATTATTACACGTTCTTTTCCTTTCTCTAACACATGTTCTCTGCCTTTGCTCTTAAAACCTGAAACCCTAGCACGGGGGAGGCAGCCGCCATCAACTCCGGCGACCTCCCCCACCACCATCGTAGGTAGTCACCGCAAAGATGTAGCCAATCTCCTCTCTCCCCATCACCCTCACCACCATTTGCACAAATATGGAAATTCTACCATTATCCTAAGTCCGGAGAATACTCAACTACTCCAGTGCAACCAGGGAAAGCTTTACTGTGGCTGGCTGTAGCCACAGTAGCCATGTGGTGGCTAGGACGGAGGAGCTAAAGGAGGAAGCTGGAGAGTTTCTGGCCACATGTCTGTCTTCAACCTTTTTTCGATGAAGTCGCGGTGATGTTGACGGAGGTACTGTTGTCATCATCGTTGTTCCTTTGTTCCAACCACTCAGCCGGTCATGGGTTAATAAATCTGAGTGACGGACCAAATCAGAGAAAGGGAGGGTAGATCTTCGGGTCAACTAGTTACCGGCATGTCACCGGAGTTGCTGTTAGTCTCAGATCGTCAGTGAAGGTATAGGACTATGGTTTCACAACAGCTGCAGATTTGTGCTATATTTGTTCCGATTGTGCATGAAATTGAGTGGATTTGGATTATTTGGGGTATGATCGGGGTTATTGGTTACATATTAGGTTGGTTTTATTTCTCTTTTTTGGTTCTCTTTTTTCAAAATGGGTAGAACATTAAAAAGGGTTATTTTACTGGAGTATTCAGTCCGATTGTCTTTGTCAATCATAAATTTTCCAGTCGATCCTTTTTCTGGTAAGACGGTCAGGGGAAAATTACATTGACTTCAGATCTAGTTTTTCCAAAGACGGTTTAGGAGAAATCCGAGTCTAAGTCGTTGAATAAATTGAATTTTGGTGATTCCGTAATGAGGATATAAAAAACAGGTTTGTAGACTAATTCATTAGGATTTTTTAGACTGATTACACTGACCACTCAGTCATATCATTCTTTAGACCGTTTAGATGGGTATCCTTCAAGGTCGGGTTATAGACAATTCTACGGACAAAACACTTGTTTTAAACATGGATAGAGAAGTACTTTGGTGATTAGGAACGACCGGTTAAGGTTCCCCACTTTATGGGAATGAGCATGAACGGGTTTAATGGGGATCGCCGGGATCTATAGGGAAGAAGCTTCAATTCTTTGTTTTGATTGCCTTGGTGTCATCAGAAGTGTGTGTTTTGTGCGAGGATTGGTGCTTCTACTGCGACTGGCTTGTTGTATCAAGTTAGTGGAATTAGTTCCGTGAATTTAGATCGAACTTGTTGGACACTATCACAATCGACGGCCATTTATCATTTACCTACTCATTTAAATGTCACTTAGGTTGCTGTTTAGAATTTTATAGGTACTGCCTTTGTGTAAGAGGGATCATTCCATATCTGTTCTAGGTGCTTTCAAAATGTAGGCATTTTTGCCCAATATTATATATGAAAGGGTTGGATACCTAACATCCCCGTCATTGACGGTTTAACTAAAAAAAAAAAAAAAAGGAAGTGGATATCAATTGCCCCCAAGACTTTATCTTTTGTAGTTTTTACCCCTTTTTCTTAGTTTGTTTGATAATTAGCATAGTTACTTAACTTTGCTAGTTGTTTTGTCTTTTAATTTCATAACTCAGGAAAACCAACCAACCAAACTCCCCCTCCCCATTTATTTGCTTATATATATATATATATATATATATATATATACTTTTAGCCTAATATAAACCTTATATGTTTGAACTCTAAGAAAATCCCTCTTCTTCGTGGACGACCCCGATTTACCACTATCTACTTAATTGTATTTAATAAGCATAAATGGTTTATAAATTATAACTTTGAGAGGTACGACAACGACCTCCCACTTTCTTATCCTTTTTAAGAAATAAATTCTGCACTCCTGTGTGCTGCACTCCAATCTTTCAAGGAAGAAATTCAAGAACAGTTAATATAGTTAACAAGGTAAATATATATTTTTTATCCACATTACAATCAAAGTCGAGATAATGCCCGTTTGATGTAATTTTTTATGTTCCCATAGAATTTATACGTGCATGTGTTTACTTGTTGCTTATGTGCAGAATTGTTGACCATTAAGTGACTATTTGTTTCTTATAAGCTTAATTGTTGATCATTAAGTGACGTAAAATCTAAAAGTCAAAAGTATGGATCTCATATAGTCATATTTAGAAAGATGAAGATTGTACTTTGGGTCTGATATGAACTTTAATATGCTCATGCAGATTACATATCAATCAGTCTGCTCAAGATTCAAATTGACTATCAGTGCTACTGTTGTGCCTTTTGCTCAAGTCCCTGTTTGGATTGCCTATTCAATAAACATGGCCACTTGTTCATCTTTGAGCACGTTTTTTCCTTTGGTCTACAATTTCTAGACTTTGTTTTATGCCATAAACATAGAGCTCTTTTCAAAACATTGAGAAGCTCTAAAAATTTAATAGTTGGGTAGAGATACAATTCAGGATATATCATTTGTTTCTTTATTAAGAAGATATGAAAATCTTTACAAAAATTTGAACGAGATGGTCTCACGTCTTACGGTAAGACATGATTGAAATGTAATTGTTTAAATATGAGAGATGATGTGATGACATCAATGTAATTTTTAAAACTTTATGAGTCTTCCTCTAAAATCATTTGGTGATACACTAATTATGTTCTTTGCTTTGCTACAGTTCAATTTAGCCAAATAATAACAAAGAAAGACTTGTTTTGAAACTATAAATTCCACAAACCATACAGGTTAGAGCCACACAAAGTACGGTAAACATAACTAGTATATAGTTTAAAAGCAAAGTTTATTTCCGTACAACTGAGGAAAATGCATTTATCTGGTCCCTTATTTATGATCCTTTTTTTGTAACTTTTTTTCAAGATATATTTGATCATTGAAAATTTTAGTTGTGCATAATAATTGATAATAAAATTTTACTTCTTAAAAATTTCACGTTACAGAGAATCCAAAGATATTTCACATGATTTTCGTTATTGCGTATAACAAAAGTTATTGATGATCAAACATATCGTAACCAAAATTTTGATCAAAGGGAGTCATAAACAAGGACAAAGGGAGTACTTTGTGCATGTAACATGAACGTTTAAATATGGCAAAAGGCGATCAATCCGCTCGCCCTCAGCGGCCCATACCAGCCCACACCCAGGCCATCGTATGAGAGGTAAATCACGGTAGCCCAGCACCAGGACCCATGGGCTTGGCATTGCCTCGGTGCGCATAAGGGAGCCTTGCAAAGCAAGAACTCCCCACACTGCCGCTGCCGAGGATCGAACCTGGGATTATTGGCTTACCCACCCATGTCCCAACCACTGGGGTACACCCGTGGGTGTTGAACGTTTAAATATGACTATGATGGTGGATGGTTACTAAATTATCTAATTATACTGTTTGAACACTAAATAAAAAAAAACTTGTTATTTACCATATCCATTTTTCACTTCAGTTCATGAGAAACTTGAGTTAAAATTTATTTTCCTTCGGTTTTAAGTGTAAAGTTCCTTTGACTTCGTCTTTTGAAAAACGAAGCCGAAAATAGCAATTGGCCTTTGCTTTACCCAAGATAAAAGTATGAAAATATCGTACTCCCTACTTTTTGAATAATTTGCAAGAAAGAAAAAAGTGGAGGTAAAATTAAATAGTGTTAAAAGGAATTTTTTTTAGTCCAAAACACTAAAAAAGTACAAGTTAAAATCAGCTACTTACATGCCCCAATTTTACTCGAAAATAGTGCTAAATAATGTCAAAGCACTGATTATTCCCTCCAAAAGTTAATCTTTGGCTCCAAAATTTTTAGTTTTGGAGCCAATTTTACACTTTTTCGTTCAACGTTCATTACCTCCAAAAATCAGAATTCTCATCTATAAAAAGGGCATTTATTACAGCACACATTCACACCCTACAGAACCAAAAAACAAAGCCATCGGAATCCTTTTTGGCCAGTTCTGGAAAACCCTATCCCTCACTTTTTCTGATCTTTATCATCGAGCAAAAGTAGAGTTGTGATGGTGGGGAGAAACCTCACTGATGAACAAAGGCTGGAGATTGCCCATTTTCTCCTTCAACACATAAAAAATGGGCAGCTTGAGAACATTAGTAGAGTGGAGGCAGCAGAAAGATGGTCATGCTCAGTTAGGACCATCAGCACAATCTGAGTGCGAGTTAGGCAGCAGCTTCAAAATGGTGATGTTGTGTGCGCCCGATCGAGAAGACACGGGCGCTGTGGAAGAAGCAAGAAACCAATCGACTTGGAAGCTCTAATGGCATTGCCACTAAAGATCGGGCGTACATACCGAAGCACAGCCGCCAAGCTGCATGTTGGTAAAATTAGCATACACAGAGTAATAACAAGCAAGGAGATAAGAAGCCACACAAATGCAGCTTATTCATACCTAACAACAGCCCAGGAAGAATCAAGGCTAAAATGGTGTTCAAGCAAACTGGTGTGCAACATGCAGTTCAAGACCATGCATAACATCATACACATCGACGAAAAATGGTTCTACATCACAGAAGCTACATCGAGGTATATTCTTGGTCCCAATGAACTAGAACCATATAGGATCACCCAAAGCAAGCATTACATACCAAAACTCTTGTTTCTATGTGCTGTGTGTAGACCTATATGTGACATAGAGGGTAATGTAATGTTTGATGGAAAAATAGGTGTGTTTCCTTACGTTGAGTAAGTAGCAGCCAAGTACACAGCAATAAATAGCCATGATGCCACAACCCATAACACCTATAGCCCGAGATGTTATTAGACACAAGTTTATCAATGAACTCATACCAGCTATCAAGGCAAAATGGCCAGTTTGGGCAAGCAAAAACCTTTTCATACAGCAAGATAATGCCCCTATCCAGATATTTGCAAATGAACCTGATTTTTTAGCTGCAGCCACCTCAGATGGATTTAACATTCAGTTAGTGTGCCAACCAGCCAAATCACCTGATTTAAACATTCTGGACTTTGGGTTTTTGCCTCAATTCAAAGTTTACAACAACAAAACACTAGCTAAAACCTAGATGGACTACTACAAGTTGTGCATGATGCTTTTGACAAGGAGAATCCTAGGGTTATAGACAAGATATTCCTAAGCTTACAAAGTGTTATGGTAGAAATCATGAAATGCAGGGGTGGTAATGAGTTCAAACTGCCACATATGGGAAAGGAAAGGCTAAGAAGACTTGGTTTGCTGCCCCACAATCTGATTGTGGATTCTCAGTTAGTAAGGGGTTGTTTGGAACACATGGTGTCTATTAGCATAACCAAGAACATATATGATCTACTAATTATGATTGAGTTAGTGTAGACATGCAACTGATGTACTTTTGTAGGGTTGTGCTTCTATATTTAGGTCTAGGGTAAACATACAAGCTATTTTGATAAATGTATGTTAATAGGGAAACCTCGTAAAAGCTGGAAGGGCTATACTCCTTTTTTTTGGAGATTTTTCAAATGAGCTTGTGTTTAAAAATCTATTTCTAAGTATGAGGCAAAACATGTTAGTCAAGAATGATAAACCATTCAAACCGGGAGGAATGGAAAACACACATATAACAAAGAAGGGACAAACACTATAAAACTGACATTCTAATGTTTGTAAAAACATGGTTGCTGCCAAAGTGTTCATGTAAGGTATCAGTACAGGTAACAACTACAACAGGGTCAACTAAGAAAATAATTTCAGAGTTGGGTGTAATCACATCATGCCCCGCCAAGATCAGATCAGTTTAGCAACTAATAAGCATGACTGCATGTTTATTCATTCATCACAAGTACATAATAAATTATGGGTTCAACCAGCACATACCCAACTAGCACACATATTAGCTATGACATCAATAAACAAATGCCCTTCCAAGATCAGGTAAATCTAGTGACTAACACTAACATGGCTGCATATATAAACCACATGAAAATGCATCACAATTTACTGCTCCCATTATTGCCACTGATTTAAAACATGCCTTGCCTGACTCAGGTTCTACTTCAGATTCAGTTGAAAAATGGGGAACAACCACCCAAGGTTTCAACTGAATCTGAGTCAAAATCTGAGTGGTTGCATGTTTGAACATAAACATCACACAGATTCAAAAACCCAACATATAACAAGTAGCACATATGCTATCATAGACAAGTAGCACACGGGCTACCACAGACAAACACAGAATGAAGTAGTTGCTGTAAAAAGCAACGACAACCACACTATATAAACAATCCTGCGTTAAGAGGTAGACAATTAGTATATGTTCAACAATTTACAATTTGAAGGTAAAATCGGAACTGAAAAGAAGCTAATAATACAAACCTATGAGTAATGAAACTATTTTCCAGCATCAGAATCACTCTTAGGCACATATTTTGGCCAATTACCAGGATAAAGATAAGTCCCGATTTCCCAGAAACCTGGTTCGCCATACTTAGGGAATTCATTACCCTTGAAGTACACTGAAGGATGTGGATCACACCAAGATTTAGATGAATTAGATTTATAAGAACCAGGGGGTTGGGTTTCATCGGAATCAGGGGGTTGGGTTGCATTAGAATCAATATCAGGATCAGGGGGCTGTGTTTTATCAGGATTAGTATCAAGGGGTAGGGTTTCATCAAAACCAAGGGGGTGGGTTTCATCGGAGTCAGGGTTGGGTTGCATCAAAATCAGTATCAGTATTAGGGGGCTATGGTTTATTAGGATTCATTGTAGGGGGGATGTGTTTCATCTGAATCAGTATATGATTCTGAGTGGTACATGACAGATTCAGATACAGGGCTAAAATGTGTGGCCACAGGGGTATCCAAGGATCCAAATGAGTCAGTGTCAAGAACATGGTGGTAGGGTGGGATGATATCAGTGTGAATGATATGTGAGTTAATATCTTCAAGCCCAGTAAACAGTGTGAGATCGAAGTTGGACTCAAACTGTGACTCATACTGGGAATCATTCAAGAATTGGCAAGGGGCAGATTTATCCTGCCCAGCCATGACCTTATCCCTATGACCCATGTTTCAGCGAAAGAAAAGGATAATCAGTACAAACACAACACCACGGGGTAATCAACACACATGCAAAGCAACGGTGGCTAATACAAAGATAAAAAAGGACACAATATAATCAGTACACAAACCTAGACAAGATAAAAGTGAATTATGTTCACATCCAACATCAAAAAAATAAAAACATAGATAGGATATCACACATCTGGGAAAACAGTGGCACCCCAAACATGAATCCTTATAAACTGCTGAACTAATCAGAAAATCAGCACATGCAAGCAGTTTCTAATATTCGGGCAGAAGAGCACAAACCCTAGCCCCAAAAAATCATTTTTTAAAACCCCAAATCGAGGTTAAACAGAGAATATCAACATCTATGGGCTAAATCAGCAAGGACATGCATAACAAATATCAGATCGACCAAAATAAATGAACAGCAGCATTAATCACAAACCCAACATGATTGACTAATAAAATGATTATTAAATTAAAAAATAGAACACATGCATTCGGTTTTAAGCAACGAAAACGAAGAACAGTTGCGAATATCACATATTCAACATAATAAAAACCATAGATCGAAACTAGACCACAAAGGACATTAACTTATGTTCAAGAATCACAAACCCAACTCCATTTACTTCGAAAATGACCATGAAAATCTAAAATAAGACACATGCATTCGATTTTAAACAACGGAAACGAAGAACAATGGATAAAATCACAAATCCAACATAAGAAAAACCGTAGACCGGAACCCCGACCACAAGAAATCAATTATTGTTCAATAATCCGTAAATCACCCAGCAATACCTTAATCGAGGATTAAAAAGTTGTGATAACATTGAAAAAGTTAAGAATTCAATTTCATTTTCAAAACCCCCAACCAACTCATAAAAACCCTAGATCCGAGCCAAAAAGCCATGATAAAACTAGATATAATCAACGAAAACAACACAAATAACAAAAGTTTTCAGCAAAGAACAAAGTAAAAAAAAGAGCACAAGCGGCTAGGGTTTTCAGAATTGAGAAGGAAGAGATGCGAGGCTGAGTGTTTTGAGTGAGAAATGAGAGGAATGAGAAGATAAAGGAGAGTTGAAGAGAGAATTCTAGAAGCCAAATGAGAGCATTGAGAGAGCAATAATGGAGCATTGAAAAACTAAATGAGACGCATGTGAATGTGCAGGGGGTTGGGAGTTTAAAAAGTAATCCCAACATCTACCACCATTGTTTGAATGCGTGTCCAGGGTTGTCCCACTTCCCTAATTAATAAGCCTTAATGACTGTAAATATAAGGGAGTCCAGGGGCATTTTGGTGTTTTCGCACGTGGTCAACTTTGCTGAAAATGAAAAATTCTGAGTGCTTGAATTTAATCAGTGATAGTCCAATACAGAAAGTATGCAGTTTATTCAGGATGAAGGGAGTAACTAAAAGTGCATCTGTCATAGGTAGGATATGCGCCAAAAGCGAACAAGAAGTTGGTACTGACATCGCTATCTGTTTGAGAAAGTGACCAAAATTTCTGTGGATCGCTATATCACGCCCTGTATTTTACTTGATTACGCCCTGTATTTATACTATTTAGTATACAATATGTATATTAATTTAATTTAAATAATTTAAATATATTTAAATTAATATTAAATAAAATTTATTATTTACCACCACCGCTACCGCCATGCGCCGCCACTGTCGCCGTCGTTCGCCATCCTCTCCTGCTCTCGTTTCTACTCTTTGGCACTGGTTCTTCTTCTCCGGCTGGTTTGTCTTCTCTGGCGACTCTGTTCGTCTTCTCCGGCGACTCCGTTTATTTTCCCCGGCGACTCCGTTCGTCTTCCCCATTCCCGTTCTTCCTTGTCCCCGTCCACGTTCTCTTCCTTCCCTATCCACATCCCCATCCCCGTCCCGTCCCCGCCTTCCCTGTCCCCATCCTTGCCATCCCCGCTCTCCTCCTCCGGTGAATCTCGTTTTCCCCGCCATCCCCGTTCTCCTTCTCCGGCGAATCTCGTTTTCCCCAGCCCCGTTCTCGTTGCCCCACCCTGGTCCGATTCTCTTTGCCCAGATCTTGTCGCCCGGTTCTCTTCCTTCCTTCTCCCATTTTCTTTCTTCTTCTGGTTCTCTTCCTTCCCTTTCCCGTTTTCTTTCTTCTTCCGGTTCTCTTGCTTCCTTCTCTTGTTTTCTTTCCTTCTTCCAATTTTCTTCCTTTCTTCTTCCAGTTCTCGCCCTTCCCTTTCCTGTTTTCTTTTGTCTTCTGGTTCTCCTCCTTCCCTCCCCTGTTTTCTTTCCTTCTTCCGGTTCCCCTTCTTCTGGTGGTTCCAGTTCTCCTTCTTCCAGTGGTTCCAGTAGCGGTGGTTCCGACGGTGCCGTCAGTGGCAGTGGTTCCATTCGTCTTCTTCGGTGGCCCAAGCAGTGGCTGTGGCTCCGTGCCCTGGCACCGACGGTGGCTTTAGCGTCAACGGTGGACGATGGCAATTTTTTGTTTTATTTTAAAATTTTAAAATTAGTATTATACATGTATATACGTATTAGGGCGTAACCCAGTAAAATACACGACGGAACACCTAAATTTCACTCACAGAGTGCTGAAACCATAGGAAAAGGTTTTCCGAGAGTTTGACCATTTAATTAGCATCAATGCTATTTGTTATCTCAGAGCTATTTCCATTCTCTCTCTAAAGTTTAGAGCTACAGTAGCAATTTCCAAAACTTCTCTTCTTGTTCATAGCAACAAGTCACAGTTCGTTGAATCCAAAACTTCATTGTGTTTTTCTCTTGCAACCGGCCACTTTTGCAGCAAAAACCCAAGCATAGTCCCACATCCACCTCGTTTCTACCATTCCAAACAAAGCCAGAAACCTATACAAAAACCCATTATTCACGTATTAGTACTTGCTCAGTAAATATGCAACTCAAATTCCCACAAAAAAAAAGCAGTCACAATCAGATCCCCTACAAACACATAATAATCCATAACCAAATCTGTTGTCACTATCAGCCCCACAAACACTATATTCCTTACCCAAATAAGGCACACTCAGAAAGCAAAAGGGAGAAAGGTGACAAAGAAAACCAGCAGGATGTCGCAATGGTTTTTAGAAGACCAATGGTCGGATGATTCCCGACACGGCTCTCAATATTCAGAAGAATATATGGATGTGCCGATGGGCACTGGGTTTAACCGGGACCAAGAGAGGGCCTGTGATTGCTGGTGACATTGAAGACTACAACGAAGGATTAAGAACCTTCGCCAACTCACTGGTGGGGTTCTTCCTCGATTAACGATAGTTCAGTGCAGCTAGAATGCAGGAGCATGTGGATGAATACTGGAGAGGAGGCATGTAAGTTATGGCGAAAGCAGGGAGATTTTAAGTGCTTCGCTTTGACAGTCGATCACACATGAACGCCATCCTACACAACGGCCCAATAGCAGCAGCGGGAGGGCTGCTTGCCCTAAGGAGATGGGTCCCTGAGATGCTTTTCTCACACACATGCGTGTCACCCACGTTTTGTTGTGGATTAGAATTTACGTGTTACCACTGGAGTACTTGCCGCCAGAAACAGTGGCAAAATATGCAGCAGCAGTTGGCGAGGCGGAGGAGGTCATATTGGGGGAATGTCATCAATGGAGAACAGCGACTATGCCAATGTCAGGGTTTGGGTTCCTATACACCAGACCCTTGTTTCCGGGTTCTACTTCAAGCTAAGAAGGGAAGGAAAGGCATGGAGAAAATGACATGTTTGTGGCTACAGTAGCCACAAACGGAAATTGCATGTGGAGGACGCATTTCCGTAATGCGTCCTCCCATTTTTTATTTATTTTTTGTTTAATTTCGGTCAAAGTTTTCAAACGAGGAATCAGAGTGTGACACGTGGCAATGACGCATTTCCGTAATGCGTCCTCCCATTTTTTTTTTCGTTTAACTTCGGTCAAAGTTTTCAAACGAGGAACCAGAGTGTGACACGTGGCAAGGACGCATTACGGTAATGCGTACTTGGCCAAAATTTTGTTTTCGAATAATATTACCGGAAAAAATATGGTAATGCCACGTGGCCGAAGTATATCTTTATTTATATTTATATTTTAATATATTTTAATATTTATATTTACATTTATATTTATATTTATATTTATATTTATATTTATATTTATATATATATATGTATATCTTCATATTTATATGTATATATATATATTTATATGTATATATATATTTATATATATATATATATATATATATATATGAATATATTTATATATATATTTATTTATATTTGTATATATATCTTTATTTATATTTATATTTATATTTATGTATATCTTTATATTTATATGTATGTATATTTTTATATTTATGTATATATTTATATTTATATATAGGCAAAGTCTTGGGAAAGACGGTCTTTCCATAGGCTTATGGAAAGACGGGGTTTGATTAGAATAATAAAAGGTAAAAGGTCTTAGTTGCAATATCAAAGTTTTAGTATGAAACATGTAGTAGTTATAAAATTTATAACCTGGTTCATGCAACCCGAAAATTTTATCTTAATTTCTTCTAATTTACAGTTATGGAAAGACCGTCTTTCAAGAGACGGCCTCTTATATATGGCAAAGTCTTGGGAAAGACGGTCTTTCCATAGGCTTATGGAAAGACGGGGTTTAACTAGAATAATAAAAGGTAAAAGGTGTTAGTTGCAATATTAAACTTTTAGTATGCAACATGTAGTACTTATAAAATTTATAACCCGGTTCATGCAACCCAAAAATTTTATCTTCATTTCTTCTAATTTACACTTTAAACCTTGGTCTTTTCATAACTTATGGAAAGACCGTCTTTCAAGAGACGGACTCCTTATATATATATATCTTTAGAGTCCGTCTCTTGAAAGACGGTCTTTCCATAAGTTATGGAAAGACCAAGGTTTAAAGTGTAAATTAGAAGAAATTAAGATAAAATTTTCGGGTTGCATGAACCGGGTTATAAATTTTATAACTACTACATGTTTCATACTAAAACTTTAATATTGCAACTAAGACTTTTTACCTTTTATTATTCTAATAAAACCCCGTCTTTCCATAAACCTATGGAAAGACCGTCTTTCCCAAGACTTTGCCATATCTTTATTTATATTTATATATATTTATTTATATATATATATATGTACATCCACACATTTACGTGTGTGTACATCCACACATTTACATGTGTGTACATCCACACGTTTACGTGTGCATATTTATATATATATATATATATATTTATATATTTGTATATATTTATATTTATATATATCTTTATTTATATATATGTATATATTTATATATATATATATATTCATATATATATATATATATATCTTTATTTATATATATATATATATATGAATATATTTATATATATATTTATTTATATTTGTATATATATCTTTATTTATATTTATATATATTTATTTATATATATATATATATATATATATATATATATATATATATGTACATCCACACATTTTACATCCACACATTTACGTATGTACATCCACACATTTACATGTGTGCATATTTATATATATATATATATTTATATATTTGTATATATATATATATATTTATATATATCTTTATTTATATATATATGTATATATTTATATATATATTCATATTCATATATATATATATATATATATCTTTATTTATATTTATATTTTTATATATTTTTATATTTATATTTATTTTTATATTTATATCTTCATATTTATATGTATATATATATTTATATATATATATGAATATATTTATATATATCTTTATTTATATTTGTATATATATCTTTATTTATATTTATATTTATATTTATATATATATTTATATTTATATATATGTATATATTTATATATATATATATATATATTCATATTTATATATATATATATATCTTTATTTATATTTATATTTTTATATTCATATGTATGTATATTTATATATATATATATATATATTTTTTATATTTAAATTCCGAAAAAAAGGAAAAAAAAAAACCTGCCCGGAGGACGCATTATCATAATGCGTCCTCGTTAAAAGCCAAATAAAAAAAATGGGGCCCTGGAGGACGCATTATGGAAATGCGTCCTTCCCCCTAAACGTCCAAAAATATTGCATGCCCCATTTACGCCCATCTTGGCTTTTTTCACCATACAAAAATCAAAGTCTCGAAAGGCATGGATATCTATTGGTTATGAAAGACCGCATAAGTTGTGCAGAAGATGTGGCTGGATAGGCCATTCCATGCTCTGATGCAGGTTTCAAGATGATGCCATGCTGGAATATTATCTAGCACAAAGATTTGATTCCCTAAGCCAGCAATTGGGAGTCAAAATCTTCAGGGATAACTCGGAGGAACTCTTCCTAGTAACAATGAGGGTACACAGGAATCTCCCAGCCAGATGATTCACACGTATCCCTGATGATTTCATGAGTAACAATGAAGAGAGATTCCGAGGAGAAAGGAACGACATTTCGGAGGGATTTTTGTACTATGAAGATATTATACCAAGCCCCCAGGAAGTTGCACCTGAGAAATGGGGTAAAATCCGGAATCTCCAAACGGTCTGCCGGTTCAACATGCGCAGCCGGTCAGCCCAGGAGTGCATTTGGGAAGCCAAAGCGATGATTTGGGAGAGTGGCCGGAACAAGTAGAGGACGGAAATAACTCGTCGTGGCTGGAGAATTACTATGATTTTGAGATGCTTATTGGCTCCATTCCAGAAGAACCACCCTCAGGAGTTACAGCATCACGTCCAGTGGAAACCGAGGATGTCAACCCGTAGAATTTACTCTCAATCCATATGCAATCTTTCCCAATGACGATATAGAGGTGCGGGAGGAGGAGATTGATACTGAAGCTAGGAATTCTAACTCAGAAGTTCCCGTAATAGTTGAACGAAACGGTTCAAATGCAGTGGGGTCTGACCACATTCTGATACCTTCAATTGTAGACAAATGCAGTGGGGTCTGACTACAATGACCACAATCAGCCCAACAAATCCAGCCCACTTACAAACAAAATTAGACCAAAAAACCCAAAACCAAAGTTTAGACACTCTTACCCAGCTAAAAAACGTGGTGGCGCCGCTCCCCAACTCCATCAGCAGTGGCGTACATCCTCCGGTGGCACACTATGCCGAAGTCGGCGACCAAGAAACCGATCACCGAAGAACCATCCTGTCGGAACCGGACGGGACCCGTCATCCCTCGGCTGAAGCTATCACGACTCAAAGCGATAACTAGAGAATTGCTCCGCCAAGCTCGGATGGGACCGGTCATCCCTCTGCGGCGGACGGGACCGGCCATCCTTCGGCGGCGGACGGGACCGGCCATCCCTCGGCGGCGTCAACTTCAGCAATCGGAGGGGATGCCTGGGTTCTTAAACCTGGCCCAGGCATTCAGTCACTTGCTGCTGCAACAGAAACCATCACAGCGGCTACAGGTGTCGCCGCCGCGGAGACCGGAAGTCGAGGTTCCATCAGCACCTATCCGCCAAGCAGAATTCCGGCGGCATTCCAAGGTCTTGCAATAGAAAATAATTGTTCAGAGGAAGGGGAGATTAATTCGGCGACAATCACAAAGGAGAATATCCCGGAGGAATCAACAGTGAAAATAGAGATGATGGGTGCTTCAGGAGAATATAGAGAAGTTGGGAAGGAGAGCCGGGATCAGGCGAATAACTAAATTGATGGGGCATTACAGATCTTGGCTATCACGGGTGATGGAGATAATATGGGGAAAGTTGGAGGAGACATTAGTGGGGATGAATAGGTGGATCTCGAAAAAAGGAAAAGAGTGGGGTCTGACCCCTTTATACTTGAGATTAATCCAATTTCGAAGGAGAAGAAAATTACAAGTTTTGAAGGTTTTGTAATGGGCTCCTATGTCAGTGACCGACCATCTTCTATTAAGATACCGGGGGTACAGTGGGGGCTCACAGATGGGGGTGCCAGAGTCAGAATTTTGTATCATGTCGTGTCACCCCTATTATCGGAGATGAATGGAAGCTTGTTTTGCTGTACGGACACCCAGACAAGCGATGTAGGAATCAAGTATGGGACGACTTAAACTACGACCTACTCACAACCACCTACCACTTCTAGTGATAGGTGGCTACAATCAAGTCACGAGGAATGAGGAAAAAATGGGAGGCAATCTAGTAACTAATCAACAAATAGCACCACTAGCAGAGGTTCTGAGGCGGAATGAGCTACTAGAACTTCACAACCATGGCCAATGGTTCACCTGGTTAAATGGTCGAAAAGGGGACCAGCTAATCGTAGAAAGATTATATAGATGATTTGCAAACCAAGCTTGGTTCAACCTCTTCCCAACATACATGCTCAGAAATCTCTTGATGACAAGATCAGATCATGGACCACTCGTACAAAATACACACCGACAGAAAGCAAGGTCAATGAGTCAAGCAAAAGTAAAGTTTGAATCCTTCTAGATACACAAGGACGATGTCAGAAATATTATCAAACAAGTATTGCAAAGAAAAGACCACCATTTCACATTGCCAGACTCATTAACCACACAATAACACCATATGCCCGACTAGGCAAACAAGTTATCGACCACGATGCAGAGGTTGAGTAACTGGAGCGCAGAAAACACAGGATGCCTGGAAAAGTTGATATGAAGTAAAGAAGGAGAAATCAATAGGCTGCGGTTAAGGAATGAATTCGAAGCTGCAAGTGTGAGGTCACAGGAGCTGGATAATCTGCTAACTTAACAAAATGACTTTTGGTGGCTAAGAGCTAAGAATATGTGGTACGTAGAAGGTAATAGAAACACAAGTTTCTTTCACAAGTGGGCAAAAAAGAAACAAGGGAGAAATTGCATAATGCAAATGAAGAACAACGAAGGAGCATGGGTAACCAAACTAGGCCAACTAAGAGACATGGTCGTAGAACAGATAGGCTCAGTATTTATAAAAGAATTTGTCATGCCGCAAGATGCATATGGAGACTCAACCATAGAGGTTGTATTACAACTCATCGAACCATCGTTTAACAGCGACCAAAGAGGCAAGCTATTAGCAGGCGTAACAACGGAAGAAATAAGAAAGGTTGTCTTCCAAATGGGAAAGGGGAAATCACCAAGCCCGGATGGGGTCCCAGTAGGATTCTACCAGCACTACTGGAAAGAGGTCGGGAGTGACCTTACTTGTGCAGTCCAGGAATTTTTCACAACTGGTAGGATGCTCAGGGAATTGAATATCACCAATATCACCCTAATCACAAAGACAAAGGTATCTACTAAACCCGCCAATTCAAGACCAATTAGTTTGTGCAACGTAACATACAAAGTGATCGTGAAAGTACTCGCAAATAGACTAAAGGAAATTATGGGGTATCTAAGCTCGGGGAACCAAGTAGCGTTTGTGCAAGGCAGGTCTATAGTTGAAAACTTGCTAATAGCTCACGAAATAATAGAGAAGGTTAGAAAGCAAAAAAAAGGAAGGTGGCAATCGCAGCATTGAAACTCGATATGACAGAGTGTCATGGGAATTCCTTAGGAATGCTATGGGATAGATGGGATTCCCAATAAAGTGGATTAATTGGATGATGAAGAGTGTTACTATGGTCATATACTCAATCTTATTCTTTGAATTTATGGAAACAGGCACGAGAAAACTTGCCTCTACATTGGATCTCTTCGCAGCATACTCAGGGCAACGACTAAACATCGAAAATTTATCCTTTCTCATCAACCCCAATATGAACAACCATACAACGAACCTTCTCAAACTAACCTTCAACCTCAAACCAGATCTCCTACAGGGGAAGTATCTAGGTTATGACATGAACTTCCAAGGGTCAAAAGTTAGATTGTTCAAAGGGCTTCAAAGGAAGGTCATTGCGAAGATGGCAATCTGGTGGAAGAGTGACATGTTGACAATGGGCAGGATCACGCCATGTAAACATATACTATGCACTCTATCACAATACACCATTAGGACGTTCAAAATACCCAAAAAAATTGCCAAAGACATAGACAAGAAAATGGCCAGATTTATCTGGGCTGGGGTCCAAGAAGGAAGGGGAATCCATTGGAAGCCTTGGTAAAAAATGTGTGCCTCAAAATGGCTAGGCAGTCTGGGAATGCGATCCACATCACAATTGAACCAAGATATGATCTAGAAGTAGGCATGGACACTAGTGACAAATAATGATTCATTCTTCTCCAAATTCTCCTTGCAAAGTAATGCAGGAAGCAAACCCTGTTACAGATGACACAAAAACAAGGAGACTCGTGGGGATGCAAAGGTATCCTTTGGGGACTGGAGCTCATCAAACCATATCTAAAGTGTATAACAGGCGGAGCCGTGGATATCCAACATAATTGGATCCCGAATCATGTGAACCCAACCTGGTTCGACAGGGACACCCAACCATCACTAGGTTTTAAAGTGAGTGACCTAATAGATGTATACAAGCACTAGAGACTGTTGTTGCTCAGGGTACTTTTCCAAATCACATTGTAAAAGAGATCATCAAGATCCACATCCCCATCCATAGCTTTGGTGATGTCGACTACTTAGCATGGGAAAAGGAACCACTCAGAAAATACATGGTTAAATCAAGCTATCATGCAGAATGGGGAGGAAAGTCTAGAGCAAAACCATCGTCATCCATGACACAACTAACACTCATTGATCATAGACATATGTGGAAACCACTTTGGAATGGGAAGATACCAGAAAAAATCAAATTCCTGATCTGGAGAATGATTCAAGGGGTATGTCCGACAAACCGGAAACTGATGAGAAGAGGGATGAAAATCTCCACGAAATGTCCAATGTGTTCATTAGCAGATGAGTCAGTTGAGCATATGATATTTGAATGTGATTTCTCAAAAAGAGTTTAGAGGCAATGCAGACTAGGACTCAACTTCAATCACGGCACACTGGCCGTGCTCAAAGCCCGAGAAGGAAGATATGGAAGTTGCTTGGTTTGTTATATAGGCAATATGGTGCGCAAGGAATAGGGATACGTTTGACCAAGCAATGCCATCACTTGATCATGCAATGGTTGATATCACCTCCCTCACAGGGAACCCAAGAAGATGTGGGAACAACCAGGGATTAAATAACCAAGATCCCAATGTAGACCTATGCACTGCACCACAATAAGCGAATCCAGGGGAAGACCCTATATTGGAAAAAAAAGGAAGGAAAGAGACATAAATCTGCTATGGATCAGGAAAGAGAAGTCCGTGGATCATATCTTCTAGGATTCCACCATAATAAAAACAAATGCAACCTTCCAATCTAGCACTGGGGATGGGGTCGCGGCATAGTGGGCACAGCCGCCGCTACACAAGGTGATTGGGGTGGAACCGTGAAAATCCACGCATTTTTCGCGACAATGGCAGAGCTAGAAGCAATAATACAAGCCATGAAGCAAGCAAGCACCCAAGGAAAGATGAAGCTTCTTATTAAAACGAATTACAAAAATGCACCGCGAAACATCAACAACTATCCAGAAGTCTCGTCAGATATAAGGCAAATAGTTAGGGAAATCTTAATTCTAGGAATGGTTTTTACTAGTCTATCCATTGCAAAGGTAGATAGACTAGTAGTCGCTGAAGCGCACAATCTAGCACGGCCTGTTGTAACCTGTAACTATATCCAAACTTATGAATGAAATGTCACCACCGTTTCCAAAAAAAAGAGACTTTGACCATTTCACTTTTAAACAACTATTAAAGGCCCAAGCAGCCCATTTATTAAATACAAGGCAATCTTCTAACACATACACACCAAAAAAATCCGCCTCTCTTCCTCCTCCCACCTCCCACTTCCCTCCTATAGCTATAATGTATGTGGAGCTGTCAATTTCTGACCCAAAGTTTTTATCCAACCCGGACCAACTCGACCGAACTAAACCTCAACCTGATCCTGACCTGTAAAATATAAATGCAAACCCAAACCCGACCAGAACCAAACTCAACCCAAAACTCGATTCTGACATAATAATCTGGGCCCAAACCCAACTCAACCTGAGCTCAACCTAAAACCCGATTCCGACTTGATAATTGGGACCCGAACCCAAACCTGATCCAAACCAAACTCAACTTGAAACCCAATTCTGACCAGGTAAAGCATTTTTTTAATTAAATGAAGTCCTAACACCGGTATATTATAACTTATATTGTTGCTAGCTATTTTCCCACCATAATTTTATCCACCAAAATTACTATTATGGGCATAGGCACTGGTATTAGCACTGATATATACCATTTACCAAAATAGGTGCTGAAAATTATTAAATTCAAACATTTTTTTCTTCAAAGGCAACGGTATCTAGTACTGGTATTCAGTGAACTCGTGTTGGATTTGTTCATAGGCACAATTATTTTTGGTTCATTTGCCTGATTGTCAGTGCCTATGATATTCCTTGCACCAGTATTGCTTTTCCAACACTGACATACCGGTGCATATATACTTGTTTTCTAGTAGTGTAACCCAACCCGATCTAACCCGAGGAAAATTATAGACCCGTCAGAACCTGACTTGACATTTACCCAATTCGACCCGACAAACAACTTTTGACTTTTTCAACCCAAACACGTTTTGACCCAACTCGACCCGACCCAACTAACAAACTTTGACCCGTTTCAACTCGAACCTATTTTGACCAGACCTGACTAAAATTTTTTGACATGTTTCAACCCGAACCCATTTCAACCTGACCCGAACTCGACCTAACCCGACAAACATATTTCAACCCGTTACAACCCGACCTGTTTCAACCCGAACCTGTTTGACCCAAACCCAAAGCCAACCCGAATAACCAAATTGACAGCTCTAAATGTATAGATTTAAAGAGTAGTGTCCTTGAGCTTTCTGGCTACCGTACCTCTCTACTTCCTAGTTTACTTTTATTTTATTTTCCCAAAAAGATATTAACAAAATTGTACTTGGTTTCAGTTGATTACTTAATTTTCTTTTAACCTGCTTTTTCAGTTGACATTACTTGCCCTCCATAAATTTCACCATGAAATCATATCATTTTTTATGGGAATGTCTTTTAGTTTTTGTTTTTAATCTAACTGGGCTTGTTCATGCTCTCTAGAAAAATGTATCCTACATGGGGACTTGATGGTTGATGCTTCATATGTTATGAACGTTGAATAAAGACCCCTTGTGTTTGAATGCGCTAGTGTAAATGGATCTATCTAGGGCCTAATGCAGAATAGCCAGAGGCTAGTGATGATGAAACACCAACCACTTTATTGATCCTCGATAATTCTGATTTAGAGCAGATGATGACGACATCATTAAGCCTCCGGGTGGAATACACTACATTTTGGGTCAACATGGTTGGCTGAGCTGGGTTTTATTTTTTTAATGAAGGACTTTTTCAACTTGGTTATGGTCCAAAACTTTAATCAAAATTAAATGCAAGTACTGCATTCCGACATATTCCTAGTGAGGGAAAATGGTTGGCAATGCAGGAACCCTAGTGTTTTGGGGAAGAAGATGAAATTCACTAAGAGGTTTTTTCGACGAGATGAAAATTAAAGTGTGATTTATGACCGTGACATAATTTATTGCAAAGGATAGCACATACTTTGCACGATATGACCTACAAAATTATGCGTGCAACACTCGTGCGAATATGGCTTACAATAAATTTGGGTTTATAAGTTCAAATGGAACCACGTTAGGGTCACCCAATATTTTAGCTTGTCTTTGTATGTATTAGTTGACATTTCTATATTTCGATCTTTACAAAACCATTCTCGATTCATATATCGATTTGAATTCAGCTAAACGCATTCGAGAAGATAAGCTAATGATTTTTTCTGAATATTATTGTTTTACATAGTTGTGTATATGTTTAATAACATAAAAATTCATAAATACTTTTAAAACAAACTCAACTCTATAATAGAAGGTAGAATACGGACGAAGAAGAAGGGAAAGAATCCAGTTGATGGTGATGAGGTTTGGTGTATATAAAGGGTCCTAACACCATGATTCCGCGCTAAACAAAATGGATCTATATTGCATATTGAATGATTTCCAACCTTATTGTCAAGAAAATTTCAAACCCACAAATAAATTTCCACCAAGGACGCTTTTGTCACGAGTAATGTTGGCATAAATATTTCATCTTTGAATATCCAAATTTATGTACTTGATTTTGAATTTAAAGAAGGTGATGGTGAAGATGATTGATTACTGGTTTATTTAAAACTAAATATGAAGGCTATATATAGTCATATGATCAGCCAAACAAAAATAAAATAAAGATGGTAAAAGGCATGTACACTCACTGTCTGTTTATTTAGCTCTATAGATATTAGTGCCTCATGCGTACCATTATCGCACACTCCATTGGATAGCTAGTATAAACTAATATGTGCATTAATTACATATATGCATATCAGTATCTGTGATTCTGGCGAGTTTAAATTACTATACACTCCATTAAATTGCTAGTATAAACTAATATGTGCATTAACTACATATATGTATATCACTATATGACCTGCAAAACTATGCGTGCAACACTCATGCGAATATGACTTACAATAAATTTGAGTTTATTGGTTCAAATGGAACCACGTTAGGGTCAACCAATATTTTTTTTGTCTTTTTATGTGTTTGTTGACATTGCTATATTTCAATCTTTACAAAACCATTCTTGATTAAAATATCGATTTGAATTTAGCTAAATGCAATCGAGAAGATAATCTTATGATTTTTTTTTCCATATTATTGTTTTACTTAGTTGTATATATGTTTAATAAGATAAAAAAATCATAAATATTTTTAAAACAAACTCAACTTTATAGTAGAAGGTAGAATACGGAGAAGGAGGAAGAAGGAAAATAAAATGAGAAATGCCTAGAATTCAGTTGATGGTGATGAGGTTTGGTGTATATAAAGGAGCCTAACACCATGATTCTACACTAAACAAAATGGATCTATGCTGCATATTGAATGATTTTTAACCCTATTGTCAAGAAAATTTTGAACCCACAAATAAATTTCCATTAAGCACGCTTTTTTAATTAGCTATGTTGGCATAAATATTTCATATTTGAATATCCAAATTTATGTACTTAATTTTGAATTTAAAGAAGGTGATGGTGAATATGATTAATTACTGGTTTGTTTAAAACTAAATACAAAGGCTATATATAATCATATGATCAGCCAAACAAAAATAAAATAAATATGGTACAGGGCATATACATTCACTTTGTTTATTTAGCTATGTAGATATTAGTGCCTCATGCTTACCATTATTGCACACTCCATTGAATAGTTAGTATAAACTAATATGTGCATTAATTACATATATACATATCACTACATGTAGAAAAGACGAGTATAAATTACTATACACTCCATTGAATAGCTTATGTAAACTAATATGTGCATTAATTACATATATATACATATCACTATATGACCTACAAAACTATGTGTGCAACGCTCGTGTGAATATGATTTACAATAAATTTGGGTTTATTGGTTCAAATGGAACCACATTAGGTCCACCCAATATTTTTGTTTGTCTTTGTATGTGTTAGTTGACATTGCTATATTTCAATCTTTACAAAACCATTCTCGATTAATATATTGATTTGAATATAGCTAAATGCAATCGAGAAGATAGTCTAATGATTTTGTTTTGCATATTATTTTTTTACATAGTTGTATATATGTTTAATAAGATAAAAAAATCATAGATATTTTAGAAACAAACTCGACTTTATAGTAGATGGTAGATACAGAGGAAGAAGAAGGGAAATAAAATGAGAAATGCCTAGAACCCAGTTGATGGTGTGATGAGGTTTGGTGTATATAAAGGAGCCTAACACCATGATTGCTAAACAAAATGGATTTATATTGCGTATTGTGATTTTCAACCTTATTGTCAAGAAAATTTCAATCCCACAAATAAATTTTCACCAAACACGCTTTTGTCATGAGTAATGTTGGCATAACTATTTCATATTTGAATATCCAAATTTATGTACTTAATTTTGAATTCAATGAAGGTGATGACGAAGATGATTAATTAATGGTTCATTTAAAACTAAATACGAAGGCTATATATAATTTATATGATCAACCAAGTAAAAATAAAATAAAGATGGTAAAGACAATATACACTCACTATTTATTTTTATATTTTAGCTCTATAGATTTTAGTGCCTTGTCAACTGTATCAACTCTGCAATCAGTCGATTTTCAAAATCCACATGCGAGAAGTTTACTGTTACTGCGGGCGAAAATAGTGCGAAACACACACAACACACTCTACCGACTTTTTAATTCTTTCTCTTCTTCTTCCTCTTCTTCGCCCGTCTCTGCACCTGTAACGGTCAGATTTTGGTTTCTCATCCCTCTTTATGGCGGCTCCTCCGCCAGGCCGCACCGGTTCTGTGGCGGCCAAAACATTCCTTCAAGCCTTAGGTAATCGTTCTCCACCACTTCATGCCACCCTCCCGTCTAACCCAGAAATTGTTCCAAAAACCCAATATAAGAGAGATATTGCCTGTCTGGTTTCTCGGAGGGATGCTGAAGCCTTGGCCACCCATTATCAAAACGCTTTGGTAGGCAAGTTTGCGAGAGGAAAGCCAACGATGTCAGCTCTCAATGAAGCTTTCAAATCGGTGGGATTCAAAGGCAATTTCCAGCTCGGATCCATTGACGGCAGACACATCCTCATTCGATTTCAAGACAAGGAGGACTATCAGAGACTATGGCTCAAAGGGCAATGGATATTCAATCATGCGCCGATGAAAGTTCTCATGTGGACTATCGATTTCTCGCCTGAGGTTGAGTCTTCCATTGTACCGGTATGGGTTAATATTCCCCAAGTTCCAATCTTCTTCTATAATACTACAATGATAGAAATTATGGGGAATCAAATAGGAGAGTATATTAAGATGGACGCTGCTACTGCAGCTCTTTCTAGACCCTCAGTGGTTAAAATGTGCGTAGAAATAGATCTGAAAAAAAACTCCCAACATTCATTAGAGTTGGGATTGAGGAGGAATAGGTTGAATACAATGTGGTTAAACTACCTTTAGAATTTGAGGACCTACCATTGTACTGTCATCACTGTAACTCTATTGGTCATGATGACAACCTTTGCATCTATCTGCACCTTGAACTTAAGAGACCTAGGAATAATAGGATAGATAAACTCATCGACAGCCATATTGAGAGCAAAGATCACCATAGGGATTCTGATGGTCAGGTTATTAAAAATGATAATAAGGCAGAAGGCTCGGGTGTCTCTGCATCTGAGAAACTAAGAACCCTGGCAGCACAAAAATTCAAATATGTTCCAAAGAGGCAGATCGTATCAGATATGAATGTTGAAGAAAATAAGGTTGCTGAATTACCTCAGAGTGCTGAGTTACCCCGTCTGGAGAGCTCAGTTGGAAACAAGAAGGTTATTGACCTGAGTAAGGATACTCAGGCTGTAGAGCAAGTAGTGGATACGGCTACTCAGTTTCAGGCTATCAATCTGGATACTATCCAGGATGATGGGGTGCAGGCTGCTATTCCCATACCTGACCACCACATAGCTATCCAGGATGTGCATACAGAATGTGCATTCCCAAAACTCCAGTCTCCCACTTATTTGAGTACACATTCTCTATCTGCTCCACCAAATGTCAAATCAAAAAAAATTTCGGCTAAGGACGACATTCCTAGAAAACGAGATAAAGCTTGCTCACCTTTTCATTCCATCACTGCAGCTGAAAATTTCATTTTCTCTCAGCAAAAGCACAGGCAGAACAGATTCCTGCCCCTGGAGTCGGAGGACACATCAAGCAAAGAAGAAAGTGCCATTCCAATGACTGCTGACAACTCTGAACCCAAGGCAACATCTGAGACTAGCAAGGGAAAGACCACGAGTCAGGAGCTAATGAGTCAAATGGTCAAACTTCTGGTTTGGAATGTTAGGGGTATGGATACTTCGATGATTAGACTACACAATTTAATTAGTAGGCACAGGTTTGAGCTTGTATGTCTTATTGAGCCGAAACATGACAATTTACAGTGTGATAAGTACAGGAAATTGTTACAATTTGATAACTGTGTCACTGCAACCAATGGTCAAATTTGGTTTTTCTGGAACTCTAGCATATCATTGATAGTTAAATGTGACAACCTTCAATTTCTTGCTGTTACATTACATAGCTTATCTCTGAATACAAGTATGGATGCCTTCTTTGTGTGTGGTCTCAGAACTAGAAAGGGTAGGAAAAATCTCTGGTCAGATCTCAAATCCTGTACACACTCAGATTCTCTTTTTATTGGAGATTTTAATGCCATCACTTCTGTAAATGAATATAAAGGCCCTTCTAACCCTAAATTGGGTAGTATGAGAGACTTTAATGAATTTATAACTGTAATGGGGCTGGAAGAAATTAACACCGTGGGTAACCATTTTACTTAGAGCAATAACAGACTAAGGAAACCCACAGCTCAAAGATTGGATAGAGGTTTATGTAATCCTGCTTGGTCTTCTGCTTTTCCTGCTTCCTCTATCCATATCTTGAATAGGATATCTTCAGACCATAATCCCATGCTCCTTACCATTGGCAGTGACATTCTATCTATCCCTAGGCCATTAAGATTCTTGAACACCTGGTATAAAAGGAAGGAATTTAATCACTTAATTAGACAGAACTGGAATCTTCCCCTACATAGGTCAGGAATGCTAGGATTTTTTCTGAAACTTATCAGATTAAAAAAGATGTTAAAAATCTGGAATAAGGAACATTTTGGTAATATCCATGACAATGTTGTGCAAGCTGAAAATACTCTCCAAGCTCAGGAACAAATATATGACCAAAATGCTTCCTCTGATAATCTGATTCAACTTAAGAAAGCCAAAGCCAAGGTAGTGATGGCCCTAGCAGAACAAAAAAGCTTTTGGAAACACAAGGCTAAACTCAAATGGCTAAAGGAAGGGGATAGTAATACTAGCTTTTTTCACAACTCAGTTAAGGAAAAAACTAGTAGGCTAAAGATTACAAAAATTAAAAGTTCCAATGGTCAGTGGCTAGATGATATTCAGGAAATTGAAAAGGAGGCCATTAACTATTACCAGGAACTATTAACTGATGATAGCCCCCCAGATAGCAATCTTTTCTGGACACATTTTTTAAGCCAGATACCAAAACTGATTACCCAAGAGGATAATGATAAACTGCTGAAACCTGTCTCACTGTCTGAACTTAAGGATATTGTACTTAGTCTTAATAAAAATAGTAGCCCTGGACCGGATGGTTTTACGGCTAAGTTTTTTATCAAATCTTGGAACGTAATTGCAACTGACTTACTCTCTGCTGTACACGATTTTCTAACTGCAAACAGCATACCTAGAGGTATTGGTAGCACCTGGATAGTCATTATTCCTAAAAAGAAAATTCCCATTTCCTTTGATGACTATAGGCCAATAAGTCTTTATAATGTAATCAATAAGATTTGTTCCAAGGTCCTAATGGAAAGACTTAAACCTATAATGCCGAGGATAATTTCACCACACCAAACAGCTTTCATCAAAGGTAGAGATATTTCGGATAATGTCATCTACTTGCAAGAAATGGTTAGGTTTTTAAATAGGAAGCAAAGGCACCCAAATTGCATAGTTAAGCTTGATCTTAAGAAGGCTTTTGATATGGTTAAGTGGTCTTTTCTTAACTGTATTCTGTCTAAATTTGGATTTCATGCTAAATTCATTTTTCATATTATGAAGAATCTTTCACAAGCTTGGTTCTCTGTTCTAATAAATGGTAAGCCTGTTGGTTTTTTCCAATCTACGAGGGGTATCAAACAGGGAGACCCTCTCTCTCCCTTTCTTTTTAACATCTTTACTGAGGCTTTTACTAGGAGTTTATCATACATTTTCCAGAATGGTAAATTAGCACACTATGGTCTACCAGGTAATGCTCTGCCAACCTCACACTTATCCTATGCTGATGACACTGTAATTTTTTTATCTGCTACAAATCAGACCTTGATTAGATTTAAAGCTTTCTTGTCCACATTTGAGGATGTCACTGGTCAACATATAAATTACAGCAAGAGTGACATTTACATAGGGAGAAATGCTTCTGCTCATAAGGTTAACTACATAAAAAAAACTCTTGGTATGAAAATTGGGAGTTTTCCCTTCACATACCTGGGAGTACCAATATACACGGGGGTTGCTAAAAAGATTTTTTTCCAACCACTTCTGGAGCAGATAGACAGTAAAATAGGCAGTTGGAAGAATAAGTGGCTCTCTGCTGGTGGGAAAAGTACTCTGATACATTCATGCATTTATTCTATCCCACAGCATATATGGTCAGTTATGAAACCACCCAAAGTGATAATTTCTATAATGGAGAAAAAACTGAGCAGATTTTTCTGGAGGTTTGTTGATCTGAAACCTAAGAGAATATGGAGAAAATAGGAGGCTCTTTGCTTTCCAATCAATCAAAATAGGCTAGATTTTAGATCAATCACCACCATAATAAATACATGCTCTATTAAGTTGTGGTGGAAATACCAAAAAGCTGAGGCTTTATGGACCCATCTCATTGCATCACTGCCACCCTCTTCAAGATCCTCTCCCAATTGGAAGAGAATCTGTTCAGTTAATAATTGGGCAGAATCTCAATCTAGGGTGATAATAGGCAGGGGTGAATGCAACTTCTGGACAGCCAATTGGTTAGACATAGGCCCTATTATGGACCTATGTGATCAAAATATGGTTGAGATCCCTACATCCTGTACTGTCTCTGATTTTATTTCTCAAAAATCAGTACTGCTTCAGAAGATCTCTCCATTCATAACCTCTAATGTTTTATCTCTTTTACAGGACTCAAAGCTCTCAATACACAGAGAGGATAGGCTTATATGGAAGCCTGGTTTAAAAGGTGAGTTTACTTTCAAATCCACATACCAATTGCTTAGAACACAAAGTGGTACTTCTCATTCTATACAATATCTCTGGAGTCCTAGAATAGAAAAGAAGATCTCTATATTTATGTGGAAAGTGTTGAACTCGTATCTGCCTTTTGATAATGTTCTCAAAAAATTGAGAATCAGTTTGCCTTCTAAATGCTGTTTGTGTCATAATAATGAAGATTCACTGGATCATTGTTTCAATTCTTGTCAATTCTGTGAACAAATCTGGGGAAAGATACATCACTTCATAGGAATCAGGGAGAGATCATTCTCATCTCTATGGGAAAGAGTTTCATTCTACCTTACCTATCCTGGTCTGAGTGCTTTACATACAATAATGATTAGAACTGCGGCTGTAATTACATGTTGGAACCTCTGGAAGATGAGGAATAAATGCTTATATGACTGTGCCATCCCATTAACAAGTTTTGTGCTTGAGCAAATAAAGGATCAAATTTTCTACACTTTCTGTGCAAAGCCTATTTTCATAGCATCCAACTTTGACCTGGGCATTGCTGAGCATTCATACCTGCCTCTGATTAAAGCTCCACCAAAGCCAAAAATCTTTAGGATTGCCTGGATTAAGCCAGCTACATGTTATAAAATTAATGTTGATGCTGCTTGGTGTTATCACTCTAACATGTGTGGAATTGGCATGATTATTAGAGATTCTAGAGGTAGTTTCATTGCTGCGTATACTGATTACACACAAGCTAAATCCCCTCTGGAAGCTGAGTTACTGGCTATCCGATTTGCATTAACTAAGTGTGCTAAATATTATGTTTCGGTTCTCATCGAATCAGACTGTCTTACTGCAATTCATTTTGTGCTAGACCCTTTTAATGCACACTGGAATCTGTACCAGCTATCTGATGAAATTCACCAAAATATGTCTGATATTAGATTAGTGCACATTCATAGACAGGCCAATTTGGTGGCAGACTTACTTGCTAAAACTTGTCTCAAAGCTCAGATAGGTTCTTCTTTTGACAGAATTTCTATGCTTACTAATACTATCCAAGGATTGGTTCGGCTAGATCAAATTGGCACACCATCTCTTAGGATGGTATATTGAATGGATGCTACTCAATTATGCTGATTTATGCAGGTGGATACTGCACCATTTTTTATGGGCACTGCATGCACTAGGACTCGGAGATTTCACTGGCTGCATCTGTGGCTGCAGATGGACTGACAAGTGGAGGCATAATCAAACTAATATATCAGCTGTATACGGATGCACATGGATAGGCAGTTCACTTTGATGATGGCTTTCTTCTTGTTGATCAATGTTGCTTTTTTATTCAATTTAGTAGAGGATAAGCTACTAAAACTGTTTGTGGGAACTCTGACTGTCTTGTGTTTCGTAAGTACGATTCACTAATAAGTTCGACGATCCTACAAACAGTTTTAACAGTTTTGGAATCCTCTAAATATAGGTTCCATATCTTTCCTCATTTTGGAAGCAATAAGGGTTGCTTCAAGAGCTGATGGCTCACGTCTGTATAGATCAACTACAATAACCACATAACCTACTTGTATGTTTTTTTTTCTATTTTTTATATGGCTCGGGAAGGCCTAATATAATTTCCCCCATCCTCGGATGGTTTCAATTAAAAAAAAACCGTATCTTATCCGGGATGGTTCAAAACAACAAGTTGTTTCAAATCCATTCCGGTCCAATAATGTTTGAGCAGTCCATTTGTGTTACTTATAGCTTTATTAATGATGTGCTTTGGGAGCACGACTAATGCACACCGCATCCAATGTATTGTAATTTAAAGTCGTTAGAACCACATATAGTGATATGTATATACGTAATTAATGCACATATTAGTTTATACTAGCTATTCAGCGGAGTGTGTAATAATGGTACACATAAGGCACTAATATTTATAGAGCTAAAATAAAAAATAGTGAGTGTATGTGTTTTTTTACTATCTTTATTTTATTTATGCTTGACTGATCATATGACCATATATAGCCTTTATATTCAGTTCAATTTATAATCTTCACCATCCCCTTCTTAAAATTTAAAATTTTGAAATAGCCTCAAGGTTATCTTTATCCTGAAGAATTTTAACCAAAGATTATTTTTTGACTTTTAGTTTTCGAAATAAAAGAAACCCAATCCCATGCATGACGTCTTGAATCGTCAAATCCACTAAAAACAACAGCGGACACAACCCCACTACCACCACCCACCACTGCACCTTGTAAACCCCATTCCGTTGGGATGGTCCACAACAACGTGCCTTCGGTTAAGATTCCTCCTACTTCCTTCATGTACGTGTAGCCCATTTGTGAGCCTTGTATATCCATAAATGTAAACACCAGTACATTTTAGGTCTATCAAATCAATCTATCAATGGTCCACACATATGATTTTAGTGATAGTTTACACAGTTTGGCATTAATTACTTAAGGGTTGAAATTTTGATGTAGCGATTTACTAATTTTTTCAAACAAGGGGTTATGTTAGAATCTCATTCGGAAAATGCTCTAGTATATTTATTAAGCTATACGAACTCATGTACAATTTTATTAATAATAATAAACATACCTTTTGTATAGTAAATCAATCTCAAGTTTTTTATTCTTGAAATTTTACCTATTTCAAAAACTTTAAAGATGTGCAATACTTGTGCGTACAAGCCGCTAACAATTATAGAGGTATAAGACAAATAGATGGAGTGTCAATTATTTTTTATCTTTATTATTATTTAGTTAATTCTTTGGCCTGATGCTTTTTCATAAATTTTTAAGAATCCCATGTGTTTTTTTATTCCTATCTTTGTGTATTTTAAAAATGTTTCCATGTCATCAGCAAAAGATATATGAGTTACATTAAGCATGTTATTGGGTAGTTTGTAATAAGGTATGTCTACATACTTACAGTAGAAATTCACTGATTTGGAGAAGGATTCTGCCATCAGTATAAAGAGCAAAGGGGATAGAGGGTCTCCTTGCTTCAGTCCCCTTGTAGCTTGGAAGAAACCAAATGAATTTCCATTCACTAACACAGAAAAATATGCTGACCTTATGGTATTTATGATTAGGTTCACAAAATTATCTTCAAATCCCATTTAGTTAAGAGCTTTGATAAAAAAAAGACCAAGAAACACTGTCAAAGGCTTTCATCGTGTCTAATTTAATTATCATATTGTAGCCCTTTGTTTTTGGATTAATGTTGCTTGCCAGATTGGATTAATGTTGCTTGCCAGTTCTTGCATCAAGAGCACATTTTCTAAGAGTTTTCTTCCAGAAGTAAAAGCTGATTGCCCAGGGCTTAAAATTCCATTCATTAAAGGCTTAAGCCTATCTGCAAGTATTTTTTTGAAGATTTTTATTTGAAAATTTACAAAGACTAATAGGTCTATAGTCTTTGAATGACGAACATACATATTTTATTTGGAATTAACAAAATAAGTGTTACAGTGATGGCTTTAGGAAGTTTCGTTTGATTGAAAAAAATCATGAATTGCTTTAAAAATCATATTTAATGATGTTCCAGCATTTCTTATAGAACAAAGCTTGAAAGCCATCAGATCCAAGTGTTGAATCACCATTCATGTTCAGTATAGTTTCAGTTAATTCTTCCATTGTTACAGTTTTGGTTAATTCTTTCACTGTTATAGATTTTGTTAATTCTTTATTCATTATGTCACTGATTGATTTGGGTGAGTTTTCTAGCATGTAAGATGTGTTAATGACAGTATGATTAGTTTCTTATTGTGTTAAAGATCAGAGAAAAAAGCCACAACTTCATTCCCTATTAGTTTCTGATTATAAATCCAGTCTCCCTTAGAATCTTTGATTCCTGCTATCATTTGTTTTTATGTTTATTTTTAACTGAATGGTTAAAGAATCATGTGTTTGAATCACCTTCAGTTAACCATTTAATTTGGGATTTTTGTTTCCAGAAAGATTCTTGGTTAGCTAAGGCTTGGGTAAGATTTTCTTTTGCCTGGTTGAATACCATAAGGGTGTTAAGATTTTCTGATGTTTGCAAATTTGATTCAGGTTTAAGTAATGAATCTTCACATTTTTGCATTGTTGTGAAAATGTTACCAAAAGTGTTAGCATTCCACAGTCTCAAAGTTATTATAATTTTTTTAATTTGAAGATAAGTCTTCTCATCCCATTAAGATTCGATGGTATATTCCAGGTTTCATCAGTTGTTTTCATGAACGAAGGATGGTTTATCCAACAGTTTAGAAATTTGAAAGGTTTAGGTCCAGAGTTATTAGATCTTTCTTAAATGTGAAGAATTAGAAGGCTATGATCATATTGGGTTATGGCTAATGTTTGAATATGAGAGGATTGGAATCTTTTCCACCATAAGTTATTAGACAAACCTCTGTTTAGCCTTTTCCACACTCTACCCTTGGGTCTCATCCCTGTCCAATTATAGAGGGATCCAGATGTTGGGATATCCAAAAAAGAGAGAATCAAAGAGAGCAAATAAAATTGTCCTTATACTCTATGTAAATCAGTGCATTTGTATTTAGTTCTAAAGCCACCATTAACTAATGACCTTCACCATTACCTTCTTCAAATCGCAATTCTAGCCTTAAGCTAATTGTTATTCCTTAAGAACTCCAATCAATTTTTTAATTTCCAGTTTTCAAGCCAACATGAACCCTAACCCCACTCCATTGACGTGCACCGAAAACTTCATTACCAACTGTTGCTGCCTATTCGACTGCAACAACTAGCTGCATGTCCCCTCACCTTGTCAACCTCATCCTATTTGGGATGGTTCACAACAACAAGTTGTTGGTTCAAAACCCTCCTGGTGCCGTTATGTTTGAGCATTCCATTTGTGTTACTTATAGCTATAGAAGTGTTAGTGCATTGTGCACTCGACTATTGCCCACCCCATCCAATATATAGTAATTTAAACTTCCCAGAACCACATATAGTGATATGTACATATATAGTTAATCCACATATTAGTTTATACCAGCTATTGAAAGTAGTGTTCAATATTTGTGCGCACAAGGCACTAATATTTATAGACCTAAAATAAACAAATAGTGAGTATGTGTGCTTTTTACCATCTTTATTTTATTTTGGCTTGACTGATCATATTGCTATGTATAGCCTTCATATTCAGTTCAATTAATAATCTTCACCATCCCTTCCTTAAAAATCAAAATTTTGAAATAGCCTTAAGGTCATCTTTATCCTGATGAATTTTATCCAATTTTTTTGTTTGTTTTGTTTTTAGTTTTTGAACTAAAACAAACCTAATCCCATACCTAAAGTCTTGCATCGTCAACTCCACTACCAACCGCAGCGGCCACAACCCCACCACCACCCATAACTGCATCTTGTAAACCCCATCACATAGGGGGATTGTCCACAACAACATGTCATCGGTTGAGATTTCTCTAGGTGGCTTCATGCACGTGTAGTCCATTTGTGAGACTTATATATATATATGAATGTAAACACCAGTACATTTCTGTTCATATTAACTTGATCTATTAATGGTTTATCCATATGATTTTAGTGATAGTTTACACAATTGGGTATTAATTAATTAAGGGTGGAAATTTTGATGGAACACTAATGTTTTAAAACAAGGGGGTTTGCGAGAATCTATCCGGACAAGGCGCTAGTATATTTATTAAGCTATAAGAACTCGTGTATAATTTTATTAATAATAATAAACATATAATTTGTACAGTAAATCAATCTCAAGTTTCTGATTCTTGAAAATTACCTATTTCAATTTTTTTTAAAGAAGAGCAATACTCGTGTGTACAAGCCGCTAATATTTATAGAGCTGTAAGACAAATAGTTTGAGAGTGAATTCTTTTTATCTTTATTAATTATTATATTTTGGTTTGAGCTATCATATGACTATATATAGTGCATTTGTATTCAGGTTTAATGCCACCGTTAACTAATGACCCCCACCATTACCTTCTTAAAACCGCATTTTTAGAAATTCCCTTGAGCTCATTGTTATCCCGGAAAAGCTCCCATCAATTTTTTTATTTCCAGTTTTCAAGCCAACACGAACCCAAACCCCTATCCAATGATGTGCACAACTAACTCCACTAATAACTCCTGATGTCTGTCACACTACAACAACTAGCTACTTGGCCCCACACCTTGTCAACCCCATCCTATTCGGGATGGTTCACTACAACAAGTTGTTGGTTAAAATCCCTCACGGTGCCTTAATGTTGAACAGTCCATTTGTGTTACTTATTACTATAGAAATGTTAGTGCATTGTGCGCACGACTATTGCACACCACATCTAATATACTCCATATAGTGATAATTATATATGTAGTTAATGCACATATTAGTTTATACTAGTTGTTCAACGTAGTGTGTAATAATGGTACGCACAAGGCACTAATATTTATAGAGCTATCTTTATTTTATTTTGGCTTGACTGATCATACAACTATATATAGCCTTTATTCAATTCAATTAATAATCTTCACCATCCCCGTCCTCAGATTAAAATTTTTAAAATAGCCTCAAGGTCACCTTTATCCTAAGATTTTTAGTTTTCGATCCAAAACAAACCCAATCTCATACATGAAGTTATGCATCGTCAACTCCACTACCTACCACAGCAGCCCCGACCCCATCACAACCCACAACCACACCTTGCAAACCCATTCCCGTTGGGATGGTCCATAACAACGTGTTGTCGATTGAGATTCCTCCAGATGCCGTCATGTATGTGTAGTCCATTTTTTAGCCTTAATATATATATATATATGTAAACACTTGTACATTTTAGGTTGTATCAAATCGATCCATTAATGGTCCACACAGATGATTTTAGTGATAGTTCACACTTTTTGTTTTAAATTATTAAGGGTTGAAATTTTGATGGAATGATTTACTAACTTTTTCAAATGAGGGTGTGTGAGAATCTCATCCTGACAAGGTGCTAGTATATTTATTAAGCAATACAAACTCTAGAATTTTTTTATTAATAATAATAAACATACCATTTGTATAGTAAATCAACCTCACGTTTTTATTCTTTGATATTTACCTATTTCAAAAAATTCAAAGATGTGCAATACTTGTGCGTACAAGCCGCTAAGATTTATAGAGCTATAAGACAAATAGATGGAGTGTCAATTCTTTTTATCTTTTTTTTTTAGTATTTGAGCTTTCATATGACTATATATAGTGCATTTGTATTCAGTTGTAAAGCCACCATTATCATCCTTAAAGAACTCCAAAATTTTTTTATTATTTCCAATTTTCAAGCAGAAACGAACCCAAACCCCAACAAATGACGTTCACCACAAACTCCACTACCAATCACTGTTGCATGTCACGCTACAATTCATGTCCCCACACCTTGTCAACCCCATCCTATTCGGGATGGTTCACAACAACAAGTTGTTGGCTCAAATCCCTCTCGGTGCCTTAATGTTTGAGCAGTCCATTGGTGTTACTTATTGTTATATAAATGTTAGTGCATTGTGCGCATGACTATTGCACACCTCATCCAATATATAGTAATTTAAACTTGCCAGAACCACATATAGTGATATGTATGCATGTAGTTAATACACATATTACTTTATACTAGCTATTCAACAGAGTGTGCAATAATGGTACGCACATGGTACTAAAATTTTATAAAGCAAAAATAAAAAAATAGTGAGTGTATATGCTTTTAACCATTTTTATTTTTACTTTGGCTTGACTGATCATATAGATATATGTTGCCTTCATATTCATTTTAATATTTAATTAATCATCTTCACCATCCCTTTCCTCAAATTCAAAATATTGAAATAGCTTCAAAGTCATCTTTATCCTGAATAATTTTAACGAATTTTTTTTAAAATTTTCGAATTAAACAAACACATTTACAAGAAGCCATGCATTGTCAACTCCACTACCAACCACAATGGCCATAGCTCTACCACCACCCACACACTCACCTTGTAAACCCCATCGTGTTGAGATGTTCTACATCAACGTGTCATCGGTTGAGATTCCTCTAGGTGCCTTCATGTACGTGTACTCCATTTGCGAGCCTTATATATCTATAAATGTAAACACCAGTACATTTTTGGTCATATCAACTCGATCGATTAATGTTCCACGCATATGATTTGAGTGATAATTTACACAATTTGGTATTAATTAATTAAGGGTTGAAATTTTGATGGAACAATTTACTAATGTTTAAAAACAAGGGGGTGTGTGAGAATCTCATCCGGACAAGGCGCTAGTATATTAATTAAGCTATACGAACTCGTGTAAATTTTATTAATCATGTAAACATACCATTTGTACAGTAAACCAATCTCAAGTTTTTTTATTCTTGATTATTTACCTATTTCAAAACCTTTAAAGATGTGTAATACTCGTGTGTATGGGACGCAAACATTTATAGAGCTATAAAACAAATAAATAGAGTGCCAATTCATTTATCATTATTATTTATTTTTTTCCTTGAGTTTTCATATGACTATATATAGTGCATTTGTATTCAGTTTTAAAGCCACCATTAACTAATGACCTTCACCATTGTCTTCTTCGAATTGCTATTTTAAAATGGCCTTGAGCTCATTGTTATCCAAAAGAACTCTAATCAATTTTTTTTTAATTATTTCCAGTTTTCAAGCTAACACGAACCCAAACCCTTATGCAATAACGTGCACCACAAACTCCACTACCAATTGTTGCTACCTGTCCCATTGCAACAACTAGTTGCATGCCCCCCACCCCCACCTTGTCAACCTCATTCTATTCAGGACGGTTCACAACAACAAGTTGTTAGTTCAAAACCCTCTTGGTTCCTTAATTTTTGAGCATTCCATTTGTGTTACTTATAGCTATAGAAGATAGAAATGTCAGTGCATTGTGCGCTCGACTATTGCACACCCCATCCAATATATAGTAATTTAATCTCGCCATAATCACCACTACAAAAAAGATTTTTTACTCTGCCCCCTTTTACCTTAGTTTTTTTGATAACCCAAATAACCGAGGAAAAAAGTTATTTTACCTCAGTTATTTTTTTTCGAAGTAAATGATATTTTTTAAGTGTACTTTTTATCTCAGTTTTTAAAAAATCAAGGTAAAAAGTTTGACATGACTGACATCGCGCATGTTTGGCTTACCGACGTCGGTTGTTTTTGTGATCGACGTCGCACGTCACTTTCGTTGACATGAATGACCGACGTCACACGCATGTCTGGCTTACCGACTTCGGTTATTTTTGTGACCGATGTATCACCTTACTCTCGCAGACATGAATGACCAACATTGCATGCATTTTTGGCTTACCGACGTTGCTTATTATTGTGACCGACATTGCATGTCCCTCTCGCAAACATGAAATGACCGACGTCACACGCCTTTCTCGCTCACCGACGTTGCTTGTTTTTGTGACCGACATCGCACGTCACTCTCACAGACATGATACTAATTATAAGTATAAGAATAACTGGATAACACCCGTGCATTGCACGATTTAATTATATATATATATATTAATAATGTAATTTATTTTTTAACAAAACAAAAATATAATTTTTTTATTTTTTTATGCAACTACATTTTGTTTGAATTTGAAAATATATTATAATTATACTTTTAACTATGACTTTATGTTTATATTTTCAAATGAAATAAATTAAATGTAGAGTTCGAGTAATACACAATCGAAGTCAAATATAAATAAATAAACTTTATTTTTTCACTGAACAAAATTTTTATATACTACTTATTCATGATTATACAAAATAAATAATATATAAATTAAGTAGTATATAAAATTCTATTCAGTTAATAATAGAGTTTATTTATTAATCTTCGACTTCGATCACATATGACTTGAACACTACAATTAATTTTTTTTTCCATTTGACACGTGGTTAATTCCAAGGGTGACACATGTCAAAGGTGATGTAGCTAAGAGTTGTTTGTTGTATTTTCCATTTGACATGTGGCTAATCCCTTTCTTACTTTTATGTTACAAACTGTAAGTTACTCTAAAATATGTACTACTCCCTCTGTCCTAGCCAATTCTGCACAAGTTGACTTTCGTCAGTTGACTCAAAAAAAGTTTGATCATTGATATCTATAATTATGTGTAAATACAGGTTATAAAAGGTTGATATTTTAAAAATTTATGTCATTACAAATATAACAAGATTAAATATGACAATATCCTAACTTATTTATCGATTCAAATTTGAGGTCAAAGTTAAGCAATTTTGGCTAAATGAATAGTTAAATTGCAGAAATGGTTGGGACGGAGGGAGTAGCATTTTCCAACATTTCACCAAAAATTCATCTATTTAATATTTCTATATTTATGCAAGAATAACAAAAATCCTGTATTTTGGAGCAATGGATTATATGGTAATACAATTTTGGGCCATAGTGTAATCTTTCAAGACTGTGTAAAAGCAATCAATGTTAACTTTCGAGGCCCTTTTGTTCACCCATACATGCCCACAATGAAAAATTGCAACTATGTATTATTGAATTGCATTTTGGTGTTGCCAAGTTTGTGATTCGACAACTCTAACTTTTTTGGAGGGACCTAAGTGCAAAAAGTTAAAACTTTACTCGTAACTCCAAATTAAAATCTGATCGAATGCAATGCTATCCTATACACCCCAATTGTATTTTTTGAGTCTGTAACATAGTATTTTTTAATAAACATTCACAAGACTATATTAGTAAGGGTGAAAGACTATAGGGGCCCCTGAACTTCCTCTATCTTACCATTTTAACCCTTTATCTTTTTTTAAAAAATACTTTTAGCCCAATTATCAAAAATGCTAAGTCACGGACCTTCTGCCAGGTCAAAGCGTCACATGTGGTAAAAACGTTAAATTTAAGGGTAAAATGGTCAATTTTCATTTCCCCATTTTCTTTTTTCCTTTTCATTTTGCTTTTCCATATTCTTTTTCTTTTCCCCTTTCCCTTTCCCTTTCTCACTCTGCTTTCGACTCTAGCCTCCGGCGAGATCACCATCGCAAGCAATGAGACCACTTTTCTTGATTGCAGAAACAAGAGTCGGTGAACTGTTGTAAGTAATCGCCGTATATCCCATTACTTGAGATGTGAATCTGACTTCTCAATCAACCCAAAAAAATTCAAAATCCACAAAATTTCACCAACCAAATCAACCAAAAATCACCAAAATACCAGATAACTCCAAGAAGTAGAATCTTGAATCCGATGGAGAAATTCATCGACAGGAACTCCTCCACACTTAAATTTGACCTGTCCCAGAATCCCATTAACAATCAAACCCCAAAAAAAAACATACAAACAAACAGATTGGGGAAAATTCAGGAAAACCAGAAAAGACCTTTTGGAGAAGATATTGCTGAAGGCAGAAGAAACAGAGAAGCAAGAGCATAGGAATAAATGATGAAGACACACTTTCTCATCCCCTTTTTGGCGGTGGATTTCTCGCTCTTCTCTCGACTCTGGCCTTCAACGAAATGAGAATGGGGCGGTGGGACGATGGTGAACGAGGCGATGATACGATGACGAGCGAGGTGGTGGAACCAAGGCGAACAGGGCTTTGACGATGACTTAGGCTAATGGTGGGATGATAGTGGCAATGAAACAATGGCGAATGGGGAATGGCGTTTCAAGGCCCAGTTCTGAGTGGCGGCGGCGTCAAGCGGAGTGGCAGTGGTGGATTGAGGGGGCACATGGCGAGGTTGCATTGAAATAGGCTGAGGAGGAGATGCCTAATTGTGGCTGGCAGTGGTGGCAGGCGGAGTGGGGGTGGTGGATGGAGGGGGCAGGTGGAGAGGTGACGGAGAAAGGATTTGAGGAAAAATAAAAGTGGAAATAGAAGGAAAAAAGAAATAAAGAAAATGGAAGAAGGAAAAAGAAAAAAAGGAAAAAGAAAAAATGGAAATAAAAAGAAAGAAAAGGAAAAGGGAAAAGAAAATTGAAAAATGAGAAAAGAAAAAAGAAAAAAGAAAAAAAGGAAAATGTGAAATTACTAATTTACCCTTCAAATTATCGGTTTTGACTGAAGTTGACACTTTGATCTGACAGAAGAGTTACAGTTCAACAATTTTGTTAGATGAGGGGGTAAAAGTATTGGAAAAAAGTGGGTGGCCAAAAGACTAGGATGGGAAGAGTTGGAGGGTCTGGCAAGTCATTCACCCTATTTGTAATCTTTTCCGATTTCTCTTTCTTACTTCTATGTAACCAACTATAAGTTACTCTAAAACATGTACTAGTGCTTTCAAACATTTCACCAAAAAATTCATCTATTTAATATTTCTATATGTATTCAAGAATAACAAAAATCATATATTTTGGAGCAATGTTATAAGGTAACACAATATTGGGACACATTTAAAATTTCAAAAAATGGTCAACCCTAATTTGACTTTTTAGTTTACTTTCCAATTTTGGGCCATAGTTTAATATTTGGTTCCGTTTAAAAAATAACATAGGTTGATTACTTTATTTGATAGATATATAATTATTTTATCCTATAAAAACTAAACCTTTACTTAACATGTTTATTTGACTTAGTATAACATGATGAATTTTGAATAAATAGAATAAATTCATTGATTAAATGAAATTTATTGACTAAATAACATCTAAGTATAGAATAAATTCATTGAATTTCACAAAAAAATAAAATAAAGTAACACAATTGAATAATTTAAGCATATAAATTGAAAATGCTTAAATAAGATGCTTATTTTAACACAATTGGTCAGCCCAATTTTGAAAATTTATATTTTAACAATGTTTCTTTTATATTTTATTATTGATAAAATAGTATTATTTAGGCTTGATTGGATATAGTTACTAATAAAATAAGAATTAATTGGGTTTGACTAGAATTAATTTTTAATTTATAAATAGTTATTTTTTGGGCTTGATTTCAGCCCAACAACTATTTAGAAGCCCATAAACCCATACCCTATATTTATGCACAATCCGCTGAACTTTAATTTGTTAGTCTCTTCTCATTCATTTCATGATTTCACGAGAGTCTCCTCTTCTCCTTAACCCCTCTATTCAACCACCGACCTTCTTTTTGCCTTTGCCTTTACCCAACTCCTCTTCTTCACCTCCTTTTCTCCTTCAATCCGCTCTTCTCTCTCCCACACCACCGCAACACGCCTCCACTCTCCGATCCAGCGATACCACGCCACCGGTAGAGTCCTCCCACGATGCCGGCTTCTTCTTCGATCCACTGACACTAAGACAACACCGGAGACTTCCCAGGCCACCACTCTCCACCTTTGACGCTTCCGCTCTCTTCATTTGCTTCGTTAATCTCCTCCGATCTCCACCGTGGTTCCCCGCTTGTCGACGTGCTCCGCCGCTCTCCGCCACGCTGTGCCGTGCTCAGCCAAACTCTGCCGCACTCAGCCACAGTCCATCACGCTCAGGCAAAGTCTGCCTCTGCTATGTCAAGAGCTAAAATGTTTTTATATATCTCTTTTAAATCAAGTTGATGTTTATGTGCATAACTCTGTATTAGATTTGTATGTTGTTGATATCATTTGAATCAAACATGTGATGTCAACGTTTCAGTGATTTGTCATTGTTTTTGTGCTGCTGTTTTTTGCCAAAATTTGTTTTGTGCTCTCGGATCTGGCAGAAAATGCCAATGAACTACTGAAAGCGGAATCGACTTCAATTCTGCTTTCAATAGTTTTTTAATTTTTTTTTTGGAATATTGATATGCGATGTCGCAATCTCCTCGGCAATATTTTAAATTTTGGTTCCATGCTAGCGTCATTGCTTGTAGGTCGCTCCATTAAAGTTTTTACCTCAGTTAATTCTTTCAAAAATCAAGGTAAGAAATACTTTTTACTCCGCCTACATTTACCTCGGTTTTTTTGGGCTAAAAACCGAGGTAAAACCCCCGGCAGAACCGATGTAAAAGGTACTGCTTCTTGTAGTGCACATATAGTGATATTTATATATAGTTAGTGCACATATTAGTTTATACTAGCTATTCAACGTAGTGTTCAATAATGGTGTGCACAAGGAACTAATATTTATAGACCTAAAATAAACAAATAGTCAGTGTATGGGCTTTTAACCATCTTTATTTTGTTTTGGCTTAACTGTTCATACGCCTATATATAGCCTTCATATTCGGTTTAATTAATCATCTTCACCACCCCCTTCCTTAAATTCAAAATTTTGAATCATCTTTATCCTGAAGAATTTTAACCAAGGTTTTTTTAAAAAAATTTTGAACTAAAACAAACCTAATCCCATACATGAAGTCTTGAATGGTCAACTCCACTACCAACCGCTGCGCCAACAACCCCACCACCACCAACAATCGCACCTTGTAAACCCCATTCCACTGGGATGGTTCACAATAACGTGTCGTCGGTTGAGATTCCTCCAGGTGCCTTCGTGTACATGTAGTCCATTTGTGAGCCTTATACATCAATAAATGTAAACACCAGTACATTTTAGGTCATATCAACTTGATCTATTAATGGCCTACACATGATTTTATTGATAGTTTACACAATTTGCTATTAATTAATTAATGGTTGAAATTTTGATGGAATGATTTACTAATTTTTTCAAACAAGGGAGTGTGTGAGAATATCAATCGTACAAGGCGCTAGTATATTTATTAAGCTATAAGAACTTGTGTAAAATTTTATTAATAATAATAAACATACCATCTGTACATTAAATCAATTTCAAGCTTTTGATTCTTCAATAATTACCTAGTTCAGAAACTTTAAAGATGTGTAATACTCGTGCGTACATGCTGATAATGTTTATAGAGCTGTAAGACAAATATATGGAGTGTCAATTATTTTTATTGTTATTATTTAATTTTGTTGTTTGAGCTTTCAAATGACTGTATATGTTGCATTTGTATTCAGTTTAAAAGCCACCATTATCTAATGACCTTCACCATTACCTTCTTAAATTTACAATTTAGTAATGGCCTTGAGCTCATTGTTATGCCTGAAGAACTCTAATCAATATATTTTTAAAGAAAAATGTGCTTTTATAACCCTACCTAGTTGACATAAGTGTCAATATAACCTTTCAATACTCGAAAGTGCCAATATAACCCTATATAGTTAGTGAAAGTGCCAATTAACCCTATAAGTTTTAAGGATGTGCTGATATAACCCAACGAACATTAGAAATGTACTGATATAACCCTACAAACATTAGGAATGTGCTGATATAACCAAATAAGATTGCATAATGTGCTGATATAACCCTACATAATTTTAACGAACTATGGCGTTCCGTCTAACTATGAGGGTAAAATTGTCCACCCAATTTCAGAGTTAGCCCAAAGGGTATTTTGGTCAATTTACATAGAGTCAATGCTGAAAATTTGAGGTCAATGTCAGAAATGTGGTCTGAGGGTTATATTGGCACTTTCATTAACTAGTTAGGGTTATATTTGCACTAAAAATTACCATAGGGTTATATTGGCACTTACTCAAGTAGATAGGGTTATATTGACACTTATCCTTTTTTTTTAATTTCCAGTTTTCTAGCTAATGCGAACCCAAACCCCTATCCAATGACGTGCACCACAAACTCCACTTCCATATGCTGCTACCTATTGCGCTGCAACAACCCCGCACCTCGTCAACCCCATCTTATTCAGGATGGTTCACAACATCAAGTTGTTAGTTCAAATACCTCTCAGTGCCTTAATGTTTGAGCAGTCCATTTGTGTTACTTATAGATATATAAATGTTAGTGCATTGTGTGCACGACTATTGCACACCCCATCCAATATATACTGCCATAACCACATATAGTGATATGTATATATGTAGTTAATGCAGATATTAGTTTATACTAGCTAGTCAATGGAGTCTGCAATAAGGGTACGCACAAGGCACACATATTTGTAGAGATAAAATAAACAAATAGTGATTGTATGTGTTTTAACAATTTTTATTTTATTTTGGCTTGATGGATCATATGGCTATATATAGCCTTCATATTCAATTTAATTAATCATCTTCACCATCCCCTTCCTCAAATTCACATTTATCCTCAAATTCACATTTATCCTCAAGTTCATATTTATCCTGAAGAATTTAAACCAAAGATTTTTTTTAACTTTTAGTTTTCGAACTAAAATAACCAATACCATACTTGAAGTCTTTTATTGTTAACTCCACTGCCCACCGTTGCGGCCACAACCCCACCACAACCCACAACCGCACCTTGTAAACCCCATCCCGTTGGGATGGTCCACAATAACATGTCATCAGTTGAGATCCCCCATGGTGCCTTCATGTATGTATAGTCCATTTGTGAGCCTTGTAAATCAATAAATGTAAACCCCAGTACATTGTAGGTCATATAAAGTCGATCTATTTATGGTCTACACATATGATTTTTGTGCTAGTTTACACAACTTGGCATTTAGTTAAGGATATAATATTGTTGGAAAGTTCAACTATTTTTTTTTCATACAATGGGGTGTGTGTGAATCTCATAAGGACAAGGTGCTAGTATATTTATTAAACTATATAAGAACTCGTGTAAAATTTTCTTGATAATGAACTCTAAATCAATCTCAAGTTTTTGATTCGTGATTGTTTACCCGTTTCAAAAATTTTAAGATGTGCAATACTTTGAAGATGTATATTAAATCTTATTGAGGCAATTCAAGAACTTTGTGCATTCACTACTTCAAAGTGGCCCTCTTCCGTTGTCTAATTTAGGGTGGAAACACACAAATTAGACAGTTTGCGGAGGTCACAAAACCATCAATACATACATATACACATACATATATATAAACATTACGCGGCAGTTTCTGTTTATCGCTGATATAATGTAAATCGTGAATAAATACGAACACATTTAAGACTAGAGTAACAATAGGTAAAGAGCAACTGAAATTTGGGGGCGGCAAATTTAAAAATATCTGTGGCTCGTGATAGAATGATTTTCCGTAATCAATTGTATTATTGATATCTAAATATATAGAGAGTACAATAGAGGTGTAATAAGGAAAAACTCTAATCATAATAAATCATAATCTAATCAGAAGTCTGATTCATCCTAACACCCCCCTCAAGCGAAGCGTCGGATGCTCGCCGACGCACAGCTTGGACCTGAAGAACTCGAACAGCGGATGAGAGAGCCCCTTGGTGAAAATGTCCGCAATCTAAAGAGAAGTCAGAACATGAGCAACACGCAGCTTTCCGGATGTCACCAACTCACGAACAAAATGGTAGTCGATGTCGATGTGCTTCGCCCGCTTGTGAGCCACTGGATTCTGAGCCAAGAAGATAGCACTACTATTTTTGCATAACAACAGTGGAGAACCAGAAAGCGGAAATTGAAGATCACGAAGCAAATGAGTGAGCCAGACCACTTCTGAGGCAGTGTTGGCAAGAGCACGGTATTCAGACTCAGTGCTAGAGCGAGAAACATTGGGCTGTTTCTTGGCACTCCAAGAAACCAGATTCCCACCAAGAAAAACTGCATAACCATAAGTGGACCGACGAGTCTCCAGACAGCTAGCCCAATCAGCATCAGAGTATCCTAACACATCAGGAGTACTAGCAGAACAAAACCGGAGACCAAAATGAAGAGTGCCATGAACATACCGCAAAATTCGAGTCACAGTAGCAAAATGATCATATCCTGAAGAAACTGACTCACCGTGTTGACCGAGAATGCCAAATCCGGGCGAGAGATGGTGAGATACTGGAGAGCACCAACAAGAGAACGATAAAGTGTAGGATCCCGAAATGGAAGACTGGTAGAGCTGTGAAGCTGAGAACCAGCAACAAATGGAGTAGAAACAGGTGCCGCGTCAAACATACCAGCCCGATTCAAAATATCCCGAGCATACTTTGCTTGGCCAAGCAGTAATCCTGAGGAGGTAGGTGAAACTTCAAGACCAAGAAAGTAATGAAGAGCACCAAGATCCTTGATTGCAAACTCTTTGTGTCCGATCAATAAATTGGCGAAGAAGAGTCAAGTCATTTCCTGTAAGAATGATATCGTCCACATACACAAGTAGGCACAGTAACGACGACCCTCTCGAAAGGACAAACAAAGAAGTATCAGCTGAGCTGCACCGAAAACCAAGCTGTGTCAGATAACTGCTGAAACGCTGGAACCAAGCCCGGGGAGCCTGCTTAAGACCATAAATGGCCTTTTGCAAACGACAAACATAGTCTGGATGGACAAAATCCTGATAACCAACGGGCTGCTTCATGTAGACTGGATCATCAAGAACACCATTAAGGAAAGCGTTCTTGACATCCAACTGATGAACTGGCCAGGAACGAATGGTGGCCATGGCGAGAACCATCCTAATAGTGGAGGCTTTGACCACAGGACTGAAAGTGTGGTCAAAATTAAAATTTGGAATCTGCGAGAAACCCTGCGCCACAAATCTAGCTTTGTGATGCTCAATAGTGCCATCTGGTCGATACTTGAGCCTATAAACCCATTTGGAGCCAACAATGTTGACATTCAAAGGCCGATGCACCAAATCCCAAGTGTGTTGACCACAAAGAGCATCCATCTCATCCTCCATGGCTAAAACCCATGTTGGATCCTGAAGGGCAGTGTGATAATCAGTGGGCTCTGTCTGAGAGAGGAGTGTGGCAGTGAGACCATGAGCAATAATATCCGAATAATCCCGGCACTGAATGGCACCAGTAGAAGACCGAGTGGCCATCCGACGAGTACGAAGCTGGGGCGGCAAAGCTGGAGGAGTCGAACCAGCTGATGACACGGAGGAAGATCGAACTGCGCTGACTGGAGAGTGGCCGTCGGAAGTCACCGGAGAAAGAATAACCGATACTGGCTGAGACGTGGTGGCCGGTGGATGAGACGGTGGCTGAGGAGTGCTGGCCATCGGCTGAGATATGGTGGGCATTTGGCGAGGAGCCGGGTCCAGGTCGGCCGTCCAGATGGAAGATGGTGGTGAAGGAGGGGTAGCTGGAATAGACATAGACATAGGCGTGGTGGCCCCAATCGATGAAGTAACAGTTCCATAAAAAATGATGAAATCTCCAGATCTGAAATCGAACAACTGTCCGTGGAAGATGAGACATAAGGGAAGAAAGTTTCATAAAAACGAATGTGGTGAGAGATATAGATGCGCCCAGAAGTTGGGTCGAGACACTGGAACCCCTTGTGACGAGGGCTATAGCCAATAAAAACACGGGGAATGGATCAGGGTGCAAACTTATTAGTAGCAGTGGCACGCAGACATGGAAATGCATGGCAACCAAACGGGTGAAAGAGGGTATAGTCAGGCACATGACCAAAAACAACCTCAAAAGGTGATTTTTCACTCAGAACCGAACTAGGCAGACGGTTAATAATGTAAACCGCAGAGGAGAAAGATTCCACCCAATAACAGTGCGGCACAGAAGAGTGAAAAAGCATGGCAAGACCAGTCTCTGTGATGTGGCGATGCTTCCGCTTAGCCCGGCCATTCTGAGCAGATGTATAGGGCAAAGAAATATGGTGATGAATGCCACATGATATGAGATGAGCCTGAAGTCGGTGATTAGTAAAATCGGTGCCACCATCGGTCTGAAAAATTTTAACCCTAGCAGAAAACTAATTCTCAATGAATTTCTGAAACTGGATAAGGTGTCATAGAAATACAACTTATGCCGCATCGGAAGAAACCATGTGAATCGCAAAAAATCATCAATGAAAACGGCATAATAAGAGAAACCGTCGATAGATAAAACAGGAGCTGGTCCCCACAAATCACAATGTACTTTATCCAATAAACCAGTAGTAGCACACCTGTCACTAGTGGAAAAAGGCAAACGGCTACTCTTGGCCATCTGACAATGAGAGCAACTGACAGGTGCAGGCATAGCAGAGGTGACAGAAATAAGGCCCCGTCGATTCAATAACTGAACAGTGTCATGAGACACATAACCGAGGGCGAAGGTGCCACTGCTCAAAAGAAGCATGAAGCTTTGTAGAGCGTAGTTCGCCTAAAAAACTGAAATCACCAGTCTCAAGAAAATAAAGATTAGACCTATAACGGTCTTTACCAATTATCGCCCCTGTAAGCTTGTGCTCAATGGAAAATGCATCGGCATCAAATATAACATGGACAGGTAGATCACGAGTAAGCTTACTAATGGACAATAAACTTCTAGTAATCTTAGGGACCACAAGGACATCATTAACAGAGAAACCAGATAAATGACATTGGCCGATGTGAGAAATAGATAATGATTCACTATTTCCAACAAGAATAGAATCAGAACCACGATAACGTTGTACCTGATCAAGATGACTGGTGTGAGCAGTGATATGAGATGTAGCACTTGAATCAACGATCCACTGATTCGACGAAGAATGACGGTTGAGACCATTCAAACTGGCCTGAAACAACAACTTGTCCGCAACCCAATTAGTGGAGCAATCTTCCCTAGATGTAGAACCCAAATAAACCATAGCAAAAGCCCACAAATTGCACAGAAATTGACTGGGTGCTGGTTAGAATATGAAAACATCGTGAGAAAGGACCTCAACTCGCGATAAGCAGCATTAACTTGTGATAAGCAGCATTAACTCTCGATAAGTGGTATCAACTTGCGATAAAATGGATGACGTGAGAAATCCAAAAGTTTTACGAGTCGAATCGCACGTGACTTCACGCACTGGAATGACAAAACGCACTGGAATCTCCTTCGCGCGTGACCTTCACGCGGGCGCGTGGATCTCGGCGCAGGAAAAATAGGGATATTCGCAGCCGAAAACTCGCCGCTGGAAGCACAAAACTCATCACTGAAGATGGGTTCCGACGCCGTTGGAGAGAAGAGCTTCGATGCTCACCGTGAAGAATGGATTCGCCACTCACCGTGAAGAATGGCTTCGCCGCTCACCGTGAAGAATGGCTTCGCCGCTCACCGTGAAGAATGGCTTCGCTGCTCACCGTGAAGAATGGCTTCGTCGCTCGCCGTAAAGAATGGCTTCGCCGCTCGACTCTGGAAGAAGCCTCTAGACGACGACGATGCCAGTGCCTTTGGATCGATGACGATGCCTCTGGAAGAACTCCGATGCCGATGAACCTGTTGGTACTCCAGTGGGCAAAAAATTCTGCCGAAATTTGACCGGAAACTTCCATCGGGATTTGACCGAAAACTTCGCCGGGATCCAGGCCGGAAAAAGAGAGGAGGGAGGTGCTGAACAATAAATTAAAATTTAGGGCGTAGGATCAGAACTTGCTCTGATACCATGATATAATGATTGTCGTAATCAATTGTATTATTGATATCTAAATATATAGAGAGTATAATAGATGTATAATAAGGAAAGAACTCTAATCATAATAAATCATAATCTAATCAGGAGTCTGATTTATCCTAACAGCTCGGAGTTTAATTTAAAAGACGCGCTAAGTTTAGTGATTGAAAATGCAAATACAAAAATATAGAAACCCTCTTCCCTCCGTCTCCCTCTTCCGCCTCCCCCTTTGTCTCCCTCCCCGGCCTCCACCCTTCAACGAACTCCCTCTGCCTCTCCTCTTCCTTCCTTCTCCGGCCACGATGGTAATGTTTTATAATCGCGTCTCCTTCGGCAGCTCAAATTTCACTTCAATTTTGCTCCGGCGAACCAGGTCCGTTCTCCCAGCCGTCGAATTTTGGTTTCTGGTTGGGAAAATTCTTCTGCGGGGCTGTGCAAGGAGGCGTTGAGGAAGACCAAGCGGAGAAAATTGTGTTGGAAGAAGAAGAAGGATTGGAGAAAACTGTTGCGGAAGAATGAAGAAGAAGGATCTGTAAGAAACGAAAATTGAATGGGACGGAAGCATTCAACAACGGCGGCGGAGGAGGAGATGATTCATCGGGCAGCGAAGGAGTTGCGGTTGTTGTGATATCGGTTGGAGTGATTGCGTATGTGCACCAAATTCCTCCTGATTCTGTGATTGTGTGTTCTATAACAATCAGTGTAGAATGTTATACCAAGTCTTAATTAAACTCGGATAGTTGTACTGATTTGTCACTTGCGTGATCTGATTCGATGGGCAAAATGTGTGTTTTGTTATCTTTACAATTTTTTGCGCATACTAAATTAGAGCTTAATGACTAGATTTCAATGATAGTATTTGGCCAAGTGCATTTATGATCTTAAGATTTAGTATGATTCTGAGATTAACCTAAAGGACAGATACTCCTCTGCTGCCCTTTTTTCTAGCCAAATGAATTTTGGTTTATTTAGGTTTTCTGGAACAAATTTAAGGGATGTAAAATGCAGGTGTTTTTATTGTCGGATGTTACCGGAAATTTTGAGCGATATTTTATGTGTCGTTCCGACGGGTTTTTGGCTAAAAATATTGTAGATGTTACAAATAATTTGAACCAGGGTTCCGATCACAAGTTTGGGTTGAAATCAAGTAAAAATGTTAGGCCTTAAATCTAGAATTCACATTTACCTAATAACACATCAAGTTAAAAATAAATAACATCAAATAAAAACTCTAAACCATCAAATTAAATAATTATACTAAAATAGACATAAAACTAAAATAGTTAATCATCAAATGAAAACACTAATAATACACTGAATTGTAGTTAAACATTAAAATAAATTTCTAATTTACAAATGTAAGGTGATTCGTATTACTTTATGTATATTATGGATGAACAAGTAGTTTTAATATTTCTTTTATGTAAGACATAAAATATCAAACACTGATAACTCAAAATCGAAGGAATTCAATGAATCATTATGGGCACAAAAATACATATAAAATTAGCACATGAAAGTGGAAAATTTTAATTTGAAAATTTACATTAGCATGTGAAAATGTCAATTGCCATAAATATTGAACCATCAAACACCATTCCTTACAAAAGGGTTCAAATGCCCTAAAAAATCGTTAACATAAAAAATATTTTTTTAAATCAAGCTAAACATCAATAACAATAAAGCGCCTCAACACTAAAAATCAACCATCATAACTGGAAAATCAATATCAAACAATACATACTTAACAATCAAATTCTATTTTTTCCCGACTTGTTTCCCTTTGCCGCTAGCTTTCCACAGACTTGCCTTCTTCTGCTAGTTTTGAAGAGGACGAACCTCATACTCCATCAATGCAAAGATCAAAGGTCGACTACAACCCTTTATTCAAGGGAACACCTTCATAGTATGGTTCCTTATACCATTTTTTTATTAGCTCATCAATGGCATCTTAGAGCTCTGACATGAACAATATTCCTGTGAAATAATATAAAACATCACATATAGTAATAAAAATATCAATATCTGTTATTAAAAATATCCCAATAGCACACATAATATCACTAACAACTACATTGAGAATAATCAAATAAAATATTTAAAATATCAATCTTAAAATTTAAAAACATAAAACAGTACACACTAAAATATCAAAAGAACAAAACTGAAATTTAGTTGCATACTTAAATATGAAAACACCACAAGCATCAAACACTGAAATTAAAAACATTACAGCAACACAGATAACAATACTTAGAGTTTAAACATGAAAGCTCAAAGATAGAACCTAAAATATCAACAGCATCTAAAACACCACAGCTAAAAAAAAACTTACAGCTCCACTTCATTCTCGAATGCAGCAACAGTGGGCAAGTGCCCTTAAACATCTAAGAAACAACGACAACAGCACAAAAATGACCACAAATAGTGAAAAAAACCCCAAGATATCACACACACAATCAAACCAACAAAACAGAACACCAATTGCACACTTAAAATACTACGAGCATCAAATACTGAAATTAAATCATCACACCAACACATATAACAGTACTTGAAATCTAAACATGAAAGATCAAATATAAAACCTAAAACTTAAACAACGGTATTTAAAAAGTAACATCTGCAAAATAACAAAATTTACAGATTCTCTTTCCTTCTCAATTACAGCAACAACGGACAAGCATTCTAACACATCTAAGAAACAACAACAAAAGCATAAAAATTAGCACAAATCGTAACAAAACTCTAAGATATCACACACACAATCAAAACAACAAAACTGAACATCAATTGCACACTTAAAACACTACAAGGATCAAGTACTGAAATTAAATAATCGCGCCAACACAGATAACAGTACTTAAAATGTAAACATGAAAGATCAAACATAATACATGAACATTACCAACAATATTTAAAAAGTCATATCTGCAAAATAACAAAATTTACAGATTATCTTTCCTTCTCAATTGTAGAAATATTGGACAAGCATTCTTACAAATCTAAGAATCAGCAACAACAACACAAAAATTAGCACAAATTGTAACAAAACCCTAAGATATTACACAGACAATCAAAGCAACAAAACTGAACATCAATTGCACACTTAAAACACTACAAGAATCAAATACTGAAATTAAATCAACACACCAACACAGATAATGGTACCTAAAACCTAAACATGAAAGATCAAACATAAAACCTGAAATATCAACAACGGTATTTAAAAAGTCACATCTGCATAATAATAAAATTTACAGATTCTCTTTCCTTCTCAATTGCAGCAACAATGGACAAGCATTCTTACACATCTAAGAAACAACAACAACAACACAAAAATTAGCACAAATAGTTACAAAACCCTAAGATATCACACACACAATCAAAGCAACAAAAGTGAACATCAATTGCACACTTAAAACACTACAAACATTAAATACTGACATTAAATCAATACACCAACACAGATAAATGGTACTTAAAACCCGAACATGAAATTTTAAACATAAAACTTGAAAAGATCAACAACATTATTTAAAAATTCACATATACAAAATAACAAAATTTATTGATCCTCTTTCCTTCTTGATTGCAGCAACAGTGGCAAAAGCATTCTTAGACATGCATAGAACATTAACAAAAATAAAAAAATTAGCACAAATCATAACAAAACCCTAAGATATCACACACAATCAAAACAGAACATTAATTGCATACATAAGCATGAAAACATCACAAGTATCAATCGCTGAAATCAAAACATCACAACAACACTGATAACAGTACTTAAAGCCTAAACATCACAGTGAAAATGAGAAACATAATCACATGTACGTGAAACATCTCAGCCAAAAATTCAGAAAGCTTACAAATCATTCTTCCTTCTCGATTGCATCAGTGATGCGAATCTCCTTAGAAATATGACAAACAACAGTAGCAACACAAATATTAGCACAAATCCATAAGAACAACTCATAAAACACAAAAATTGTTTTTAGAAAAGCCCAAAAATATTAACACAGTGAACAACATAAACCCTAGAAATCACATGAACCCAATAAAGCAAACAAAAAAACAAAATATGCATAAAAACTTTGGGCAAAAACATTACCTTCGAAGATTAACACAAAATGAAGCTCTATCGTGTTCGACCACCTAAACATTCACCGAAAAACTCTAAAAATAGTGACGAATCTTTGCGCGCATAAAAGAGGAAGAAAAATAGAGATGATGAGCAGTTGAATGGAAGAAAATGAGCTGGAATTGATGAAAATGGAACAAAATTGGAGAAGAGAGAGAAGAAGGAGATTTGAGTTGGAGAGGAGAGAGAATATGAAGGTTTTATGCGTAGGAGAGAGGAATGGAGAAGAGAGATCAAGTTTCAGAAAATATGAGAGAATAATGAGGAAAACTTGATATTTATACATGAAATTAAATGTAAAATAGTGAAATTTCACATCCCGCCTCTAGACTTTTAAAAATTTTAATTAGAAACCCCATGCTACATTCATAACAATTTAATCCCTGGTCTTGCTTTGAAACCATCTCGCATAGTAATTTTGGAGGGTAAAATTTCGGTTGGAAAATAGCTAGCATTGGTATTAGTTATAATATACAGTGCTAGGAGTGACTTTAATTGTAAAAATTGTAAAAATTCTTTTAAAAACCCCACAACAGAGCTTCATAATTGTATTGGCACTGGTATCACTACTGGAAAACAGGTACATAGGCATCGGTACAAAGGTACCGATGCCAAAATACCGGTGCTAAATATATCATCAGCACTGGTATGAACATCTGAACAAGGAAGTACTAGTGCCTTTATAATTTATAGCACCGGTAACTGACATACCGGTGCTCAATACCAGTGCGTAAGTGAAAATAACTTACAAATAAGATAACTTTGAACACCGATAATGCACGTACCGGTGCATAAAACCTGTTATACAAAAAAAATCATGCGGAAAATGGAAAAATTTTAGCACCAGTTTTATTTTTCATTGTAGCACCAGTAAATGAACCTGTGTTATAGTTACAGAGCTAAAATTTGGGCAATAGTGCAATTTCAGCATTATATTGTACAAGATTTCTCTTTCCAATTTTGGGGATGTTCCATTTATCCAATCATTTGTGAACTTGAATTATGAAATTTCAATATGGAAGTGTCAATTTTGATTTTTGACAATTCCAAGATTCTTAGAGGCACCTAAGTTCAAAAAGTAAAAAGTTCACTCGGACAACCAAATTAAAATCCGCTCGAATGTAATGCTACATTATGAAAATTGTAAAGTATATTTCAAGACTTTAAAAAAAAACTATAAATATTTCTTGAAAAAACATTACCAATAATTCTCCCGATTAGAACTATCTAACTTCTTAGTCATCTATGGTAAGATACTATAACGATGTAGTAGCACTTTATAAATTTTCTCTAAAAGTTACTTTTCTGTTTCAAAACTTCAATTAACCTAAGAATACCTAATATGAAATAAATTCAATTAAAAAACCACGGTGTAACGCAATTTTGGGCAATAGTGCAATTTTAGCAAAGTTACTTACGGATCCATTTCGGGGGCCCTTCATACACAATTTACGAACACGGGAAAGACAGAATGTATAATTTATTTCTTATCAATCCAATTACTTAACTACATTAATCGAAAACTATCCAACATTACTGGTCAGTGGATAAAAAGTGTGGGGTGAAATTTTGAATTTTGGAAAGTTTAAAACTAACACCGGTTTGAAAGCTACCGGTGCTACAAACTTAGAAAAATTTCTCTGCTTTCCTCTCTGTTCCTTGAAAAAAAAATGTAAAGTAGCTGCAGGCAACTGCTCTAACTAATTTGAGCATCTCTTGAGAAGTTATAGCACCGGTATATGTACCGGTGCTCTATACTTTGAAAAGTTTTCTTCATTTCCTCTATGTTTCTCAAAAAATAATTCCGAAGCAGTCTCGGGTAGCTGCTTGAACTCATTTAAAGCGCCGGTTCAAATGCTTTTAGCATCGGTTAGTGTACCGGTGCTAGGTACTTAGAAAAATTCATTCATCTTTTGTTCCAAAAATTATGAAAAAAAATCATTTAAAGAAATCCAATGCAACTGCGTTATATACTATAGGCACCGGTATGGTCCATTCAGTACCGGTGCTAGTGTGACAAATAGATCTGAATCGTTTATTTGTCTCTTTCATTAAATCTCAACCGTTGAAATTTTTTTGCTATCAATATAAACTCTGAAACCCTACTTTTTCACCCACCTCTTCATTCCTCCCAAACTTCACTTGTACACTCTCTACACGTTAACCCTCACCGATTCCTCTCAAATTTCATCACTATGCTGACGCCGTCCAGTGGGGAGAGCCAAATACCAACTTCGTCTGGTGGGTAGAGCCAATAATGGACGAGCACTCCAAGGGCCCGAGATGGAGGAAACTGGTCCACCTTCCGGTGGGTAGAGACAAAAACAGACAAGCACTAACTACAAGGGTCGAAGATGGAGGATAATGGTCCGTCGCCCAATCAGGAGAGCTAAAAACCATGGTATTCCTTTTATTTCCTTTCCAAGAGATTTACTTTTTCTTAGACCTACAAATAGATCCGTAGTTTCCATTCCGTTAAAAAATGACGTTAACAATGTATGGTTTGTTGTCTAGTTTTCTTAACCTGAAATAATTTTTGGAGCACCTGTGATATATAGATGATTGTGTCATGTTTAAGGGTTTTTCATAATTAGAATTTGTAACATATTGAATGTTTTGAATTAATGACGAATTAGATTAAGGTTTAAAGGTATTTTTCTGCATTTTAATGAATTGTAGTTGATGTTTAAACTGTTGAGATATTGCAATTTACCAGTGCCAAGGAAACCTAGAGTGTTTGACATTGTTTGTTTATGCACTCCTTGCTTCCATGGCCTTTCAAAAATGCTTCATTTGAACATTTTAAATGTCAAAATATGCATTTGTCAAAGGGCATTGCATTGGCTGCCTTCGATTCATTTATTTCCCTCTAACTATGTAATGCTTCTTCCATTACTAAAAGTGTTGTAACATTTGTACAACTCCGTAATTTAAATTGTGGAGAATTTGTAGGTGTTTTGATGATTTCTAGTTGATGTTTAAACCGTTGAGATATTGCAGTCTAACGGGGCCACTGAAACTCGGAGTGTTTGACATGATTTGTTTAAACACTCCTTGCTTCGGTAACCCCGAGAAAATGTCTCATTTCAAAATTTTAAATTAATAAACATTAAAGTGTACTGAATAGGTTGCCTTTGATTCATGTATTTCCCTCTAACTATGTAATGCTTCTTCCATTATGAAAATTGTTGTAAGATTTTTACAAGTTTGAAATTTAAATTGTGGAGGATTTGAAGTGTATGAGCGTCGAGAATTTTGGTGTGTTATCTGTTTGCACAATAGGTATACACATCAAAAGCCTTGGTACTTAAATGCTGCAACATTTTGATGTTTTAAATGATTTTCTATGTTAGTTGTTCTTGTGAACAAGCTTAATGGAAGAAGAATTAGTCAAAATTTAATGGAAACTGCCGTAACATTTGCTTAACTCTAAAATTTAAATTGTGGAGATTTTACAGTATATGAGCATCGAGGGAACATGGTGTGTTAGTGTTTAACATGGTGTGTTTAACATTAATACATAATTAGTGTTAAATACATAGTTAAAACATAGTTATACATACCAAGTTTCCTCGGTGCTTAAATGCTGCATAATTTTGACTTTTTAAATAGTTTACTTCGACAAATAATATGTGCACAAACTTAATGGAAGGTGCTGTAACATTTGCAGAAATCTAAAATTTAAATTGGGTGAGTTTTCTGTTTATAAGCACTGTTGAAACATGGTGTGTTTAACATTAACACATAGTTAATGTTAAATACATATTTAAAACATAGTTATACACACTATGTTTCCACAGTTTTTAAATGCTGCATAATTTTGACATTTTAAATAGTTTTCTTCGACAATTCGTATTGTGCACAGACTTGTGGAATAAAGAAATAGTTAGAGCACCCTAACCCTACTAAGCACCAAAAATGCAGGTAATAGCTCAGATCAGACGTGCCTCAGCTCTCAGCAAAACCGGCGACCGCGTTCAACCATGTTTAGATCTAGTTTGGTTCAAGAATGTAGGGTTATGTTTTTTCAAACCAATGTAATGAACTTTCTGGTTGTGGTTATAAATTTTCCATTTTTTGACACTAACTTACATTTCTTATTGTTGTTCTGTACGACATATTGTTCATAATGAATCTCTGGGTTTAATTTTCTTGCTAGTGAGTTTATAATCACTGGCCAGATTTTTTTATTTGTTGCAAAAATACTAGCACCGGTATGTACCCTATAGGCACCAGTATTTTGAACATTTTCAAACTGGTGCCTATGGGTGGAGGTGGTAAAATAGGCACCGGCAAGTGTTATCTGGCGCTGGATTAAATATCTAGCACCAGTAACACTTACCGGCGCCTATGAAATCACATCACTAGCACCGGGTCACTTATGCACCGGTATGGAAATGCACGAAATACCAGTGCCTATTGTGTGAAATTATCAGTGCCTATAGGGAGTACCCCCAATAGTGTATGTTGACGAATGACACTAGTATTAGTACTGGTGCTCGATACATAGAATTTGTTTTGAAAAATGGGTTTATGGTATGAGTTACTCAAGAACGTGTCTACCGCTTTTTAACATTTCACCACAAAATTTATTTATTTAATATTTCTATATGAGAAAGTCTCAGGAAATGTAGCTTTTCCATAAGCTTATGGACCGTTCATAGGGGCTATTACCTTAAATGTAGTGATTTTTAAAAGAAAATTTAAATATTGTATTTTATAAGTTAAAAAAATAATAATATTTATTTGATGGTGAAAATATAAAAATATATGATATAAAAATTATTTTCAAAATTTCAAAATTTTGTATGTAATTTAACAAATGCAGTGTATAAGGTAAAAAATAAGTGGTCTGCCCATAAGCTTATGGACAAACTGTCTGTCAGAAGAATCACTCTTTCTATATTTAGGAAAAAATAACAAAAAATCGCGTATTTTAGAGCAATGGATAATGGGTTAACACAATTTTTGGCCACATTGTAATTTTTCAAGACTGTGCAGAAGTAATCAATGTTGACTTTCGAGGCCCTTTCGTACATTCATACACGTCCAAATTTTAAAGTCACAATCATGTATTATTGAGTTGCATTTTGGTGTCACCAATTTCGTGATTCGACAATTCCAACTTTCTTGAAAAGACCTAAGTGCAAAAAGTAAAAAACTTTACTCGTAACTCCAAATTGAAATTTGGTCGAACGTGATGCTACCCTATACAACCCCATTGTAATTTTCAATCATGAAAGAGAATATTTATCAACAATTGGGAACAAGAACATATTTGTAATCCTTTCTGATTTCCTATTCTTACTTCTAAGTATTAAACTCTAGCTTACTCTAGAGCATGTACTAGCATTTTCCTATATTTCACCAAAAACATTATTTATTTAATATTTATATATTTTGGAAAAAATAATAAAAATAAAGTTTTTTGGAGCAATGGATAATGGGGTAACACAATTTTGGCCATAGAGTAATATTTTAAGACTGTGTAGAAGTAATTAATGTTGACTTTTGAGTCCCTTCCATTCATCCATACATGCCCAAATCGTAAACACGCAATCGTATATTATTGAATTACATTTTGATGTCGCCAATATCATGATTCGAAAAATCCAACTTTCTTGAAGGGATAAGGGCAAAAAGTAAAAACTTTACCCGTAACTCCAAATTGAAATCCGCTTGAGCGTGATGCACCCTATGCACCCCCATTGTATTTTCCAAATCCGTAACAAAATATTTTTCAACAATTGGGCAGAAGAACATATTCGTAATACTTTTCGATTTCCCTTTCATACTTCTTAGTAATCAACTCCAAGTTACTCTAAAACATGTACTAGCACTTTCCAACATTTCAAGAAAAAATCATTTCTTTTCTATTTCCATATTTTTGCAAGAATAATAAAAAATGTGTATTTTGGAGAGAAGGATAATGTCATAACAAACTTTTGGGCAATAGCGTAATTTTCCATAAATATGCTAGAGGCGCTTCCATTCACCCATAGTAGCCCGAATTTCGAACACGCAATCATCTCTTTTATAATTATGTTTTGGTGTCTTCAATTTTCTGATTCACCGCCTCCAAATTTCTTCTAGGGACCTAATAGTAAAATTTAAAAAGTTAGCTTAGAGATCAAATTATACTAGCACCGGCATTGTTTTCATTCATATCGGTGCTACATTATGTTGGGAAAATGAATTCCTTGAATTTTCATTCAAATTTTTGGAGGGATTGTTTAAAATTTTGAAATATTGGACTCCACCATTATCATATACTTAGGCATTGATATGTACGCCAGTGCTCCATACTTAGTAATTTTTTCCCGGATTTGCTCTTGGGTAAAAAATATAATAAATGTACCCTATTGAAGCAGCCATAAGCAACTGCTTTTCATATGCATAGGCACATGTATGAGCCATTTGGGAACTGGTATTTGTACCGGTGCCCCCTACTAAGAAAAAATTTCCCGAGTTCGCTCAAGGGTTCAAAACATATTTTTTAAAAATAATTTAAAGCAGCCCTAAGAAGCTGCTTCACATATACATAGGCACCAGTTTGAGCCTTTTGGGCACCGATACGGCGGTACCAGTGCTCCATAGTTTTTTTAAAAAGAGAGAGAAACCTAACTTGATTTCATTTAAACCATTAATTTCTTCTATTTATTTAATCTCAACTGTTTTACATATTGCTATATAAAAAACTATGTAACCCTAATTCTATTACCTCCCTCTTTATCCCTGCTCCCACCCAAAAATACCTCCACCCTATCGATGACATCTTCGTCCCAGACGAATCCAATCCAAAGAATCACCCCTTCGACAGATCCACTCCGCTACCCAACCGTTGAATCCAACCCTCCATAACCCCCTGGTCATCGTCACCGTCTCCATCCCTATTGACGCTGCCATCATGATTCGCCCAGCGTGCTCCCTACCTCTCCTGCTACAGGAACACTCCATTCCATGTCTCTACATGCTCAATTTCCTCCATGAACTGGCCTTCGGGCACGAAGATCGGAACCCTGGGCTGGGCCACCGACAACTTGCCTCTTAGCCACGAGAGCGTGATCGTAGAGCCGGTCAAGGGTAGGCCCCCTGGAACTCTAGCCTTTACTCTTACATTTTGTAAGTCTAATTCTTCTGGTACATTTTCATTTTGATGTTTTTGGATGTATGTAGATGAAGAAAATTTATTCTCGTGTTGTCTCCTAAATTTTTTATTTACGTGCCGTAAAAAGAAATTATGTGATAGGATTTTGGCTGCATTAAATTACAATCAATGTAGTTTGGCCTAGAACATTCATTTTTTTAAGTTCTCGCGCCCAGTGGTGGTAGAAACAACATACTGACAGAGGAAGTATGCTTTAAGATGAAGAAACTTTCCTTTTTCATTTAGCTTTGGATATTGTGAAGTAGAAGATAAATGGCCAAACAAAGTTGCATTGGTAGTGGAAAATTGAAAAGAAAAAAAAAGCGGAACTTTACTCAACTATTTATAAATTGAGAATTTCACAATAGTAGTAGTGTTTTGTTTGTCACTCTTGTGATATTTGTGGTGGTTTTATTTGATGTAGTGTTGCTAAGCATATAGAATCAGTGAATACCATGTTCTCGTTGATTCGGTGGATAATTGAATTTCTATGTTTAAACTGCTTTGTTTAAAATTTTTTATTTGACTTTCGTTTGTCATTCTTTTACGGAAGGTGTAAATGGTTGCTCTCTCAAGATTTTGACTCTGCAGCCGATCCACTTCTTTCTTGCCACGATGTTGTGTAGAAGAATGTAAACCTTTACTGAGTTTTGCCACCAGAGGTCTCGAGTAACTTAGGAGGACTTTACACACAAACATATTTTATTTATATTAGTGTGGATTGATAAGATTTAGTTTTAGTTATTTAAGTTGAATATTAGTGTTGAGTGCTCATTGAATTCAATTCTAAAAATTTTTTTCTTCTATTTTTAGTGCATTGTTTTTTTCTTAATAAATATTTTGATTTCCATTTTTTTAATAAAAATAAGCACGGGTAAAACCGGTGCTTATTTTTTTTATTGATAACCGGACGAAATACTAGTGCCTAAGTAGGAATGTGCTGGAATGTAGATTTGTAGCACTTGTAGTGCATACCAGTGCTCAGTATGGGGTTCCAGCACCGGTAAAGTATATTGGTTCCTATGTAACCACGTTCTAACACCCCTATACTTGGGCACATGTATTCAGGAGGGCTGAATAACCGGTGTCTATGTATGGTCCCTGCAATAGTGCTTCTATTATAAAAGTAGAGTTTGTTTTAAAGATATTTGTGATTATTTAAATCTTATTAAACATATATACAACTATGTAAAACAATAATATACAAAAAAATTTATTAAATTATCTTCTCGATTGAGTCTAGCTAAATTCAAATCGGGTAAAATGGAATTTATGTGTTGGATATGTCAATCGAAAATATATTTGTAAAGATTGAAATATTGCATTGTCACACAACACATACAAAAATAAGCAATGTGATCCTAACGTGATTCCAATTGAACCTATAAACCCAAATTAGCACGAGTGTTGCACACATAGTTTTGTAGGTCGTATTGTGCAAAGTATGTGCTATCCTAAGCAATAAATTGTGTTCAGATCACAATCACACTTTCTTTTCCTCTCTTAGAAAAAAATATTTTAACAAATTTGATCTTCCTCCCCAAAACATTTGGGTTCCTGCACTATCAACCATAATAGAGCTGGATCTGGGGCATACTTTTGGTAGTTCAAATGCACAATTCCTTCATGTATCATCAAATAATATTTATCCATTGTACTCCCCTCGTCCCAACTCTATTTGCATTCTATCCTTATTCGGACTTTACAACTGAATTTACACTTCTATTATATATTCCCTTCTTCGACTGTGTTGTCCATTATTAGACTTACACTTCTATTATATATTCCCTTCTTAGACAAACAATAATGCAAAATTTTATAAAAGGACTCAGCCCCACTTGCCACATCAACAAATAAGAATAAAGAACGAGAACAAATTTTATTTTATTTTAGTTATGAATGATGAAATGCTCATTAACATTGAGCTAAATTTATGATAATTAATTATTTCACTATGTATTTACCTTAGGTGAACACTATGTTTTTACCCTAGGAACACTATGTATTTACCCCCAAAATATTTTCATAAATACCCCCTAACAGAATGAATACAAACACATATCATTCTCACATTTTCACTTTCATCTCATCCTTATCTTCTTCTCCGTTATCTCCATCTTATTTTCAATATCAATCTCACATATCATTCACATATCTACCATTATAAATTTTCTTACCACTTTCTTAATTATTGGTGCAAAGTTAGTGGTTTCTACAACACATTATCAGAACGATCACTCTTCATCTTCATCGTGTAAGTTTTGGACACGGCACTAAAACTTTTATGATTGTTATTATTGTTGTATAACACCATAATACTATGTAGAAGAGGCTTTGTCACCTTATAGTAATGTGATGTGATTTATAATAATTAACTTTCTAAATGCATAACACCATATAACCATATATAGGAGGCCCTGCCACCTTAGTAATGTAATGTGACTTACAATACTTAACTTTCTTAATGTATAACACCATATTACTATACACATGAGGCTTTGCCACCTTATAGTAAAATGATGTGATCTACATCTAACCAATCTTTAACTGATTCATTTTAATCTTTCTATGATTAATTATGTCTCCAATATGTTTGTCTATTTTTTCATCTTATTTGATGACATTACATTGCTATTATACTCTTAAAATTGAATTACAATTAGTTAATATATAACCAGCTATAAATAGCTATATTTTACAATGTAAATACGAATTTATCCAACGATACAAAAATCACATTTCCACTTCTACCTAATATATTTATAATCACTCTAAATTCACAAAAATTTTTGATAAAATTTCTAGACTAATATTAGTTTTTGTTTCCTTAATTATTTTTGCATTAAATGTTAGTCTTTTAACCGGAAACATTACGTTGGAAGAATTTTGTTTTGCTTCAGTAATGGTCGGTTTCATGTGTTTCTCTTTATTATTTGCAATCATTTTAGACTTCTATATTTTGAATTAAATCTAATGAATAAATTATTTCCCTATTAGTTATCACCATGTTGAATCTTGTGAAGCTTGAATTCAGTCTTCTCGAGACCAGTTGAAACAATTGTATGCCTTGGATAGTAGATATTGAGATGCATTTGGAGTCAATAAATCTCCTTGAGACACTCCAAGAGGTGAACGACTCATCAAGAACGGACAAAGAAAGATCTTTAATCTTCCTTCACCGACACCTTGATGAAAGCCTAAAAAATGAATATCTCAATGTGAAAGATCCAAGTGAGTTGTGGAAAAATTTGAAAGAAAGATACGATCACTAAAGGAATGTATTGCTTCCCATTTTCTGCCATGAATAGACCACTTTACGGTTCCCAGACTATAAGAAAGTCAGTGACTACAATTCTACAATGTTCATATTAGTAACCCACTTGAGATTTTGTGGGGTTACAGTAACTGATACTGAAATGCTGGAAAAGACTTTTTCTACTTTTCACGCATCAAATGTGACCTTGCAACAACAGTATCGTGTGCGGGATTTCCAAAAGTATTCTGAAGTAATTGCTTGTTTCCTCATCGCAGAGAAGAATAATGAGTTGGATGAAGAATCATAAATCTTGTCCAACTGGCTCAAAAGCTTTTCCTGAAGCAAACACTATTAACTCCGATAAACCTGAATGCATGAAATATTTTCAGGGTCTAGAGAGAGGTTGAGGTCATGGGCAAGGTTGAGGTTGAGGTCTTGGTCGTGGTTACGGATGCAGTCAAGGTGGTTATAACTCGTCCTATAAGTCTGGTAACTACTATCTAAAGAAGCACAAACATGAGAAGAACCATTATACACATAAAAAGGGAAAAGATACCAATTACTCATAAGGCTCTAGAACCTGTTGTTTAGAATGTGGCTATAAAGGGCAATGTTCAAGAGTCTACTGAGTCTCAGAGAACTCATGCAAACTCTACCAGGAACCCATGAAGGGAAATGGGAAGGAGGTCAACTTTATTGACCAAAATCTTATAAACGAATCCACTCATCTCGAAGCACCCGACTTTAGTGAAGATTTCATTGCATTCACACATATTGCACACTTCAGTGAATATATTGCTAGTATGAAATATGTGCATTAACTACATATTTACATATAACTATATGTGGTTCTAGCGAGTTTGAATTACTATATATTGGATGAAGTGTGCAATACTTGTGCAGATAATGCACTAACATCTTATATAGCTATAAATTACAAAATTGGATTAATCATACATGAATACATCGTGATGGATTGAAACCAACTGCTATTTGTTTTGAACTTGCAGTAATAGAATGGAGTTGAGGAAGGTGTGGGCTGCAGTCGGTGGCAAGTGTGGTAGGTAATGGAGTTAGTCCTATAAGATATTAAATGGGGGCTTGGGTTCTTTTTGGTTTTAAAATTTTTTAAAAAACAAATATTTTGATTAAAATTCTTCAGGTTTAAAAATGAGTTTGAGTCTTTTTCCAAAATTTCAATTTCAATAAGGTAATGGGGAAGATGATTTGTTATTGGTGGCTTTAAAACTTATCTATATGACCTCTTGGAGGTACAAAGTAAACCTCTTTCGCCAAAAGCATTATATATTGCCAAATGATTGCTCAAACATGAAAAATAAACATGAAAAAACTGACACTCCATCTTTGTCTAATAACTCTTTATGTCATTAGTGCACAATTATTGCACATTTAATCTAAGATAAGGGTTGTGCATGGTGTGTGAAGGTTTAGAAGAGTCCAGGATAACGTTGGGAATATTGTTACTAGAATCTTCTAAAAATTTTGTGCAACTTAGCAATTAATAATTTCTTAATTGTTAATGTTCAAGTATTGCACGTGCAAAAGTTTGGCAAAACTTACAAGTTTCGGAAATAAGTGAATACTCAAAGAATAAAAAAACTCGACATTGATTAACATTAAAAAATATATGTTTATTATTATTAAGGAAAATTTAAACGAGTTCTTACAGCTCAATAAATATGTTATCATGTCCCCATAATAATGGCAAACACCATTGTGTTTGGAAATTATAGTTAATTTTTCCATCAAAATTTTTACCCTTAATTAGCTACCAAATAGTGTAGACTATCACTAAAACAAATGCGTAAACAATTAATACACCAAGTTGATATGACCTAAAATGTAATTGTTATTAAACTAAGGCACTTTTTTAGTCCCTTATATACACCAATACCTTCTTTTGGTTCCCGAGGCCAAAACTGTGTTTAATCGCCTAGTAACATTTTAAAATTGAATATTTTGGTCCCCTGAGGCGGTTTCCAGGTAAAGTCAACGGTGAAATCGGTTAAAATATGTAAAATAACCATTATGCCCCTGGTTTAAGAAAATTTAGAAAAAGAAAATCAGAAATGTGATCCACGCCGAACTCCATTTGATTTACTCACAGATTTGCTCATCTGATTTGCTCTGATTCCACCGCCGCCATTCTGAATCCGACCGGAAGAGAGAAAATGGAACTCCATCTGCGCCCAATTTTCTTCTCCATCTGGTTCGTGCCACTCCATCTGGTTTGCCCACTTCGTCCCCATCACCAAAAATGAATTCCTCCATGAGCTCCACACCAGACTCCATCCAATTCGCTAAGCTTCACACAGATTCACTCTCTGATTTTCTCCATGAGCAGATCAGATATATTTATCTCATAAGAAAAATTGAATTCCTCCATGAGCTCCACGCCGGAACCCTCACCAAAAATTCCACTACAGTGAGCAGCGGGTTTCCACACCAGAGCAAACTGGAATGCCAGAATCGACGCTACCTGATTTGAGTAGATTCCCCGATTTGGGAGTGAAGAGATGTAGAAGATTAAGGAAGGATCTCTGTCACCGATTGGGTGAACAAAAGGCTCTCCGTCGCCGATTGAAGAGCAGCGGTGGCGGCAACGGTAGTTTGAATGGTAAGGGATCAGTGGCATTTTGGGGTTTCAAACAGAAAGAAAAATTAAAAGGAAGACTAAAATTAAAGAAAAAAGAAAAGAAAAAAGAAAATAAAAAAGAAAAGAAAAAGAAAATATTTTCAAATTAGAAAATTTTAATTGAAAATATTTTTAATTAGTAAGAATACTAAAATACCCCTGGCTATATCGGAAAATCATTCCGGTTAACCTGAAAACTGCCTTAGAGGACCACAAGATCCAATTTCATAATGTTACTAGGCGATTAAATGTGGTTTTGGCCTCGGGAACCAAAAGAAGGTATTGGTGAATATGTAAAGGACTAAAAAAAGAATTTAGTCTTGTTCTTATATTTGTAGATTTATACTGCTAAAAAATGGAGTACACGTACGTGAAGGCACGTGGAGGAATTGCAACAGATGGACAATCGTTGTGTACCATCCCAAAATGATGGGTTTGACATGGTGCGGCTATAAGTGGTGGGGGTCGAGTAGTGCAAGCTCCAGTTGGAATTGGAGTTGGTGGTGCTGGACTTCAGGAAGGGGCTTGGATTTTTTTAGAATGAAAACTCAAAATGAAAAGGTCTTCAGGATAAAGATAGCCTTGAACCCATTTCAAAATTTAATTGGTAAAATGTGATGGTAAAGATGATTAATTAATGGTGAATTTACAACTAAATAATCATATGATCAATCGAACCAAAATAAAACAAAATAAAAAATACATAAAACTGCTATGTGTTTATTACTGCTCTAAATAGGCTAGATCCTTTTGCATACCATTATTGCACACTTTGTTGAATATATCTCTTTAGTATGAAATTTGTGCATCAACTACGTATTTACATATCAGTATATGTGGTTCTAGCGAGTTTAAATTACTATATATTGGATGAAGTGTGTATACTTGCGAACACAATGCACTAACATATTATATAGCTATAAATTAAAAAATTGGAATAATCATACATAAATGCTCCGGGATGGATTAAGACCAATTGCTCATTGTTTTGAATATTCACAAATAGAATCGGGTTGACGAACGGAATGGGCAGTACGCAGTGGGAGGGCAGCTGGCAAGTGTGGTAGGTTGTGGAGTTTGTCTTGTATAAAATTAGATAGGGCTTGGGTTCTTTTTGGTTTTTAAATAAAAAAATGGATTGAAATTCTCCACGTTTAAAAATGAGCTTGAGTCTATTTCCAAAACTTCAATTTCAATAAGGTAATGGTGAAGATGATCTGTTATTGGTGGTTTTAAAGCTGATGGAATAAGCATTATACATCGGCAAATGATTGCTCAAACACAAAAAAATAAATATGAAAAAAATTGACACTTCATATGTGTCGAATAACTCTTTATGTCATTGCCTTTTACGCACGATAATTGCACACTTCAACTAAGATAAGGGTTTTGCATAGTGTATGAAGGTTTAGAAGAGCCCAGGATAACGTTGGGAATATGGTTGCTAATCTTCTAACAAATTTGTTAAACTTAGCAATTAATAATTTCTTAATTGTTAATGTTCAAGTATTGTGCGTGCAAGAGTTTGGCAAACTTAAAAGTTTCGGAAATAAGTGAATATTCAAGAATAAAATTAATACTTGGGATTGATGCACATTAAAAATAATATGTTTGTTATTATTAAGGATAATTAACACGAGTTCTTATAGCTCAATAAATATGTTGTCATGTTCGCATAGTAATGGAAAACACCATTTTGTTTGGAAAGATTTGTTAATTTTTCCATAAACATCTATACCTTTAATTAGTTGTCAAATTGTGTAAACTATCACTAAAACCAAATGTGTAGACAATTAATACACCAAGTAGATATGACTAAAAATGTAATTGTTGTTATATTTGTAAATCTATACGACTCAAAAATGGAGAACACTTACATGAAGGCAGCAGGAGGAATTGCAACGGATGACATGTTGTTGTGTACCATCTCAATAGGATGGGATTGACAGGGTGTGGCTGTGAGTGGTGGTGGTCGAGTTGTGCAAGCTCTAGTTGGAAATTGAAGTTGGAGGAGCTGGACTTTAGGAAGGGGCTTGGGTTTTTTTTTGTTTGAAAACCCATTATGAAAAGTCTTTAGGATAAAGATAGCCTTGAAGCCTTTTCAAAATTGAATTGGAAGAAGGTGATGGTGAAGATGATTAGTTAATGGTGTATTTAAAACTAAATAGTCATATGAACACCCGAACCAAAATATAACAAAGTTAATATATATATATATATATATATATATATATATGCTATGTGTTTATTACTGCTCTAAATATGCTAGATGCTTTTGCATACCATTATTGCACAATTTTTTGAACATATCTCTGTAGTATGAAATTTGATCATTAACTACATATCTACATATCACTGTATGTGGTTCTAGCGAGTTTAAATTACTATCTATTGGATGAAGTGTGCAATACTTTTGCACACAATGCACTTAGATAATATATAGCTATAAATTACAAATTTGGAGTAACTTTACATGAATACACCGGAATGGATTGAAACCAACTGCTCATTGTTACGAATCGTCACAAATAGAGTTGGTTTGACGAAGTGCATGGGCAGGCAGTGGACAGTGGGCAGTGGGCAGTGGCAGGGTGGCTGGGCTGGCAAGTGTAGTAGGTTGTGGAGTTTGTCTTGTACAACATTAGATAGGGGTTTGGGTTCTTTTTGGTATTAAAAAAAATTCTGTTTAAAATTCTTCAAGTTTAAAAAAGAGCTTAAGTCTAATTTAAAATTTTTAATTTCAATAACGTAATGGTGAAGATGATCTATTATTGGTGGTTTTAAAACTAATGTAAAAAGCATTATACATCGCCAAATGACTGCTCAAACACAAAAAATAAATATGAAAAATATTGACACTCCATGTTTGTCTAATAACTCTTTATATATGCACGATAATTGCACACTTCATCTAAGATAAGGGTTGTGCATGTTGTGTGAAGGTTTAGAAGAGACTAGGATAAAGTTGGGAATATTGTTGTTAGAATCTATAGCAAATATGTGCATCTTAGCAATTAATAATCTCTTAATTGTTAGTGCTCAATTATTGTGCGTGCAAGAGTTTGGCAAAATGTAAAAGTTTTGGAAATAAGTGAATATTCAAATATCAAAAACTTGAGATTGATTTACATCAAAGTTAGTATGCTTATTATTATTAAGGAAAATTCACCCGAGTTCTTATAGATCAATGAATATTTGTTCATGTCTGCATAATAATAGCAAACATCATTTTGTTTGGAAATATTAGTTAATTTTTCCATCAAGATTTATACCCTTAATTAGTTGCCAAATTGTGTAAACTATCACTAAAATCAAATGCGTAGACAATTAATACACCAAGTTGATATGACCTAAAATGTAATTGTTATTATCTTTATAGATCTATACGGCTCAAAAATGGAGTACACGTACATGAAGGCACCTGGCGGAATTGCAAAGGATGGCACATTGTTGTGTACCATCCGAATATGATGGGTTTGACAAGTTGCGGCTGTGAGTAGTGGTGGTCGAGTTGTGCAAGCTCCGATTGGAATTGAAGTTGGTGGAGCTAGACTTAAGGATGGGGCTTGGGTCTTTTTTTTAGGTTGAAAACTCAAAATGAAAAAAATTTCAGGATAAAGATTGCCTTGGAGCCATTTCAAAATTTAATTGAAAGAAGGTGATGGTAAAGATGATTAATTAATGGGTCATTTAAAAATAAATAGTCATATGATCACCTGAACCAAATGAAAACAAAGTTAAAAAATATATAGAAATGCTATGTGTTTATTACTGCTCTAAATATGCAAGATCCTTTTGCCTACAATTATTGCACACTTTGTTAAATATATCTCTTTAGTATTAAATTTGTTCATTAACTACCTATTTACATATCACTATATGTGGTTCCAATGAGTTTAAATTACTATATATTGGATGAAGTGTGCAATACTTGAGCACACAATGCACTAACATATTATATAGCTATAAATTACAAATTTGGAGTAATCATACATGAATGCACCTGGATTGATTAAAACCAACTCTTCATTGTTGTGAATCATCACAAATAAAATTGGGTGTATGAAGTGCATGAGAAGCAGGGGGGTGGCACGACTGGCAAGTGCATGAGGTAGATTGTGGAGTTTGTTTTGTAGAACATTAGATATGTGCTTGGGTTCTTTTTTATTTTTTAAAACAAGGTTCTGATTGAAATTCTCCATGTTTAAAAATGAGCTTGATTTTATTTCCAAAATTTTAATTTCGATAAGGTAATGGTGAAGATGATTTGTTATTGGTGGCTTTAAAACTGATGGCAAAAGCATTATAAATCGCCATATGATTGCTCAAACCCAAAAAATAAATATGAAAAAAATTTGACACTCCATCTCTATCTAATAACTCTTTATGCCATTGGCTTGTACGCACAATAATTGCACACTTCATCTAAGATGAGGGAATCTTCTAACAAATATGTGCAACTTAGCAATTAATAATTTCTTAATTGTTAATGTTCAAGTATTGTACGTGCAAGAGTTTGGCGAAACTTAAAAGTTTAGGAAATAAGTGAATATTCAAAGATCAAAAACTTGAGATTGATTTACATTAATTAAAGTTAATATGTTTATTATTATTAAGGAAAATACACACGATTTTTTATACCTCAAAAAATATTTTGTCATGCCCGCATAATAATCGTAACCACCATTTTGTTTTGAAATATTAGTTAATTTTCCCATCAAAATTTATACCCTTAATTAGTTTCCAAATTTTGTAAACTATCACCAAAATCAAATGTGTAGACAATCAATACACCAAGTTGATATGACCTAAAATTTAATTTTATTATATTTGTAGATCTATATAGCTCAAAAATGGAGTACATGTACATGAAGGCACCAGGCGGAATTGCAACGGATGGCATGTTGTTGTTTACCATCCCAATAGGATGGGTTTGACTGGGTGCAGCTATGAGTGGTGGTAGTCGAGTTTTGCAAGCTCCAGTTGGAATTGAAATTGGTGGAGCTGGATATCAGAAAGGGGCTTGGGTTTTTTTAGTTTGAAAACTCAAAATGAAAAGTCTTCAGGATAAAGATGGCCTTAAAGCCATTTCAAAATTTAGTTGGAATGCGATGGTGCAGATGATTAATTAATGGAGTATTTTAAACTAAATAGTAATATGATCACCTTTACCAAAATAAAACAAAGTTAAAAAAATATATACAAATGCTACATGTTTATTACTGCTCTAAATATGCTAGGTCCTTTTGCATACCATTATTGCACAATTTGTTGAAAATATCTCTATTTTGAAATTTGTACACCACACTACTGCATATGGGGTACATAGGCACTTGTATTTCGCCACATAGGCACCGGTTTTTCGATCCCTTTACATACCGGTACCTGAGTAGGGGTGTGCTTGAACATAGTTACATATGCACCCGTAGTTTATACCAGTACTGAAATCTATATTTCAGCACCAGTATGTGCATGGTACCGGTGCTAGACTCTATATTCAAGCACCAGTATACACTACCGGTGATACAAATCTACATTCCAGCACCCCCTACTTATGCAGCGATATCTCAAGGGGTCGAAATATCGGTGACTATGCTCGTTTGTACAGTGCTAGTAAATAGGTGATCAATAAAAAAAATGAGCACCAGTTTTACTGGTGATAATTTTTTATGAATAAATATTAGAAATCAAAATATTTATTAACACACAAAATGTATTAAAATATAGAACTAAAATATAGGAAAAACGTGAATTGAATTCAATGAAAACTCAACACTAAAACTAAGTCGTATCAATCTACACTAATATAAACAAGCGCTTTTAACTATGGTAGCTTCATGGATTAGAAAAACTAACTAGCTACATGGATTACAAGGAAAGATTCATAATCTAAAACATGGAACCATACTGTTTTTCTCCATGGAAAACATTTGGAAGACTCTGCATTACCTGCACATTGGTTCACATTTATTCAACTATCTATAATTTGTCACCACACACAAAAAACAACACAAAATAACACTTAAGTATCATAAAAGAAGATGAAAAGGTGCCATAAGTCAATAAAATAAAATGTGGTAGATTCGGGCATTTTAAGATTTTCAATAGAGCCAATATTTGGAGAAATTTCTACAATCGGATACAACAACTAAATATTCAAACACCCTTAAACTAATAGAAGAGATACATTATTGAGTAGCCTAATTTTGTACTCATACTCTACCAAATCCAACTTTGCTAAAACGAATTTAATGGTCCCAACAATAATGATAATTTTTCTTAACATTAATATGTGGTGACATTTCATTTCTAGCTGGGCAAAACCAAAACACTGCTCCATTGCAACAAAAATAGCAGTATATAAATAAGAGATATAGCAAGGTACAACATATTTCATTGCATCATTCATATGCATCTCTAGTCAGTATCAGAGCTTTTCCATATATTTGCAAGTTGTGGAGATTACAGCATAATTGACATACACAACTAAAACCAAACTCAGAAGCATGTTAAGCACTGAAATGAAATACCTGAGATATCATTTACTTAATTTTTTTCTATGTGATCAGATACAACACATACAACATATACACTCACATACAGAAACATATATACTCAATGGCACAAGCACCTGCACCACAACGCATGGAGAATCACAAAAATCAAAAGCACAAATTATAATCAAGGCAATAGACTAACTAGAGGCATAAAACTTAAAAGGACATTAAATCAATGATTACTACAAAGCTAAAAAATCCCTATTTTTTGTCCTCATTGTTCATGTCCAATTAGAAAGAATATAATAAAACAACAAAAAAAGGGTAACTATGTTTTAACTACATACCAAATAGATTCGGGTCAGAGTCAGAGTCCACTAAGTCTTGAAAGCAACATCGCCGTCCCGCAGGAATATTCTGTTTCTCTAGCAAAGGATTAATAAGCTTATCATTCGAGTTCCAGGCGCTTGAATCTGAATTGACCCTGTTCCACACCGACAGAATCATGTGCGTCGCCGACACACTCTTCGCCGATGACAAGCGGATGAACAACCCACCCGGAGCCTACCACGGAGTTCTTGAACACCACTAGACCTTGCACGTTTGTCATCCCGGAGCAGCCGTTGTTGCTAAAGGTTTGGTGCGGTGGTGGCACGGTGAAGGGTAGGAGAGACGATTAGGGTGGGAGGGAGGATGAGGGTTGGGTGGGAGGGAGGATGAGGGTTGGGTGGGAGAGACGATGAATGTGTGTTATATTTAGGGTTTCAGATTCAATATATATAGTACAAAGTTTAAATGGTTGAGATTCAATCAACAAAAAAACATTTAATGGTTTAGATGAAACCAAGTTTGGAGCACCATTACAAATACTGGTGTCCAAATAGCTCATACTTGTGCTTATGTATATGAAAAGCAGCTGCTTAGGGCTGTTTTAAAAGAGTTTTCTTTAAAATTTTTTTGTACCCGAGTGCAAACCTGATTTTCTTTCTAAGTATGGAGCACCGGTATACATGTCGGTTCCCAAATGGCTCACACCGGCGCCTATGTATCTGAAATGTAACTGCTTAGGATTGCTTTAAATGGGGTACTTTTTTATTTTTTGGATCCGAGAGCAAATCTGGAAAAAAATTGAAGTATGGAGCACCGACGTACATACTGGTGCTTAAGTATCAGATATTGGTGCTGAGTCTAATATTTCAAAATTTTAAACAATCCGTCCAAAATTATGAATGAAACTTCAAGAATTTCTTTTTCCCTCAATAATGTAGCACCCGTATGAATGTAAAACAATGTTGGTGCTAGTATTATTTAATCTCTAAGTAATCTTTTTAAATTTTACTATTAGGTCCACAGAAGAATTTTGGAGGCATCAAATTACAATATTGAAAGCACCAAAACACAATTAAATAAGAGACGATTGCATCTTTGAAATTCGTGTACAGAGGGTGAACGGAAGAGCCTCTAACATATTTATGGAAAATTATTCTATGGCCCAAAAATTTGTTACGAAATTATCCTTCTCTCCAAAACACACATTTTTTTGTTATTCTTGCATAAATATAGAAATAGAAAATAAATAGTTTTTTTGATGAAATTTTCAAAAGAACTTGTACATGTTTTAGAGTAACTTAGAGTTGATTACTTAGAAGTAAGAAAGAAGAATCAGAAAGGATTATGGATATGTTCTTGTGCTAGATTGTTGATAAATATTTCGTTACAGACTTGGAATATACAATGGGGGTGTATAGGGAAGCATAACATTTGATCGGATTTCAATTTGGAGTTACCAGTACATTTTTTACTTTTTGCACATAGGTCCCTCTAAGAAAGTTGGAGTCATCGAATCACAAAATCGGTGGGACCAAAATGCAATTCAATAATATAAGATCGTAACTTTGCGATTTGGGCATGTATGGGTGTACGGAAGGGGTTCGGAAGTTAATATTGATTACTTTTATGTATGTTTAGAAAATTACACCGTGGCCCAAAATTGTGTTATCCCATTACTCATTGCTCCAAAAATACACTATTTTTGTTATTCTTTCCTAAATATAGAAGTATAAAATAAATTAATCTTTTGGCGAAATATTGAAATATGCTAGTACATGTTTTCGAGTAACTCATGGTGGATTACTTAAAAGTTACAAAGTGAAATCAGATAGGAATATGGATATGTTCTTGTGCTCGATTTTTTTAATGAATATTCCCTTATAAACATGAAAATACATTGCGGGTGTATTTTGTGGGATCATGTTCGAGCGGCTTTCAATTTGGAGTTGCAAGTAAATTTTTTTACTTTTCGCACTTAGGTCCCCCAAGAAAGTTGGAGGCATTAAATCAAAAAATTGGCAACACTAAAGTGAAATTCACTAGAAACGATCGCAAACTTGCCAATTTGGGCTTGAACGGGGGAACACAGGGGTCTCGAATCATAACAATGATTACTTCTACACATTATTTGTAAATTACACTGTGACCCCCAAATATTAAAAACACACCCTTCTACATATTGATAAAGGAACCATCTCTCCAAAAAATCCACTTTTTGCCCACCAAAAATAAAGGGTATGTGAGCATTAAATGCACTCCTAGCACCGACATATTATAACCTATGTCGGTGCTAGCTATTTTCCACCAAAATTGTACCCGCCAAAATTACTATTTTGGTCATAGGCAACGGTATTAACATTGGTATGTGTCATTTAGACAAAACTGATGCTGGAAAATATCAAATTCAGATATATTTTCTCCAAAGGCACCGATATCTAGCACCGTATTTAGTGAACGGGTGCTAGATTTATTCATAGGCACCGGTATTGGCACCGGTATATGTCATGCAGACAAAACCGATGATGGAAAATATGAAACTCAGACATTTTTTCTTCAAAGGCACAAGTACTTAGTGAACCAGTGTTGGATTTATTCATATGCACCAGTATTAGCATTAATATGTGTCATTCAGACAAAACCAGTGCTAGAAAAAACAAATTTTAGACATTTTTTTCATCAAAGGCACCGGTATCTAGCACCGGTATTTTCTGAACCGGTGCTGGATTTATTCATAGGCACCGGTATTTTGGTTACTTTGCCAAATTAATCCTTGCATCGGTATTGCTCTCCCAACACTGACACACCAGTGCCTATGTACCTATTTTCAAGTAGTGTTAACTATATATTTACATATCATTATATGTGGTTCTAGCAAGTCTAAATTGCTACATATTGGATGAAGTGTGCAATAATTGTGCAGACACTGCCCTAACATATTATATAGCTATAAATTACAAATTTGGAGTGATCATCATGAATGCAATGAGATGGATTGCAACCAATTGCTCATTGTTGTGAATCATCACAAATAGAATCAGCTTGACGAAGTGCATGGGCAACATGCGGTGGAAGGGCGGCTGGCAAGCGTGGTAGGCTGTGGAGTTTGCCCTATAAAACATTAGATAGGGGCTTGGGTTCTTTTTTGTTTTAAAAAAAATGTTTTGATTGAAATTATTCAAGTTCAAAATGAGATTGAGTCTATTTCCAAAATTTTAATTTCAATAAGGTAAGAGTGAAACTGATCTGTTGCTGGTGGCTTTAAAATTGATGGAACAAGCATTATATATCGCCAAATGATTGCTCAAACACAAAAATAAACATGAAAAAAAATTGACACTGCATCTCTGTCTAATAACTCTTTATGTCACTGGCTTGTACGCACGATAATTGCACAGTTCATCTAAGATAAGGGTTGTGCATGGTGTGTGAAGGTTTAGAAGAGCCTAGGACAACGTTGGGAATATTGCTGCTAGAATCTTCTAACAAATTTGTGCAACTTAGCAATTAATAATTTCTTAATTGTTAATGTTCAAGTATCATACGTGTAAGAGTTTGGCGAAACTTAAGTTTAAGAAATAAGTGAATATTCAAAGATCAAAAACTTGAGATTGATTTACATTAAAGTTAATATGTTTATGATTATTAAGGAAAATTCACACGAGTTCTTATAGCTCACTAAATATTTTTGTCATGTCCATATAATATTGGCAGACACCATTTTGTTTCGAAAGATTAGTTAATTTTTCCATCAAAATTTGTACCCTTAATTAGTTGCCAAATTGTGTAAATTATCACTAATATCAAATGTGTAGACAATTAATACACCAAGTTGATATGACCTAAAATATAATTATTATTGTATTTGTGATGCGGCTCAAAAATGGAGTACACGTACATGAAGGCACTTGGAGGAATTGAACCGGATGGCACATTGTTGTGTACCAATGGCAGAATTAGGGGGTGGTGAGGGGGTGCGTACCACCACCCCTATGATTCATGGACCAAAAGGGGTATGAGCATAGGATAAAGAATTTTAAATTGCAAAATTTATTATTAAAGCTCTTTGACCCTTCTCATTTCGGTCGAAATTGATTAGAATAGTTGAAATCCAATGGAGTGGTGGGAGGAATTTGAACGGCTCAACTTACAGAAAACTTCAAAGTGTTCCATGGAGGAGACTTGCGAGTGGTCTCTTTCCTTTTCTCGAGCAACACCGTTTTTACTTTTCCTTCCTCATTTTACTTTTCCCTTTACTTATGAAGGGGTATTACTAATTGAGTGGGTAACCTGATAGACATCCTGTCTATAAGTTTATGAATAGGCCAGGACTAATATACAATTAAATGATATAACAAAAATTGCGGATATATCCATCTAACTTCTGGGTCATTAGGTTCCGAGTTAATTGTGCTTCTTCTGTCTCCTCAACTCGCCGCTGATTTAGAAATTGGGTGTTTCTATAGCCGATTCCTCCTCTTCCGCCGCCAGCTCCATGTCCAACACTCCCCGGAGCATTAAGATTATACCCTAGAAGTACCCGTCCGCCACCTTGCTCGCTCTCGGCGGTTTGAAGGTTCTACAGGGAGAGAATAAACAATATAGGTATGCTTGTATGAGTATGGGATCAAGTTTACGAGGGGAAAAATGGTTTAATCCCAGAGCAACAGGTAGGTTTATTGCTTTTTATGCTCTTAATTGTTGGAATTATGTGTGGAAATGTGGGGAAATGTTCGTGCACTTCAGGTGTTTGATGTTATGTCTATTTTAATTGCACGGTTCTTTTGCGCATCTTGTATTTTGATGAAACCTGGACCTAGATAGCATATAATATGCTATGGTTCGTCTAGAAGTTTAGACGAACTTGCAAACCTGCTCAATGCAGAGAATATTCATGAATTTGAATGCACCCTCTTGAAATGATCCTCTGATTTTAGTTTCGCATTACAACCTATTATTTTTTTTATTAAACCATCCATAGATGGGGGAAATTATATTTGGCCTTCCCAAGCCATGAAATAAACAGAAAATTAAAACGAAAGTGAAATGAAGCCGTAGCTTAGTTTTGATATACAATGGTGGACAATAGACTCGTGAAGCAACATTTGTTGCTTCCAAAAGAATGAAAGTAGACAGGAAAATAGTTAGAGGATTACAAAAGCTCTTAGTCTATAGTAGAGATGATCAGACTTATTAGTGAATCTAGGTAAACAAACACAAGGCAGTCTGAATCACTCCACATAGTCTAGAAGCGTATCCTCTACTAACAGAGAAAGCAATGAGTGCATCAAAATTGTTGCAGCAGTAGCAGCCATCCAAGAGTGAAAGACTTCCTCAAGCATGAAGAGCATTATGAGTCCCTTCCTCAAGTAAGCTAAAAAAGTATATCCCAAAGGAACGAGATAGGCAAACAATGTACAGATAAATGCTCCTTAATCTGAATCTGTCCAAAGGAGAAGTCCCGATGACAAAGAGCCAGCCAACTCATGAAGGGCAACCAGTATGAAAGTACCATAAACCTGCAAATAACAGCTCAATTCAGTAGCATCCATTCAATGCACCATCCTTAAAGAAGGAGTACCTATCTGATCTAACCTAAGTAAACCCTGATTGGTGTTAGATAGACAATTAAATATAGCCAGGAAGGAACTGGACTGTGCTCGGAGGCAAGATTTGGCTAGAGAATCCGCAACTAAGTTAGCTTGTCTCTGAATGTGTACTAAATTGATATCACCCAGAAGTTGGTGAATATCATCAGCTAATTGAAACAATTTCCAATGAGCATGCAGGGGATCAGCAACACAATGAACCGCATTCAGACAATCTGATTCCATATAAACAGGGATGCAAAATCCTGAACACTTTCCTAAGGCAAACTGAATTGCTTTCAATTCAGCCTCCAAAGGGGAGATAGCCTGTGTATACATAGTATATGCAGCAATGAAGCAACCCCTAGTATCCCTAATAATCATTCCAAGTCCACACATATTAGAGAAACAGCACCATGCAGCATCTACATTGATTTTATAACCCTTACATGGCTTTGTCCATGCTATTTAAAATATTTTGGGCTTTGGAACAGATTTTATCAAAGGCAAGAATGGATGATCAGCTATACTGAAGTCGATAGCAGAGGTTATGAAAATAGGTTTGGAACAAAAGGAGTAGAAAATTTGTTCCCTAATTCGATTAAGCACTAAGCCTGTAGTTGGCAATGCTGAGTCAAATATGCATTTGTTTCTCATTTTCCACAAGTTCCAGCATGTAATCAAAGATGAAGTTCTAATTATGACAGAGTGTAGAGAGCTCAAGCCAGGATAGGTGAAATAGCATGATATTCTTTCCCAAACAGACGGGAAATTCCTGTCCCTAATTCCCATAAATTGATGTACTGTCCTCCAAACTTGCAGAGCAAAAGAACAAGAATTGAAAAAATGCTCTAAGGAGTCTTCATGGTTATTACACATACAACACTTAGAAGGCAAGTAGAATCTCAGTTTTTGCAGAATATTATCAAATGGTAAATAGGAGTTGATCAGTTTCCACATGAAAATTGAAATTTTTTTCTCAGTTCTCAAATTCCAAAAATGTTGAATAGAAGCAGTAGTACCTGTCTGATTGCTAAGCAAGAGGTAGGCAGATTTGAAAGTGAAGTCACCTTTAATTCCAGGTTTCCATATGAGCCTATCGCACCTATGAGTTGAGAGTTTTGATTCCTGTAAAAGGGAGATGGCATGAGATGGTAGCAGAGGAGATATTTTCTGAATCATAGCTGGTTTGTTTGAAATGAACTCAGATACAGTACATGCATCTAGATATCCACAAGATTACGATCACAAAGATCCATAATGGGACCAATATCTAACCAGTTTGATGTCCAGAAGTTACAATCACCTCTACCAACTATTACTCTAGAGTTTGATTCTGCCCATTCATTGAAGCAACAGATTCTCTTCCAGTTAGGAGAAGATCTAGATGAGGGTGGAAGAGAAGCAACCAGATGAGTCCATAAAGCCTCAGCCATTTGATATTTCCACCATAGCTTAACTGAGCATGTATCTATTATGGTGGTAATTGATCTAAAACCTAGACCATTTTGGTTAATAGGAAGGCAAAGAGCATCCCACTTCCTCCATGTTCTTTTAGGTTTAAGATCAGTAGACCCCCAAAAAAATCTGCTTAGTTTTTTTTCTATGATAGTAATAATCTCCTTGCTAGGTTTTAGAACTGACCATATGTGCTGAGGGATAGAGTAAATACATGATTGTATCAGTGTAATTTTTCCCCCAGAAGAAAGCCATTTATTTTTCCAACTACCTATCCTACTGTCAATTTGTTCAAGTAGTGGCTGAAAATAAATTTTTTTTGCCTTTCCAGTAAAAATGGGAACTCCCAGATAGGTGAAAGGAAAACCCCCAATTTTCATCCCTAGAATCCTCTTTATAGTGATGACTGTGTGAGCAGAGGCATGTTTTCCAATGAAGATATCACTTTTGTTGTAATTTATCTTTTCACCTGTGACATCTTCAAATTTAGCCAGAAATGCTTTAAACCTAATCAGTGTGTTATTGCCAGCTTTTAAGAAGACCACCGTATCATCAGCATAAGATAAATGAGAGATTTTTAGGGAATTAACTGGAAGATTATAATATGACAGCTTACCATTATGAAAGATGAATGTTAAGCTCTTGGTAAATGCCTCAGAAAAAATATTAAATAGGAAGGGAGAGAGAGGATCTCCCTGTTTGATACCCCTTGTAGATTGAAAAAATCCAACAGTCTTACCATTGATTAAGATGGAGAACCATGCCTGTGATAGATTTTGCGTGATGGAAAAAATGAATCCAGGATGAAAACCAAATTTAGCAAGGACACTATATAAAAATGACCACCTAACTCTATCAAAAGCCTTCTTAAGATCTAATTTAACAATACAGTTAGGTTCTCTTTGCTTCCTATTTAGAAATCTAACCATTTCTTGTAGGTAGATGACATTATCCGAGATGTCTCTACCCTTTAGGAAAGCTGTTTGGTGTGGAGAAATTAGTTTTGGCATTAGAGGTTTTAGTCTCTCCATTAGAACTTTTGAGCAGATTTTATTAATCACATTGGAAAGACTAATTGGCCTGTAGTCATCAAAAGAAGTAGGGGTTTTCTTTTTAGGAATAATTGTAATCCAGGTGCTACCAATACCTCTAGGGATGTTATTCCCTGCCAAAAAATCTTGGACCGCAGCAAGTAGGTCAGTTGAGATTACATCCCAAGATTTAATGAAGAACATAGCTGTGAAACCGTTTGGCCCAGGCTTTGCGATACATCATTGAGTTATGCTTCTTGATCTTACTTAGTATGCTCAGATATCTTTCTGGTTTCTATTTCTCTTTTATCTCTTGTTAAGGATATTTATTAGTACACAATAGAGATTCAATAAATAACTGTAAACTGATAGTGCGATATGGGTGACATACATGGCTACCACAACTCTGGATGAAGGGTTTTTTTAATCCATGTGATAGGAGGAGAAGTGTCAGAGAGTATACATATATTTTTATGGCAGCTGATTTTTCTCTGGTCAGTTTTCTGAACCTGTCTTGGGTGTTATTATATTCTCACAGACTCACAGTCTCATTGACTCGAGAAATCACCAACTCCTTATGTGCATTGGATTGGATTAGGTTTTGGAAGTCTGATGTCAGAAGGACAAAGGCTAACCTTGCTGCTAGGGGAATGAAATTCTTTTACAGGTAAGCTGATTTATTCTTATAGCAGCAGGCCAAACATATTGTGCATGTACATACTTGCATCCATATGCACACACACGTGGTACATAAATCCAACACCCTTTTTTTCATCTCTCTTCATTGATCTTTTCATGTTTCTAAACTCGTAAGTAAAATAATCTTTGAACAAGAACTAGTATCATTCTTTGAACACTTCAAAATTGATCCCGCCAGCATACATTCATTAATCTTTTTTCTGCCTTCTGGGTTCGGAGTGTGTCGAACACGGTTTTAGTTAGTGCATTTTTTCATGTTTGGACCGACCAGTTGAGATGCAGACTAAGATATGGTCAACAAATGCGAATAACTAGCTTATGGAATATGTATATGGTTGGGGACAAACTTTTCCATATCATAATTGCATTGATAGGAGCTCTCTTCTCATCATTATGGTTTGGTGCTATTCCTTTTCCTGGAAAGAAGAAGAAGAAAGGTGGAACACCAGAATTGACGAATAGAAGTTTGTTTTGGAGTTGTATAGCTATAGAACATATGTGATTTTTGTTCTTGTAACAATAGAGAGTTTCTGACCATCAAAATAGGATATTAACATGATTATTCGGACTATTTGATGCCGGAGATTTCAGAATATGAATTCCGCTGCTATGAACATGTAAAAAATATGTGATAAATATTCAAAAAATAAAATAAATGCTGCTGAAAATTTTTGCGTATGCTATGCACCTGTTACCTTACAATACGTATCGTTTCTATTAAAACGTGCACTTGTTTTAAAAATCTGAATATGAATTATGAAACTTTTCTAGGAGATCATGTATAAGTTAAGTTATAAATCGCTAAGCATGAATATGTTAGTCTACAACTAGTATATGTTATAGTTTGTACATACAGAGGAGACTAAAATTTGACAATTTAACATTGTCATATCAACTCTTCATTAATTACTTTACGACATGTATTTTTTAAATAAAAACACACATATGATTTTAAATTATCAATTCCTTTTATGAATAACAAAACTTTGTCATGAGGCTGTGCATAATTTACCTTATGAATCATTTATGTTTTGTTAAATCATGCATGTGTTAGCCTACAACTAGTATACATAACAGGGGTCACATAAATTTGTAGTTTTTCAAATTTTCACATGTACTGCATTTAATACCTTACAATATATACCGATTATATTCAAAGATGTGTTTGCTTTAAAAAAATATGAGCTGATTTTCTTGATTTAATAAAATCAAAGAGATGTCACAAAAAGTATTGTCGGCATAAAAACAACACATGTAAAGCATTCCATACTTTGTATAGAAAACATGCAAATTTTGTCAATTTCAAACAAGACGTGGGGCTCTCAACATCTAAAAAAAATGAAATATATAGTGCTCGTGACAGAAATCTTCTATTTTGGAACTTACAATTACATCAATATTCCTAATTAGATTGACTAACAGCCCCTAATACAATGAACCAATTATTAATCTTCAAAAGAGGGGATCATCTTCGAATCTTCAAGTTCAATGTCATCTTCATATGAATTCTCCTCGTGTCGGAACGTCTTGTGGAGTCCGATGTTCAATGTTGTCCGATTCCTTAAAAGTTAAACCAAAAAAAGTTTAGATCTAACTTCAGCAAAAAGATATACACATTGGATATTCACAGTTGTAGCATATACAAAAACATGTACAATTTCTAATTAAAAAAATGAACAATAACCAACAATGAAAGTAAAAGTCAAGCACAATAAAACTAACAAGTACATACTGGATTCTAACAGATGCAATATATAAGTAAATAGATGCCATTTTTAATTAAAATCAACAACCAACAACAATTTTTTTTATAAAAAAAGTAGTCATACACAACACAATTAACAAGTACACACGAGATACTAACAAATACAATATATAAGTAAAAAAATATATTTTTGCAGATACTGAAAAATATACTCCGTGTCACTGTAGCTACGTGCGAAAATCTGGTGCGATTTAACCAAAACGCGAACTTCTCTGTCGTTTTCACCTTCCTCCTCTCCCTCTCTCAGTCACCTTAACTGATAACGGTCATATCCTTTCTCACCTGTTTCCTTTCGCCGCCGCCATGGCGGCTCTCCCGCCGGCCGATCGAAGCCAAGGGGGGACCAAATCATTCCTTCAAGCGCTTGCTAATCGACCTCCTCCACTACAAGCTTCCCTTCCATCAAACCCGGAAATCATCCCCAAAATTCAGTACAAAGGAGAAATCTCATGCCTTGTCAGTCGCAAGGATGCAGACATTCTCTCCTCCCATTATCGGAATGCTCTGATCGGTAAGTTTGCTAGAGGAAAGCCTTCTATGGTCCAACTAAACGAATCTTTTAATTCTGTAGGCTTCAAAGGCAAATTTCAAATAGGATCTATCGATTTCCGGCACGTCCTAGTTCGCTTCCAGGAAAAAGAAGACTACCAGAGGTTCTGGCTCAAGGGTCACTGGGTTTTCAATAATGCGCAAATGAAGGTATTGAAATGGACTTCTGATTTCTCTCCGGAGGCAGAATCATCCATAGTCCCGGTATGGGTAACAATTCCTCATGTCCCAATCTATTTCTATAATTCAGCTATGCTTGAAATCATGGGTAACCAAATTGGAAATTTTATTAAAGTTGATGCTGCTACTGAGGCTCTATCTAGGCCTTCCTGTGTGAAAATGTGTGTTGAAATTGATCTAAAAAAGAAATTACCATCTTGCATTAGAGTGGGAATCGAAGAGGATGGAAATGAATTCAATGTTGTTAAGCTCCCCCTAGAATTTGAGGATATTCCCCCCTACTGTTTACATTGTAAATGTATAGGGCATGAGGACAGTCATTGTATTTATCTGCATCCGGAGCTTAAGAGATCCTCGGCTAGGAAAAATGATTCTGTAATTAATTTAACTGACTCCCATTTAAAGGGCTTGATGGGACAGGTAAAAGGGAACTCAAATAGTAATCAGACTGGTAATTTAGGAGCAGAGAGTTCAGGGATCTCAATAACAGAAAAACAAAAGGGCTATCAGTCTCAGAAATTTATCTATGTTCCTAAGAAACAGCAGACTCTAGATGCAGTGCATGAATCAAATGAGTCTATTCTAACTAACTCTGACCCCCTGGTAGCTGATCCTAAGATATCTGGGGAGCCTCCTCAAAAATCTACTCCCAGCAATGTAGACAAACCCACCATTGTAACCAGCAGCACAGAGGTTGTTGTGACAGAGAAAGAAGATATTTCTCTATCTCCTCAACCTGAAAAATTAATCCCCACCCCCTCCCCTCGAGCCTTTCCCATTGAACCTAGATCATTTGGGACACAAGATAGGCATCCTCAATCTGCCCCACCTATTTTTAGGTCAGTCTTTGCCAAAGATGATCTACCAAGTAAACGAGGTAAATCCTTTTCCCCTTTCAGCTCCATCATTGCAGCAAAAAATTTTATTTTTTCTCAGCAGAAAAACAGGTCCAATAGATTTCTACCATTAGCTGGTGAGGAATCATCTGGAGATGAGGGCACTCATATTGAACTCTCTGCCACTGAAGAAGAAGCCACCTGTTTTAATACTGCTCCTGAAGCTGGAACTGATCAATCACAGGAACACAGTGTCACATCTTCTGATCCAAGTAAGTTGAAGAAAGGTAAGTCTGTTATGAAAAATTGTAAACCACCTAATGACACTTTTTTCGCACAGAAGAACACCATAATGACTAGATCAAAAAGCTCCTCTAATGTTTCATTATGAATAGTTCAACTGTTAGAATTAAAATGCTGGTTTGGAATATTAGAGGAATGGATACATCTATGCTTAGACTCTCTAATCTCATCAACAGACATAAATTTGAACTCATTTGTTTAATTGAGCCTAAACATGACAATTCACAGTGTGAACTATATAGACAAATGTTGAGGTTTGATAACTGTTTCTCTGCAACTAATGGTCAGATCTGGATTTTTTGGTCTTCAAGCATAACTCTGACAGTTAGAAATGATAATCTTCAGTTTCTTGGAGTTCACCTAACTAGTTCTACTCTCATTAAGCCAATGGATGTCTTTTTTATATATGGTCTGAGAACCAGATTAGGAAGAAAGGATCTCTGGTCTGATCTTAGCTCACTTAATCATTCTGAATCTTTGTTTATTGGAGATTTCAACTGCATTTCATCAATATCTGAATACAGAGGTCCATCTATTCCAAAACTTGGAAGTATTAGAGATTTTAATGAATTTATTAATGGACTGGGTTTGGAAGAAATCAATACTGCTGGAAACATGTTTACTTGGACTAATAATCGTTTAAGATCTCCTACAGTTAAAAGACTAGATAGAGGACTGTGCACTGCATCATGGACTCTTTCTTTTCCTTCCTCTACAATTCAGATTCTGAATAGAGTTAGCTCAGATCACAACCCCTTGCTGCTGACTGTAGGAAGTGACATACCATCCAATCCGAGACCCTTCAGGTTCCTAAATACATGGTACAAGAGGAAAGATTTTAATGAAGTAATTAAGAAGGATTGGGATACTCCTATGCATAAATCTGGAATGCTAGCCTTTTATTTAAAATTAGTTAGACTTAAGAAAGCCTTAAAAAGCTGGAACAAAGAGCATTTTGGTAACATTCATGATAATGTTCTTCAGGCATAATTAGCCTTGCAGGCTCAGGAAGCCTTAACTGATCAGGATGATTCTGTTAATAATCTGGTTAACCTTAGGGAGGCTAGGGCTAGATTAGTTAAGGCCATGTCTGAACAAAAGAATTTTTGGAAACACAAGGCTAAGATAAAATGGCTACAAGATGGAGACAATAATACATCTTTCTTTCATAAATCTGTACAAGATAAGAACAATAGATTGAGGATCACAAAAATCAAGGGTAGAAATGGTCAATGGTTGGAAAATACACAGGATGTGGAGATGGAGGCAAACTGTTATTATCAGGATCTACTCAGTGAAGACTGCCTCACTGATTGTTCTCCATTCACATCTCATTTTCTCAATCATATACCCAAGATGGTTACTCAGGAAGATAATGAGAACCTATTAAAACCAGTCACTATGGAGGAGCTTAAGAGGATAGTGAATAGCCTTAATAAATCAAGCTCTCCAGGTCCGGATGGTTTTACGGCCAAATTCTACATGAAATCTTGGGATATAATAGCACATGATCTTCTCCTAGCTGTTCAGGATTTCCAATCTTCATCTAACCTGCCTAGGGGTATAAGTAGTACTTGGATCACCATAATCCCAAAGAAGAAAACCCCATCCTCATTTGATGACTACAGGCCTATAAGTCTTTCCAATGTGATTAATAAGATTTGCTCTAAAGTGCTTATGGAAAGACTTAAATCTATTATGCCTAAGATTATCTCTCCAAACCAAACAGCTTTTTTACATGGTAGGGATATTTCGGATAATGTCATTTATCTACAGGAAATGGTTAGACTCATTAACAGAAAGAGAAGAGATCCGAATTGTATAATTAAACTTGATCTCAAAAAGGCCTTTGATAGGGTTAGATGGTCATTTCTATATAAAATTTTGGCAAAATTTGGTTTCCATGCAAAATTTATTTTCACTGTTATGAAAAACTTGTCACAGGCTTGGTTCTCTATTCTTATTAATGGTAAGCCAGTGGGATTTTTTCAGTCTTCTAGAGGCATTAAACAGGGTGATCCTTTATCTCCATTGTTGTTTAATATTTTTTCTGAGTCTTTTTCAAGGAGCCTGACCTACATTTTTGACAAGGGTAAGCTAGACTACTTTGATCTCCCAGGTAATCCTCCAAGAATCTCTCACTTATCTTATGCTGACGATACTGTCATTTTCTTTAAAGCTACAAACTTAACCTTGGTTAGATTAAAGGCTTTTCTGTCTATCTTTGAGGAAGTCACTGGTCAGTCTATCAATTGTAACAAGAGTGACATCTTCATAAGTAAGCATGCTACAGAGCATAAAGTGAACCATATTAAAAGGATACTTGGAATGAAATTGGGTTCTTTCCCTTTCACCTACTTAGGAGTTCCAATCTTTACTGGTGTGGCAAAAAAAATTTACTTTCAACTACTCTTTGAACTTATTGATAATAAGATTGGTAATTGGAAAAATAGATGGATATCCATGGGTGGGAAAATTACTTTGATTGAATCTTGTATATATGCCATTCCACAACACATCTGGCAAGTTATTAAACCAAAAAAATTGATCATTTCCATCATTGAGAAAAAAATGAGTAAATTTTTTTGGGGGGATGAATTAAAACCTAAAAGATCTTGGAAAAAGTGGTCTGATTTGTGCCTCCCAACTGATCAGAATGGCTTAGGCTTCAGGTCTATAAGCACAATAATTAAAACATGCTCAGTTAAATTGTGGTGGAAGTATCAAATAGGTGATGCCCTCTGGACTCACTTACTGGCTGCCCTCCCTCAATCTTATAGGTCTTCTCCTAACTGGAAGAGAATTTGTTCAGTTAATGTATGGGCAGAGGCTAATTCTAGAGTCATCATAGGGAGAGGTGATTGTAATTTTTGGACTTCAAACTGGCTTGATGTAGGTTCTCTGATTGATTTGTGTGACCATAATAGGGTGGATATTGATGTTGAATGTTCAGTCTCTGCTTTCATAACTAACAAAGATCTTCTCATCACAAAAATAGAGCCATTTCTGCCATCTCACATTATCAATCTTTTGCAGGAGTCAAAACTTTTCCCCCACAGAGCTGATAGATTAATTTGGAAGCCAGGTATCTCTGGGAATTTCTCCTTCAAAGATACATATAATTTGCTAAGCAACCACTCAGGTTTGATTTCCTCTGCTAAACATCTTTGGAACCCCAGATTTGAGAAAAAAATCTCTGTTTTATGTGGAAAGTAGTGAATTCTCTGCTGCCTTTTGATAACATACTCAGGAAACTAAGGTTTTGTTTGGCTTCAAAATGCTGTATGTGCAATAACCAGGAGGATTCTTTAGAGCATTTTTTTAACACATGTTATTTCTCTCTATCTGTTTGGAAAACTATTCATCAGTTCATGGGAATTCAAGATAGAGCCTTCCCTTCGGTTTGGGAAAGAATTTCATACTACTTCACTTTGCCAGCTCTAACTTCTTTACATGCTATAATGATCCGTACTGCTGCCATCTTCACTTTTTGGAATATTTGGAAGATGAGAAACAGATACTTATTTGAATCTACTAAGCCTTCCTCCACCCTTGTGCTTCAACTCATTAGAGATCAGATTTTTTTCTCCTTCAGTGCAAATCCGGTTCACATAACATCTCCTCTGGATGTGAGTATTGCTGATCATTCCTTTCTACCACTTCTTAAAATTTCACCAAAGCCAAAAATCTGGAAAATTGCTTGGACTATGCCTACATCAGGTGTTAAGCTTAATGTTGATGCCTCTTGGTCATGCAATACTTTGAAGTGTGGGATTAGAGTGATCATTAGAGACATTAGAGGTGTTTTTAGGGGAGCTTACACTCTATTTACTACAGCTTTATCACCTTTGGAAGCTGAATTGAAGGCTATTAAGTTTGCCATCCAGATTTCACATGATTTAACTGGCCCCCTATATATGGAATCAGACTGTCTTTCTGCGGTTCTTTTCTCTACTGAACCACTCTGATGTCATTGGAAATGCTTTTCCCTACCTGATGAGATCCATCAATCACTTAATGACATCAATCTCGTACATATATATAGACAGGCTAACCTGGTGGCTCATACACTTGCTAAACTTTGTTTGCAACTAGAATGTGATTCATCTTTTATTGACATATCTGAACTTCCGAACACGGTACAGGGGCTACTGAGACTAGATCAAATTGGCACCCCTGCTCTACGATTTGTTAGTTCGGATGCTACTCATTCTCACTCTTGAATGCAGGTTTTGATGTCGATGCTGCATATCTGCCTCCTATTCGTTTCAACACACTACGCACAGCCTTGAAGATTTCGAAGTAACAAGCTTTTGGAAGAGCTTGCTATGTACATTCCTGATCATCCACATTGGATTAGGGCATCATGAAAGCTCAATTATCTCAGCTTTTCCTTCACAATCTGCTCGTTCCTTTTTGTTGCAAAAATCAGAGGATATGCTCATGGTTATTCTCTCTGACTGACCTATGTTTCGATTTCGATTCACTAAGAAGTTCGAGAGTTCATCCTATAGCATCCCAAATACTCTAGTTCATTCTTTTGGAAGCAATTTATGGTTGCTTCAAGAGCAATACGCTCAGCCTGTACAGAAACTTAGCCTTTGGCTTCTTGAATTTTGTTTAATTACGGCTCGGGAAGGCCAATATAATTTCCCCCATCTAGGATGGTTTATTTTAAAAAAAACAATATATAAGTAAATAGAAGCAACTCGTTATTTAAACCTACAACTAACAACAAGTGAAAACAAAAGGTCATTGACAATATAACTAACGAGTACACATTGAATACTAACATATGCAACATATAAGTAAACAGATGCAACTCAGAATTCAAAACGAACAATCGGAAAAAAAGAGAAGAAAAAAAATCATTCACAGTACAACTAACATGTACACGTTGGAAAATCACAACTGCAATATGTAAGTAAACAGATGCAGTTCTTACTTCAAAATGAACAACCAACAAGAATTTTTTATAAAAAAAAATCATACACAACACAATAAACAAGTACACACGAGATACTAACACATGAAACATATAAGTAAACAGATGCAACTCGTTATTCAAAACGTACAACTAACAATAAATGAAAAACAAAAGGTCATGGACAACACAACTAACAAATACACATTGAGTACTAACGGGTGCAACATATAAGCAAACAAGTGCAATTCAGAATTCAAAACGAACAAACAGCAAAAAAGAGAAGGAAAAAAAACATTAAAAAAAGGTCATAGACAGTACAACTAACAAGTACACACTGAATACTAACATATGCAACATATAAGTAAACATATGCAGCTCAGAATTTAAAACGTCCAATCAGCAACGAATGAAAAGAAAAGGCCATTCACGGTACAACTAACATGAACATGCTGGATAATAACAGCTACAACATATAAACAAACTAATGCAAGTGTTAACTAAAAACGAATAATCAGTAAAAAAAGGAAAAAAAGATCATTCACATAACAACTAATAAGTACACGTTGAATAATAATAACTGCAACATATAAGTAAACAAATGCAGCTTGTATGAATTTCAAACCTTAATTTAAGTAGCCCATAGAAATTATCTTACCTTAAATTAACAATCGCAACTACTTACATACAACTGCTTACATACAACTGCATTATTTTGCAGTTCAAACAAATGCAGTAACATAATCTTCAAATTGCTGGAGAGATAAGTCAAATAATGAAATACGTTACATGAAATGCTACAAGTAACAAGCCTATATAAAAATATACAAAGTGAAGTAACCTAGAGGAGGCAGTGTTACTAGTAACTAAAGAAAGAAATATGATACACAACACTGACAAATCAAAGTTGATATCCATTTCCACCTCTTTGGGTAGCATTCTATCAAATACAAATTATGAACATCTCGGGTATCATCTGGTGGTAGATTAGAAACATCATAGTGTGGCTGTAACCGGCACGTGTCTCATCTTTGGACCAAAATTAACCTAACCAAACTGAAAACTTGTTCGGAATACCTTGACCACCCATCAGATGCTTTATAAGTGCAACTCCTTCACTAACGGCTTTTTAGTTTACAGTGAGCACAATGGTCATTGTCCTCCAAAACAGCCATTAGAACAATAGCCTTTTGCATTTCCACATTCCTCTCTTCTTCAATCCCATTCTCATCATCATCAGAATCCAAGGTAAACTGAGCCTGACTCTCAGGACTCTTCATCTCAGCTCCAAGAGGCCTGTAATGTAAAGGATCACGTTGAATTTCATGCTTCTTGGAGACAATCCCGAACACCACCACTAGCAAAGTCGCCTAGGAATGCAAGATGGAAGTTAAACTACAGCGTCGCAATACGGAAGCAGAACAAAGGGAAAGGCAAGAGAAAATTTGATGGAGAGAGAAAGAGGAGAAACAGTAGAAAAAAAGGGGATTAGTCTTTAAAATTTTATCAATTACAAAAAAAAACCCATTTTGCAAAATACTCTCTGGCATGTCCATAAGTTTATGGGCAGATCGCCTTTCCAGAGACTTTTCCTCTATAAAAAGTTATAACATTTAATGTAAAAGCCACTGTAGACTGTCCACAAGCTTATGAAAATGCCATATTTTTCTGAGACTTTCTCAAAAATAATAACTTTAAATTACATGTACCTTGTATTAAAAATGTAGCATTTAAAAATATAATAATTACATTTTAGACGAACATTTAGTAGAAATGACAACATTATTATTGATAGTGTGAATTAAAACAATGGTGTCATTTCTCCCAACTTCTCAACGACAATGAGTCAAGCTGCAATTCTTCTTCGATTTATATTAAGACTTTAGATCTCTATTCAAACCCTATACGTCTGTCTCAACATTTGAAAGGCGGCCCACAGTAGTGGCGCCATAAAGCCATATCATGCCTTTATAAGGTGGTTTTCTAAACCGCTGTGTAAGCTTGTGGTCTCAAGGTGGCTGAAAGTGTGAAAGGCTTGATGATTTAGCCTCTGTATCAATCTCAATATATAGGGTACAATGAGGTGTATAAAAGGAATGTACAACTATGATCTTATCACTAACACTAATCAGGATCAATCTAATATCAATCAATACTAATCAGGATCAATCTAATATCAATCAAATATCTTCTATCCTTACACCCCCCTCAAGCGAAGCGTCGGATGAACCGAGACGGCAAGCTTGGATCTGAAAAACTCGAATAACGATCGAGAGAGACCCTTAGTGAAGATATCAGCAATCTGAAGCGAAGTAGGCACATGACTAACCCGAAGCTTTCCAGAGGCAACGAGTTCCCGAACAAAGTGGTAGTCAATGTCAATGTGCTTCGCCCATTTGTGAGCAACAGGGTTTTGAGCCAGAAAGATTGCACTATTGTTGTCACATAACAAAAGAGGCGCTCGAGACAACGGAAAACGGAGATCACGCAGTAGATGAGTCAGCCAGACAACCTCTGCAGCAGTGTTGGCCAAGACACGATATTCCGATTCAGAACTGGATCGGGAGACTGTAGGTTGTTTCTTGGCACTCCAGGAGACAAGGTTCCCACCAAGAAACACTGCATAACCATAGGTAGAACGCCGAGTCTCGAGGCAACGTGCCCAATCAGCGTCTGAATACCCCATCACCTCAGTAGATGAAACAGAGCTGAAAGAGAGACCAAGATGCATAGTTCCACGAACATAACGAAGGATGCGAATCACAGCAGCAAAGTGATCGTCCCGGGGATCCTGAAGAAACTGACTAACTGAATTAACTGCAAAAGTCAGGTCAGGGCGAGTGATGGTCAGGTACTGAAGAGCACCGACGAGCGAGCGGTATAAGGTGGGATTGGCAAACTTCCCGCTGGTACTGCTATGAAGCTGAGACTGTGGCAGAAAAGGGGTGGAAACTGCAGCAGCATCAGTCATACCAGCTCGACGCAGGATATCCCGAGCATACTTGGCCTGACTCAAGAACAAGCCAGACCGTGCCGAAGAAACCTCTAAGCCAAGGAAGTAGTGAGCATGGCCCAAATCCTTGATGGAAAACTCCCGATCGGTGCGGACAATGAACTGGATGATGAGAGCTGGATCATTGCCTGTGAGGATAATATCATCAACGTAGAGCAGAAGGTAAAGCAAAGTGGTACCCTGAGAGTAGACAAATAATGACGTGTCAGCGGAACGACACTGAAAACCAAGAGTGCAGAGGTAGGTACTGAAGCGCTGAAACCATGCACGAGGAGCCTGTTTGAGGCCATATATGGCCTTTCGCAAGCGGCAAACATAATCAGGACAAGTCAGATCTTTGTAGCCAACAGGTTGAGCCATGTAAACTGGTGCATCAAGAACACCATTTAGGAAGGCATTTTTAACGTCGAGCTGATGAAGAGGCCATCTGCGCATGGTAGCAATGGCAAGGACGGTGCGAACTGATGCGGCCTTGATCACCGGACAAAAAGTGTGTTCAAAATTGAATCCAGGAACCTGCAAATATCCCTTAGCAACAAGGCGGGCTTTGTGACGATCAACAGTACCGTCAGGCCGGTACTTCAGACGGAACACCCACTTCGATCCAACAATATTGACACCAGGTGGACGAGGAACTAATTCCCATGTATGTTGCTGACGAAGGGCATTCATTTCCTCATTCATGGCAGCAACCCATTGTGGATCACGAAGTGCAGCTCGATAGTCGTGAGGCTCTGTTTGGGCAAGCAAGACCGAAAGGAGACCGGTGGCAACAAAATCTGGAGGCAGGTCTTTGGTTCGACGAGTACCATCTTGATGACGAGTGACCATATGATGCGTTCGGGCAGACTGCAGATCATCAGAATCAGAGTCAGATGACGAGGAACTAGAGAACATCGGAGAGGTAGGAGACTGAGGCGGAGTATCCAAAATGGTGTTCGAAACCGGTGCTGGAGGCGGGACAGTTGTCGAACCAGGAGAGCACAATGAACAAGGAGGAGTAGGCACAGTCTGCTCTGCTGGAGAAACCACAGACTGAACAACTGGTAAGTCAACATCAACAAAAGCGGAAACATCTAAGGAAGAAAAAGACGATTCTGAACGATCGGCTAAAGCAAGAGGGAAGCAAGTCTCATCAAACCTAGCATGGCGAGTGATGTAGACACGTCTGGTGGCTTGATCCAGGCACCGGAAACCTTTTAATTGAGAGCTATAGCCGATGAAAACACAAGGGATGCTTCGAGGAGAAAGCTTGTGCTCCGCATAGGGACGGACAAAAGGATAAACTCTGCAGCCAAAGGGGTGGAAGTTGGAGTATACTGGTTTGCGATCATATAGTAGTTCATACGGAGATGCCCCATCGAGGACTGGTGTTGGCAGTCGATTGATAGTATGAACTGCTGCTCCAAAAGCATCATCCCAATAAGAAAGTGGTAAATGGGAATGGAATAGCATAGTAAGCCCCATCTCAGTGACATGTCGATGTTTACGTTCGGCCCGTCCGTTCTGCTGCGGTGTATGTGGACAAGAGATTTGATGATGAATTCCCTTTCTAGCAAAATGGGCCCATAGACGATTATTAATAAATTCTGTTCCCCCATCACTTTGAAAAACCTTAATGCTGGCAGAGAGTTGATTCTCTACGAATGCCTCAAACTGGAGATAGATATCCACAAAGTCTGATTTGCGACGGAGAGTGTAAAACCAGGTAAAGCGCGAGTGATCATCAACAAATATGGCATAATAGGCAAAACCGTTTCCAGATAATACAGGAGAAGGTCCCCATAAGTCACAGTGGACTAAATCAAGCACATGCAGAGCTCTTTTATTATTCTCAACAAATGAAAGCCTTTGACCTTTTGCCATAACACAAGGGGCGCAGGTGTGGGGAGTAGGCAACACAGAAGAAACAGATAATACCCCAGCTTTATCTAAAAGGGAAATAACATTATGGGACACATGTCCGAGGCGGGCATGCCACAATTCAAAAGATGCCCGACTCTTAGTATTCTGAATAAAAGTGATCAATGTTGCCTCTCCACGATCTAGCACGTAGAGTCCATTCTCACTGCGGCCCCTTCCCACGACTGACCTGGTTACCTTGTTCTGAATAATAAAGGATTTGTCATCAAAAGTAATCAGAACACCAAGATCACGGGTTAATTTGCTAATAGACAGTAAATTTTTGGTAATATGGGGCACAACGAGCACATCAGTTAACCGCAAAGATGGTGTAAGCTTAGAATCACCATGATGTGTAATAGAAATATGAGAGCCGTTTCCAACAAGAACTCGAGAATTACCAGTATAAGGAGTGACACTGTCTAAAACAGAGGAGGAGGATGCCATATGATTTGTCGCACCTGAGTCAATGTACCAATCAGAGGCACGAGCAGCTGGTTCAAATGAGGACTCAACAAGCTGAGCAGATTCTACGGAGCGAGGAACCAAACGATAACACGAATTTGCTGAATGACCTGGTTTCCTGCACCACTGACAGACCAGACCTCCACCACATCCACGATCACCACCAGAGCGTCCACCACGTCTACGGCCACCGAAACAGCCTCCACGGGCGGCGCGTGTGCCAGACGCGCCGCCACCACGCACCGGCGCGTGGTCCCACGCGCGGCCACCTGCTGGTCGATCGGCCGCCAGAAAAACGGCGGTTTGAACTGCAGATGGAGTCTGAACACCATTGTTGCCATCTCCTGAGAGAGTGGAGAGAAAAACTTCATGATTTTCGGCCCGGGCAACAACGTCGACATAATTCGGCGTCGGCGAAAGATTCATAATGGGGGCGCTGAAATCTCTGAATTCTGGGCCGAGAGCAGTGACGAACCACAACACCTGATCATCATTGGAAGGCGCAGCATCCATGGCGGCGAGTTGATCGAAGATAGCTTTGAATTTGAGATGCAAGTCGTGCACCGAACCGGTGCGGCGGAGTTTGAGAACACTGGACTTGCTCTTGTTCTGATATACTGTGGAAACCGTATCCCATATTTGCTGGGAAGTTTCACAGCCGAGGACCTCCGCCATGGCTTCTTCGGAAAGCGACGAGAAAAGAAGACCGCAAAGCTTCTGGTCTTCGTTGATCCACGATTCACGGGCAGCAACAGCAGTATCATAGGTTGCCTTTTCAGTGGCATCACCAGATGATGAAGATACGGCAGAAGAAGGTGGTGATGGCACAGACGGACAAGGATGGGATCCGTCCAAAAAATGGAAGAGATTTTGTGATCGAAGAATGTGGCGAACTTGGGTTTTCCAAAGCATGAAATTTCCAGATGATAGTTTGATGTTGAGCATGTGGATTAGGGTATTATATGGTAGCTTTTCATCAGAAACAACAAGGTTGGATTGGCCGGAAGTTGACATGGTGATGAGGAGAAAGTGACAGGCTTGGATTGGCTCTTGTTCGAGCAGCAGTAGCGCAAAATGAAAGAAGAGCAGCAGTGCTGCGAAAGAAAAGAAAGAGGATATGGATCAATGCTCTGATACCATGAAAGTGTGAAAGGCTTGATGATTTAGCCTCTGTATCAATCTCAATATATAGGGTACAATGAGGTGTATAAAAGGAATGTACAACTATGATCTTATCACTAACACTAATCAGGATCAATCTAATATCAATCAATACTAATCAGGATCAATCTAATATCAATCAAATATCTTCTATCCTTACAGTGGCAATCAAAATCAGTAAACATCTTTTAATCCTGGTGCAGTGAAGGATTGACAACAACATGCCTCAACGGGTTTTCAACATCATCAACGCCAACATGTTTCATGATCTCAACAGGTGACAGAAAACTGTTGTGGCAAACACACTATCTGCACCTCTTGTCCCCGGATATACCAATAGAAGTCCATCAACTCTCCTCTCATTCGATCCGACTGCTGTAACAGGAGGCATTGTGAGCATCCGGTTCTTGAGCACATTCTCTCCGTTTTCTACCCTTTTCTCTTCCGCATTAGCAATTCTCGGTCCAGGGATCACGAAAGGAAATTTTAGCCCTTTATTTGTCAGAACAGATAGCGTCTTCCTGGAGATCAGGTGCTGGTTTCATTATTTCCCCAAACCACTGCTAACAAAAAAGTCCAGAATAATTAAATAACCTTGTAGAGCTATAAAAAATCTTACCTTTCAAGGGCTGCTTCTCCAATTCTAAAAGACCGGAAGAACTCATGCTCCGGGATCCCACCGATTTCATCCATGGAAGAAGCTCGTTCTCATTGACAATACTCGCTGCTAAACCTTTGCCATCATTGTTAATTAAATTGTTCTTTAAATCACTGTTAGGGCTAAAACTGATGTTTCCATCAATTTTTTTTCTTTACCTCACAGCTACATAGCTGAAGCTATTTTCATTTTCCCCTTTTCTCAACCTTCAAAATTGATGACTAAGATGCTTCTAGACCAGACACAGCCGGTGGTGGCAATTGGTTGTTCTTGTCTCCACTGATCAAAGGGAAATCTGATGTCGGAGAAGCACTAGTTATCTTGGATCCATCTTTAGTAGGGTCTATACCAAACTTTCCATTAAGGGAATGTCCCAATTTTAACTCTATTCCATTATCACACTCCTACATGCAGACCCATATGACACCAGTTGTTGGGGGCTACGACACTGGTTGTTCATGCATCCTACATACCGGTGTCTAAGTATGGTGGTGCTAAAGCGTAGTTACTATGGTACCATTTATAAAAATCGGTGGTGAAATTTTGATATTACAGTAGTAGTATTTGAGATACCGGTGTTGAATGCTGAGTCCTCATTAATGATCATCGATACCTTTATAGCACTGATTAATAACATAAACCAGTGCCTTAAACGTGACAGATTACAAAAACCAGCACCAGGTTGTTTTTTTGTTTTTTGGTGTTGTTGCTTTGGAGATAGATGTCTTAGCACCGGTCCTATTATTGGTAAAACCGATGCTTATTCTTTATAAATTTGCAATATCCTTTAAAAATTTTTCCCGGCCATCCCGGAATTGAAACCCGAAGAAAATTAAATTGATTATAAGCTAGAACATTTGAAAATATAAGAATCTTAAGTGGGAAAAAAAGTAATCCATCAACATGATATAACTTTATACAAAAGGTTAAGCTGTGTCCCAATAAAATACACGTTGAAAATACACTAGATCCACTGAAGTCTTGGTTTGTTAGGAAGACACGTTCACCCAAGCTTCACACCTTGTGCCCGTGACGTTTATCTCCTTGCCATTGTATGCTCCTCTTGCCAGGTGAAATATCTATTATGCACAAAATAACTACGCTATGTTGAAGAGCACAATTTAAAATGTCGAAATGATAGAGCATTTAAGCACCAAGGAAAGATGATGTCTATAACTATGTTTTAACAATGTATTTAATATTAACACCGATTTAATGTTAAACACACAATGTTAAACAGATAATGATAAACACTCCATGTCTACTTGGTGCTCATGCACTACAAAATCTCCACATTTGAAATTGTGGAGTTCTACAAATATTATAGCACCGTTTCATAATGGAAGAAGCATTACTTAGTTAAAGGGCAGTACATGAATAGAAAACAACTAATGCAGTGCCCTTTAATTAATTCTTCTTCCTTTAACCTTGTTCATAATAACAATTAGCATAGAAAATAATTTAAAATGTTGAAATGAAGAAGTTTTACAGCACCAACGAAACATGACATGTATAAACAAACTATGTGAAACTCGTCATGTTCACTTGGTGCTGAAAAACTGCAACATCTCCACAATTTAAACATCGAATTCAAATCATCAAAAAAAAACAAAAAGACATGTAAACTAGTGTTGATGCTACTTTCGTTAAGTTTGTCCACAACACGATTTGGCATTGAAAATAATTTAAAATGTCAAAATGAAGCCATTTTACAACACCAAGGAAACATGGCGTGTATAAACAAACCATGTCAAACACGTTAGGTTTCCCTGGTGCTGATAGACCGTAACATCTCCGTAATTTAAACAATAACTTGAAACCATCAAAACAAGCAAAAAGACATGTTAACTAACTAATGCTTCTTCCGCTAAGTAAAGTTTGTGATACAAAAAGATTTAAAATTTTGAAATGTTGCAACATTTAAGCACCGAGGAAACTGATGTGTATACCTATAGTTTAAACTATGTATTTAACATTAACAACAATTTAATGTTAAACACACCATGTTCAACATTAAAACACACCAAGTTCATCGGTGCTCATTCACCACAAATTCTCCACAATTTAAACATGAACTTGAAAAGGAATTAAAATGTCAAAATGTTGCAGCATTTAAGTACCAAGGCTTTTGGTGTGTATAACTTTTGTGCAAATAGATAAACACACCAAAATCCTCGGTGCTCATACACTACAAATTCTCCACAATTTAAATTCCGCAATTGTACAAATTTTACAACACTTTTCGTAATGGAAGAAGCATTACATAGTTATAGGGAAAGGCATGAATCGAAGGCAACCAAGTTTCCTTACCCTTTAACTAATGCATATTTTGAAATTTAAAATGTCGAAATGAAGCAGTTTTTCAGGGCCACAGAAACAAGGAGTGTATGAAAAACCAATGTCAAACACTCCAAGTTTCCTTGGACCTGGTAGACTGCAATATCTTAACAGTTTAAACATCAATTAGAAATCATCAAATCACGGAAAAAGACCTTTAAACCTTAATCTAGTTCGTTATTCATTCAAAACATTGTAGCTGTTTGACGCATTTAAAACTAAAACATAAACATCCCAAAATAAACTATATCACATTACTTATAGAAAAAACCTTCTAAGTCGTACATAGCTAAATAGAAAATCACAGTTTATATCAAAGGGTACAAATGTTACAACACTTTTCGTAATGGAAGAATCATTACATAGTTAGAGGGAAATACATGAATTGAAGGCAACAAATGTAGAGCCCTTTAACTAATGCTTATTCATTTAAAATGTTGAAATGAAGAAGCTTTACAGGACTAATGAAACATGGAGTGTATAAACAAACCATGTCAAACACTCCTGGTTTCCTTGGCGCTGGTAGACTGCAATATCTCAATAGTTTAAACATCAACTAGAAATCATCAAAACATGGAAAAAGACCTATAAACAATCTAATTCATCATTCATTCAAAACATTGTATTTTTTCGATGCATTTAAAACTAAAACATAAACACATCAACATCCCACAATAACTATATTACATTACTTACAGAAAAAACCTTCAAAGTCATACATAGCTAAATAGAAAATAATAGTTTGTATCACAGGGTACAAATTCTATAGATTATAGAACAGTTTATATCACAACGTAAAAAAATGTTCAACATCATACAAACTAATTATGATAAACGCCTTAACATGACACATTCATCTATATATCACATGTGCTCCAAAAATTATTTCAGGCAAAAAACCTAAGAATCAAACCATACACAAGGAACTATATATATAAATACACACATTTGAGCACACACACACACACACATATATATATGTGTGTGTGTAATACACTTTCAATTTCATCACAAAATGCAGAATATGTCGCACAACCAAAAAAGTACGAAAATGGAAAAAATCCCACACAACCCTTGAAAGACAACATGGTTGAAAATCCAACACACCCAACAAAATAGAAAAAAAGAAAAGAATGACCTATAAATATATAATGCTCTGAACAAAAAATCTAACTCAACCAACAAAAAAAACAAATTCAGAAAAACATGAACGGAGAGGTGGGAGGGGGATGAAGGCGGTTATGGAGGGATGGAGAGGCGGCGGTAATGGCTGGATGTTTAGGTAGTGGTGTGAGGAAGAAGACGGTTATGTAGGGAGGAGGAACAAGGCGGCGACGGTATGGGTTGGGTGTTTAAGAGGAGGAGGCGGCAGTAGTGGAGAGGGTGAGGAGTAGGAGGATGAGAGGTAAATGAGGGAGTGAGTAGCTTTAGGGCTTCAATTTTGCTTCATATAGATAATTTTTTAAGGGTTCAGATTAAATCAACCTATAGAAATCAAGGGTTCAAATTATACCTAGATGAGATCTTCATTAATAACGGGGACTGATGCTATGATTACCGAAATCAGTGCTAATTTTTTATTAATGCAACTGCCTGATGCTGCTTTGTAATTAATATTTTTACAACCCGAGAGCAGACATGTAATTTATTTTTCTAACTATGGAGCATCGACTGTCTGTCCGGTGCTAGAATGAAAAATCAGTGCTAAAATAAGGTTAAAGTAGCTACTTGATGCTGCGTGGGTATTAATTGTTTTTACAACCCAAGAGCACACATGTAATTTTTTTTCTAACTACATAGCACCGGTTTTCAAACCGGTGTCTACGGAGCACCGGCTTTCAAACCGGTGTCTACAGAGCACCGATTTTCAAACCGGTGTTTTTAAAGCAGCTGCTTGATGCTTCTTAATCATGACGCATTATAGAATCCAAGCACTGTATTACCCGAACTGGTGATTAAGGCAAAGTCAAACCGGTTCTGAATATTAACATATTGAATATTGAATTTCCGGTCAAAAAGTTGACCAATTTTTTGTCTGGTACATCCGAAATAACGTAGCACCGGTAAATCAACACTCAAAACCGGTGATGATAGCTTGTCCAACTTTTTCTAAATATTCATTTGAAGTCCCTATCGAGGGGAAAGTTTTGTACATTATTTTTTATATCCAATTGGGTTAATAAATATTCAATTCAACACTCAATTGAGCTCGTGTTTCAAAATTGTGTCCAATGGATACCCGCAAACCCTCTGATAAAAAATTTGCTAAAATAAAACTGTTACCCAAAACTTAAATTCAACTCCTTATTGGTGGTCAAATAACACCACATTGTGTATTCTTTGGTTAATATATGTTAAAAAAGAATGTCATGTTTTTTTAGAATTTGGTAAAACGCTAGTATATATACAGTAGAGTATCTGACTATAGATGACCCAACTTTTAGGAAATCCTAAAGGGAAGTTTAATTTTTTATTTATTGACACCAAATATTGAATTATTTTCTGATTCCTTCAAGGAATTCCCTTTTGGGTCAAACAATGTAGGATTGCATCCGAGAGGAGTTGAATTTGGAAGTCCAAGTAAAGTTTTTTTGTTTTTGCACTTAGGCCCCTCTCAGAATCTTGGAATTGTCGAAACACAAAATTGGTGATTAAATAGTGCAATTGAGTATTGTATGATCAAAACTACATGATTACGACTTCATTAGGTGAATGAACCATCCTCAAAACTGATCATACATAACAAGTGCTACATTTTTCATTAATTCCAGTGTTTCCCAAAACTAAGTTTCACCTTGAGCATTGATTTGAAACACTTGATTCATGTTTTTAATTCCTAAATGTATGAATTATTTCCAATGGAATATTTGAATGTATAAATTTCAAAGCAATAGTACATGTCCTAGACTAATTGTGCAAAAAGGTTTGGAAATATAAACGGGAAATCATATTTCTTTAATACCATACGATTAATGTAAAAGCATGATAATCCTCGAAGTAATGGATAATAACTATATTTTGTTTGCAAAATAACATAGAATTTTTTCAAGTCGTACTAAAAAATATAATCACTACAAAATCAAAAGTATTATGAGGACAATAAGTATCGAAATTCATGAATAATATCTAGCAAACAGCTCTTCATCCAACATGTGTGCATCTTCAGAGCTAGTCCCAATGTCGCTCTCCCCAACGCCAGGGTCTGGATAAGTACGAAAAGATCCAACTGCTTTCATTGCGTTCGAGAGCTGGTATTGAAATACCTTTCCCATGTGATCTCACCAAGACCTTTGATATTGTGATTCCGTCAGCAGACTTTGTACACCCACCTCTAATGCTGCGACTCTAGATTCCAAACTAGGACCGACATTTTCCTGAGGGAATTTGAAGAAAGCATATGCTGTAATCTTACCCATTGGATGCTCGTATACGTCGTGCGGATAGTGGGGGGGCACCTGCTTTTGTGCACAATTCAGAGATTAGGCTGTAGAAACCGTAACTTGTTCTCTTTGCACCATGTCTCAACTTGTTCACTATTTGCTTACCCAAATTCCATCAGAGTTGTTTTTTAATGGCGTATAGGTTTCTCAGCCTCATACTATGAACATCAGTGTTCACTGTGACGGGGTCAGTTGGATGGTACAAAGTGGTACCATCCATTCATCTCCGAGGTGAGTAGCTTCTTTGAAATTTTGTCCAACCTGGTTTAACAATAGACTCGACATCGGCTCGCTCCCTAGTTATCATCCTCATGATCTCCCGTCCCGTGGGATCACAAAAATCTGAAACCTCATCGGTATACTAGTGGAATGCAAGAAATTTGTCCTCCTCGGGGGAACATTTGGCAACCCCTACAACTTGTTAATGGTCTGCAGTTAATTTCACCATTTTCCCATGGAAAAACACCTCAATCCACCTTCCAGCACACTGAAAATTAGCATAGAACTGACTCACTATGCTAAGGTTGAACACTGGAGGCATGTCACACAATTTCTCCCACCCAAGTGCCCGGATAGCTTCTTCAAAGGGGGGAGCATTTTTGATTCCTCTCTTCGAAAAATGTTGCCTTTGTTTCTATGTTTGTGCCATTAATTTTTCCTATTCCAAAATAAACCTTTTCTTTGACTGTTCAACATTGGAATGCACCTCCGAAGAAGAAGGGGATGCATCGCATGTTAATCTGCTTCATTTTGCGTGCGTTAACCATTTCATCTGGCTTACTTTTTTGTTAGTTTAGTTGGTGGATTGCTATTATTAGTTGAGTTTACGTGACAAGGTGTTCAAACAGCAATGTTTGGTTTTCTTGTCTAAATCCTGTATTTTGTAGACTTAATTGGTGCTAATGGACATATTGTATCAACGAGCTCCTTGATCTTCCTTGTGATCATCTTTAGTAGGTCGACTGTGGGTAATTTTTTGTTACATTCTATGTGAAGGTCATTCACAAGAACGATAGAAGAGACAAATGCCATTCACATTAGAATGGTAGAAGATGAAGGCCACAAACATCAATTCATGGTAGAAGGAGATTAAAGTCAAAGATAGGCGGTTTGGGAGTTCAAGATGGCCAAAGAATAAAATGGTGAATCGTGGTCCAAGGAGTGTTGCCTTAGTCTGAGAACAATCTGGGAAGAATTAGCCTTCAAAGTTGGTTCCATTGGATTCATCTTCTCGAGCACTACAAAATTGACTACTATAACTCCCAATTTGGACTAACGGTTCACCAGTAGTAGGTAAACAAAGTTCAGACGATGAAGCACTGATGGCATTTCATGAACTGTACATGGTAAAGCACCATTGACCCATGACAAAGCACCCTGCATGACACAAGGAACACGAGAGGATCCGTGAAGACCTGCACGAGACCTTCACGAAGCCATGGTATCGGGCCATGACAAAGACCCTGAACCATGGAGCTTGGAGATGAAGAATTGAATATTTGGATAAGTATGGAGCCGGTCTGTGAAAACCTTCATGGATCGTGAGAACTTCTGACCAAAAATCGTGAACTGTTTGCGGTCTATGACAATCTTCACAGACCGTGGCACGAGACATGTTTCACGGATTGCACCTGATCTCATGGCTCGTGGCTATGAATGTACACAAACCATGCCATATTCCATGCCTCATGCTTGGGAGTTCACAGACCGTGGCGCCCCGTGCTTGAATGTTCACGGAACAGGGCATCCGTGTCGGTTCGTGACACCTTGGCGTCTGACCATTTTGGCCATAACTTTCTCAAATTTCATCTGATTTTCCTCTACTATATATAAAAATCTCCATCTTTCCAAGATCTATCCAACACATTATAATTCAGATCCAGAAGGTCTAAGGATTTGAGCAATTTATTCCAGAAAATTTCAGCGGCTAGATTGAAATGGTGACTATGGTTTTCCTAAGTTTGGCCTATTTTGGGCCTATCCTTAGGCCCAATCTCCTACTAATATATATAAGAGTCTTATTTATCTACTAAACCCTATGTAGAATAGGAGTAGAATAGAAGTAGGCATAATGTAGATTAGTTTCTCTTTCTAGTTTGGAGAGAATGAAGAGGAGAGTTCTTCTTCTCCTTCATTCTTCCTCTCTTTCTCTGATCTTATCTTTTATTTTTGTTTCATCCCAAAAATGTGAGAGTAGTTAGTTTAACTTGGGACATATTTGGCACTTGTCTAGTTTCCATTGCTTTATGAGATTCAAGTAGATTCATCCTATCTCTGTGCTTATGATATTTTTGTGATTTTTCTTGAATGTTTCTAAATGCATGAACACTACACCACATGTACAGGAGAACGCATTTGCATGGTTGTGTGAAAGGGGGATTCGAGAATGCATTGACCTATTTTCTATCGCACCAGTCTTAGCTAGTTTTGTAAAGTTGCCCTAGAGGTTACAGGTAGAGATAGTTGATTGTAGCAAGATAGGTGTTGTGTTGGAACCCTAGTATCACAAATAAGGTGCATATGAACCTAAGGCCTCACGTATAGAGGACCATTGGGAATTAGTGCATTTGTGATGGAAGCCCGGGACGTAATAACACCTGGGAGAAATAGATTCACAACAAAGGTCGAACCTTATTGTGCTCCCCTAATTACGATGGCGATGTCGATGGAGGGTTGCGAGCGCACCCATCGTGTAGGGATGGGGAAGTGTATGCCATCAACAACACCACGTGTTGTGAACACACTGATAGGTCTTCTGTATGTATATATGTGCATGAATCGAGGATTGTAGCATTTGAACTAGCATGTTGCTAAATTTGTCCCAAGTGCCTAGTATAAATTGTTTGTTTGTTTGTTGATTTCATGCTTAGTAGTTGTTAGTTGAAAATACCAACCCCCCTCCCCCAAATTGCATGTTTACATTACTAGTTGTTCCTTTCACTCGTGCGGATTGATGACCTGTACGAAGCTGTGTTTTGACTTTTACTTGAACCCTAGCATCTCATTGGACAAACCCATGGCTTGCCACTTACTACCCTTTGGTAGAATTAGCAGCGAGAAATGGGTTCAGAACTATAAATCTTATCTTTGACCATCCCACATGACCAGTACCTTGGCTCGAGTTAATTAAATTGCGCTGCTGCAACTGTGTGAATGTCCTCAGGTCGGGGTGGGTCAGGTTTGGCCCCGCTATTGAGGATGCTTTTCAATTCAAGTATTAGTTAAGCATAGCGTGTTAGTAGTGTCTTTTATTGTTTTTATTGTTTTTGTTTGTTTGAGTAGGTATTTCTTGAGTTCTTGGTGAAAACTGACTCTTGCACTACGATTCCAAATTTTGTGTGTTTTCTTTGTAGGTGCTTAATAGAAAAAGAAAAACAAAAAAATGTGGGAAAGCACTCAACGGAGGGCATTTTTTAGGGTCTATCATTGTGATCATCCTACAGAGTGTTGCCCAAGGTTGAGTGACTATGAGAGAAGAATGACTCAAAGAGTGAGATTTTGTAGGATATGTCATTGTGACCACCTTACAGAGTCTTGCTCTTGGATGAGCAAAAATGAGAGAGGGGTAGGAGTTGTTGGTTCCCAAGGCTGATTTGATCAAGATTGTTACCCATGTCATGACTCTCTAAATTCGAGGTTTAGTGGTAACTCAAATTCATGGTATGGAGATGTATTGGGAAACCAACACTTTGGGTTAGATAGTTGGACTTCATCAACTTACCCAATGCCCCAAAACCAATCCCTATGATTGGTTCCCAAATTGGATTGTGTGGAAATTTTACAAGCTATAGCTAATGTGACCAAGAGTAGTGATTTACTCCTATCACAAGTGCTTAGCGAGATTAGCAATTTGGGAACTCAACTATTCTCAAGCATTGAGAAAGTGGAAGGGCAAGTGCTTAATTTGGTGAATATGGTAAGCCAACTCGAAACCCAATATTTTAAAAATTAACCAACCCTAGGTGAATGAGAAATTTTGGTAGATGAATCTAAAGGGTATGGGGAATGGTTTGTTGAGAGTGAAGAAGTCGGGGAAGGGGTGATTATACTTAATTTTCCCTATTACTTACTTGCACCCCTACCACCACCTATAGAACTTACTCCCACATTTAGAAGCCTTTGAGGAAACCATAGGGAAGCCAATTGAATATGCTAAGCTTCCAAACCACTTATTCCCTCTAAGGTTGACTCATTCTCTACTATATTTTCCTCTTCGAAGATTCTTACCCCCACCTTTCCATGTTTGGTTGTCCATGGTGATGGGGTATAAACCTGCACCATATGGATAACATTAGGGTCGTGCCGACAACCTTTAAAATATAGATCTTCTCGGGAGCCAACCTAAGCTTTGAAAAAATTAGATTAGTTTGCTATTTTTGGTGTGTTTTCCTATTTATAGGTTTCTTTTTGCTTTTGGGATACTATTACACTTGGTATGCATGTTTGTTTTATTGGAAGCATATTGTTCTTGGAGAGAGGTGAGCAAACAGGGAGTCCAACTCATGGACCATGTAGACGTACATGGTTTGTGATGCTCAAAATGGTGGACAAGAAGGAGAATCAAACCCCAAGTTCATGGGGCATGTAGACTTGCATGACCCATGGAGCTCACATACTTTCTTACACCACACAATCACCATTTCTTCCCTACCACCACCCAACCACCACCAAATACCATCCAAAGCCCACCTACCCTCAAAACCCTTGAGACACACACATCAACACCTAAGAGGTAACTCTACATTGGTATTCAATTCTTCATTCAATTTGTGGTGCATGACAATGGTTAGATTGATCTTTTATGTTTAGAGGTTATGAGTAGTATATTGAGGTGATGGGAGTTTGTTCTTTACATTCCATGATTGTGCCATCAAGGGTAGTTTTTAGTGTTCATTTCTCATTATAAGTGCTTTCATATTTCATTCCCTCGCCATGTGTTCTTTGATTTTGTATATGCACGGAGGATAATGCAAGCATTAAGTGTGGGGAGTCTAGGGGATTGGATGGCACTTATGATTTTTGGTTGTTTTTATATAGCTAATAGCTCTTCTAAGAGCATTTTGAAAATTTTGAAAAAAAAATTAAGAACCTGGACAAGTCAAAAACCTGAAAGGGAAACTTGGGTAACATTTGAAAAATCCTAGTAGGTCGAAAGACCTAGGTAAAAGTGAGAGGCTTGGCCCGGCTAGACTTATGAGTCTAGGGTAAAAATGAGAGGGCGTGTAGAAAAAGGTGAGAAATGAGTACCTTTTGTGTGTTAAAGATAAGATGAAAACCAAAAAGAGCTCCTAGGTAAAATGAGAGAAATTGATAGAAAAAGAAAGTAGGTTGAATGCATGCTTCTGCGGTGGATTGTTTTTGGAGGAGACTCTTTGATTGCTTTGGGATCTTTTGGGAAAAGTAAGCTAGCTTGACACTTATCTTTTTGGCTTACCTTTTTCCACATTTTATTTCGGGTGGATATGTTACTTCAGGATCTTCGGGGAGTGTGAGAGTTGTGAGGATTTTCACATCTTTGGGGGAATTAGGGTAGCTTGGGATGAGTTGAATGCCTCAATTAACTTATGCTTGCACGCTACATTTTGCTTGACTCTTTTTTCTTTCCTTAGATTTACTCGAGGACGAGTAAAGGTTTAAGTGTGGGGAGTCTGATCTGCTTCATTTTGTGTGCGTTAACTGTGGCATTTGGCATACTTTTTAGTTTGTTTTAGTCAGTGGATCGCTAATATTAGTTGAGTTTACATAACAAAGGGTTTAGACGGCCATCTTTGCTTTTCTTGTCTAAATCCCGCATTTTGTAGACTTAATTGGTTCTAATGAACATCTTGTATCCATGGGCTCCTTGATCTTCCTTGTGATTATCTTTAGTAGGTAGCCCGTGGGTACTTTTTGGTTACTTTCTGTGTGAAGGTCGTTCGCAAGGACGGTAGAAGAGATGAAAACCATTCACATTAGAATGGTATAAGGCTACGGACATCAATGCGTGGTAGAAAGAGATTGAAGCCAAAGACAGGTAGCTTCGGAGTTCAAGATAGCCAAAGGAGAAAATGGTGAATCATGGTCCGAGAATATTGCCTTAGTCCAAGAATGATCCAGGAAGAATTAGCCGTTAAGATTTGTTTCATTGGATTTGTCTTCTCGAGTACTACAAAATCAAATACTAGAACTCCCAATTCGGACTAACGGTTCACCCATTAGCAAGCAAAAAGAGTTCAGCCAACGAAGCACCTGTGGCACTTCATGGACTGCACATAGTAAAACACCAGCGGCCCGTGAAAAACCACACATCCTGCACTATACAAGGGACACGAGAGAACCCGTGAAGACCTGCGCAAGATCTTCACGAGGCAATGGCGTAGGTCCGTGACAAAAACCAAGGACCATTGAGCTTAGAGATGAAGAATTGAAGATTTGGCTAAGTATGGAGCTGGCCCATGAAAACCTGTACGAACCGTGAGAACTTTTGAGCAAAAATTGTGAACTGTTCGTGGTCCGTGATAATCTTCACGAATCGTGGCACGAGACCTGATTCACGGACTGCCAGATTCCATGGCCCATAGCTATGAATGCTCATTAACCGTACCAGATCCCACGCCACGTTCATGGCCATGGCACCCCGTGCTTGAATGTTCACAGATCGTGGCATCCGTGCCGGTCCGTGACACCTTGGCGGCTGACCGTTTTGGCTATAACTCTCTCAATTTTCAAACATTTTCCCTCTACCATATATCAAAATATTTGTCTTTCCGAGCTCTATCCAGCGTACTATAATTCGACTCTAGAAAGTTCATGGATTTTAGCAGTTTATTCAAGAAAGGTTCAGCGGCTAGAGGGAAAGGGTGACCTATGTTTGACCTTTTTCGGGCCTATCTTTAGGCCCAATCTCCTAAAATATATATAGGAGTTTTATTCTTCTACTAAAACCTATGTAGAATATAAGTAGGCATAATGTAGATTAGTTTCTCTTTTTAGTTTAGAGAGAAAGAAGGGGAGAGTTTTTCTTCTCCTTCCTTCTTCATCTCTTTCTCTTATCTTTTTTTTATATTCTTGTTTCATCCCAAAGATGTGGAATTAAAATTTATATTTTAATTCCACTTCTAGGGAGTAGTTAGCTTAGCTTGGGACATATTTGTCACTTGTGTAGTTTCTATTGCTTTATGAGATTAAAGTAGATTTATCCTATCTTTGTGTTTATGATATTATTGTGATTGTTCTTGAATGTTTCTAAATGCATGAATACTACACCACATATAAGCACACACTTTGGGCTATGTTCATGTATGGTGCATTTATTGATACCCCCTTGGGAAGAGAAACCTAGATGTTTGAATGGGTAGGGGAGAACACATCCGCGTGGGTTTGTCATGGGGGATTCGAGAATGCTATGACCTATTTGCCATCATACCAGTCTTAGTTGACTTCGTAAATTTTCCCGAGAGGTTATTGATAGAGATAGTTGATAGTAGCAAGCTAGGTGTTGTGTTGGAACCCTAGTATCACAAATAAGGTGCCTATGAACCTAAGGCCTCGCGAATAGAGGACCACTGGGAATTAGTGCATTTGTGGTGAAAGCCCAAGACGTAATAGCATGGGGGAGAAACAGAACCATAATAATGGTCAAACCTTGTTATGCTCCCCTAATTACGATGGCGGTGTCGATGGAGTGTTGTGAGCGTACCCACCGTGACAGGGATGGGAAAGTGTATGCCATCGACAACACCACGCGCTATTAACGTACTGATAGGTCTTCTGTATGTATATATGTTAATGAATCAAGGATTGAAACATTAGAACTAGCATGTTGCTAAATTATTCCCAAGTGCCTAGTATAAATAGTTCACCTATTTTTTGATTTATTGTTTAGTAGTTCTCAGTTGAAAATACCACCCCCCAACAACTTGCATGTTTACATTACTAGTCATTCCCTTCACTCGTGCAGATTGATAACCCACGCAAGGCTATGTTTTAACTTTTACTTGAACCCTAGCATCTTTGTGGACAAACCGAAGGCTTTCCGCTTACTACCCTTTAGTAGAATTAGCAGCGAGAAATGGGTGCAGAACTATAAATCTTATCTTTGACCATCCCACAGGACCAGTGCCTTGGCCTGGGTTACTTAACTTATGTTATTACGTCTGTGTTAAAGACCACGGGTCAGGGCAGGTCACGGGTCCTCTGGTATGGATTTTTGGGTGCCATATCCTACAATGTCAAATGAGCCATTTCAACAAACACCTTCCATGCAACCAAAATAACTTATACAATACTTGCTTTCTTGAACATCAACATACCCTCATTGAAACCCAATCAAATATAATGTATACAAAAATGTAGTTATTGCACATTAACTCTATGCACATGATTGCAATATCGAAAATGTTGGAGAGCAAAGTGAACCAACATTAAAAAAAGTTGTTACTTTTCCAAAAACTTTGGGTTCATGATTCATAGTCTAGTACAATATAATAGTAATGTTTGAAAGAGAACTCACCTTAATCCTTCACAGAGTTTGGGAGTTTGAAATGATGGGGAAGATGGGTTAGTTTTCCTATACAAAGTTTAGAAAATGGAGAACAGCTGCCAATGGAGAACAGCTGCCAGTGGAACTGCACAAAATTCAGAATTTAAATTTAGTAGCACCGGTATGAAGCATGAAAACCGGTACTAAACCACGTAAAAATAGCTTCTTAAGGCCGTGTTGAACTATTTGTTTGAAATTTTCTCCTAACCAGAGAACAAACCAGCAAAAATATTCTAAGGGGCCAACACCGGTTCAATAACTTGTGCTAAATTATCGCAAAAGCAGTGTCGTTAACAACAATAGCAGCTACGCATGACTGGGTGTATTGATTTAGTAAAATCTTTTTCCCAACCTGAGATCTAATCCTAGAAATTTTGTCTAAGTACACAACACCGGTGTCCAGACCGATGCTGACATTAAAATAACCGGTGCTAATAACAAAACAGAGCACATACTATATTTTAAACCTTCAACAGTACCCACGAGCATTACTATTTGAAGCACTGGTTCAGTAAAACTGATGCTAATATTTATGTATTGCACCATTTTATATGATATTGGTGATATTAATAATGTATTGCACCAATTTTCAGCACCAGTTTCTAAAATCAGGTGCTGGAAACATATTTCAGAACCGGTTTTGTGGAATTATGTCTCAATATCGGTGCCATAGATGGTTTCAGCACCAGTTTTGGAGTCCACCAGGTTAGCGACCGATGCCATAATACATGTTTTCCAGTAGGGTAATCTTCCTTCTTCTTCACAAAAATGAATTGGGCTGAAAGCTTTGAACTGTCACTTCCCACTCCTATATACAAGCAGGAAGGGGAAAAAATCTATCATGATTACAAAGGTCGGACAACTCTAACAAAATTATTGAAATTTTCATGAAATCAAAATAAAATTTATCATTTTAAATGAGTGAAATTTTGTTGGTAAACAATTTTTATGGGACATAAACTTATGGATAAGAGAAGGTGGTAGTCTAGGCTAAAAACTCTAAAGAGTAACGCGACCCTCAAATAAATAAACTCGGAAATGTGAAAAGATAAAAATAGATGTACTATGTAGAAACATGCGTAAGTGGCACATGCACTAGTAAGTGACTTTTAGAGAGGACGAAGAAATAGTGATAAGAAACTGCGTGTAAAAATATAGTGAGGAAGAACAAAAACATGATAGGAAAGTAATATTGGAACCAAATTTTCCTGGCAAGATTTTGGTGTTCTCCAGCCACCGTTTCTGCCGGAATAAGGAAGCACTAGCTTCGTCTCCACGAGTACTATACTGTAGTATACTCATACATTAAATTCAGGTTCTGTTTGAGTGAGAAATGAGGACTCAAAATTTATAAATTGAAGAATAGTAATATTTTGGGTTTGTGGTATATTCGAAATACCACACTGGGAATGGCAAACAAATATGGCTACTATAAAGACTATTATGAAAACACTTAGAATATTAACTAGTACATTAGGAAACCTTGATCGGGTTGGGTCTTGGGTCTCAAGAATGTTCGGTCCAAGAAGATCATTTTGGAATTTGATTTTTTAACTAGTCAACCCTCCTAATCGGAAAGGCGTAAAACACACTCCTTGTCTTCCTCCTTTTTCATTGTAGGGAGTGGATTGCTCTCTTCAAAATTGAAGGGGTGTGGATTGCTCCACGATTCCCTCCTAGCCGTTAGTGCACCTTTTCCTATAAAAGGCATCCTCTAGCCTCATTCTAAAACACCAAGAATACAATCCTCCCCTCATCTCCTCCCTTTGTTCTTTTGCTCTTCATATTCTTCGCGTTCCTCGTGTTCTTCACATTCTTCTAGTCTGAGAGTAAGACACTTAATTGGTTCACCCATTTCTGTTGCTGAGTTAAGCAGAGTACAAAGTGTAGAAGTTGTATCGTGGGATTCAGAACGTCATTGAACCATCACACACTACGGGGCATTTTCATAATTAAGGATAGAGATCATCATCTCGCCTCCTTATGAAATTCAAACATTTTCCTCTATTGGTATAATTCTCTAGTCTTTTTTCATTTACTTAATTTTGTTATTTATTTTATAACTGATTGTTTAACAAATTGGATTTTAGGTTCTAACAATCTTAATTTTGAAAAATAAAGTTGTGAATCGCTATATCACGCCTTGTATTTTTCTTGATAACGGCATGTATTTATACTATTTAGTATATAATATGTATTTTTTAAATTTAATTTGAATAATTTAAATATGTTTAAATTAATATTAAATAAAAGTTACTATTTACCACCACTACTGCCGCCGCAGGCAGCCGTTCACGACCAGTGGTGTCACCGGCCGCCGTGCACCGCCGTGCATCACCAGCACTGTCGAGCACCATTGCCGGCCGTTGTGTTACAGGGTGGGGATTAATGCCCGACCCTAACGTAACCCCATACCCGCATCGGTGTAAGAACGATACCAAAACTGCGGTCCCGTGTCGCTCAACGCGTCACTGTGAACCGGTCTCCTTTGATCGCGCCGCACACGCCAACAGGTCATCTCATACCGCACGCTTAACCGCTCATGACCCGTGATGTCCAGTCTCTCCGCCCGTGCTGCGCTGTGCACAACGCCCGAGCCATTTGTGCCCAACGCCCGTGCGTGCAGCGCCCGGTTGCCCTGCCGACCAGCAGCCCAGTCATCCTGCCAGCAGCCCGATCGTCCTGCCGGCAGCCCGGTCGTCATGCTTGCAGCCCGATCGTCCTGCTTGCAGCCCGGTTGTCCTGCCAGCAGTCCGTTATTGCTGCGCCCGGTCTGAGAAGACATGTTCCAAGCTCCTTGTCCCAGAAGTCTTCTCTTTTGCTTGTAAATAATTGTAATAGCTTAGTTATTAGTTTAGCAAAGCTCTTTTGAACAAGGTCCAAGCCTACGTGCTGTTTTAGCCTTTGACCTTATTTTGTCTATGTAGCTGGCACTCGTGATAACGTTTGCACAGCATATATGTAGAGTAGTGAGCTCTCTACACCCGGTTACCATTTTGTGATATATTAAATATAAGTATTTTCTTCCCAGTTGTTGGGCCTTATATTACATCGTTAGCTTGTGTGTGTGAGGCATGTTCTCTCGGGTGTGTATATTCCGCTGCATACCTGACCACGTCCCAAACGGGCCCGGTCTGTTGTGAGCAACCGGGTGGTGCATTGATGCACGTGGGATCAAGGCGGTAGTCGTGGCACGGTTGGCCACGGCTAGGCCGCACGGCTCAGCACCCTCAGGGAGCGACCCATGACAGTTGGTATCAGAGCCCAAACGGCACTTGGGCACATAGTGATTGGCCATCCTATGTTGGAAGAGAGTCGGTTGGAGATCAGGCTTGTTAAGATGGGGATCTTGGTGCAGACCGGACGTATTATGGGGTACGTGCTGGCGTTCCAAGCTGTATGCTAGAGTCGGTTGTATTATGGGATACTTGTCGATTCCCAAAAGCTGCATGGACCGGCCGCACTATGGGGTGCCTGCCGGCGTTCTTTTGTTTGCTAAAGTTGCCTGACTGTCTGAAGACGTGAAAACTCCTTGACTTCAGCCAGGGATTGGAGTCATGAACTATGCTCTAGCTAAGGAGAGCTTGCTGAACGGACTATAACTTAGCGGTGGCGTTCGTCTGAGTCGAGAGTACTCATATGGCGAGGGATCGCAGGGAGTTGATAGGGAAATGGGCGGTTCTACCGTTGTCGAGGTAGACAATGGTGTGGGTACAAGTACTTCCGAGGTAGGGGGTGACTTTTGACCCGGTCCGAAATGTGGAGATAGCTTCAGGTTCAATTCGGTGTTGGAAGGAATGGGGTGAACCCCAGTTTAGACGCTTGGATGCTACTGGTGGGAAAAATGTGCAAAGGGAACCAAGCCCTTGTTAATTGTGTCCAACATAGCAGAGGAACACTGCTTTGTTGCTCGAGGACTCGAGACGAATTGGGGAGACACCGAGCGAGGTAGTTCGGTTGAAGTTGACTGAGGAGTCTGGGCCGAAGAGGAAGGAACCGTGCTCTGTGGGGGCATGTAAACCTGTGGTATAATTCCACGAGGTGGTTGCTGCAGTTGGTTCAGTAAGAGCAACTAATGTGTCAAGAAAAGCGGGGAAGGCCGCACTGAAACTTGACGGATATGAGATTGAGTCTATGGGATAAATCCACGATGGTGGTCGCTGCAGTCTGATCCAAGTGAGCTACAAGTTGGTCAAGCACTGCGGGAAAGGCCGCATTGAAGCTTGATGAATCTAAAATGGTTGCGGGATAAATCCACAGTTGTGGTCATTGCAGTCCATTCAGGGAGAGTACAAGTTGGTCAAGCACAGCGGGGAAGGCTGCACTGAAACCTGACAATATTGAGTTGGTTAAAATCTATGGGATAAATCCATTACGGTGGTCACTGCAGTCCAACTAAAAAGAGCCAAAAATGTGTCAAGGAAAGCGGGGAAGGCCGCACTGAAACTTAATGATTCTGAGTTGGTTAAAAACCTGCGGGATAAATCCATGCAAGTGGTCGCTGCAGTCCAATTAGAGGGAGCCACAAAGGTGTCAAGCAAAACGAGGAAGGCCGCATTGAAACTTGACAAACTAAGAATTCGGTGGGAAGAACAGAAACGAAGGGTCTGAAGGGTCTACACTAGCAATGGGTTTGCCCGATGGATCCAAGGAGCTTTGTGAAGCAAGTCTGAAGACTGAGTAGGTTGTGGGTGACTCTATGACTGCAAAAGGACAAAGATTTGTCGAGCAAAGAGTGTAGAAAGCATTGTCGGTTACCATGAAGATCTGAACTGAAAAGAAATATATGCCGGCTAGCGCGACCCATCATGCTTCCCGTTTGAGTCGTTCAAGCAAGCTAAACCTTGTAAAACTCAAACGGGGAAAGACGAGTCATCATTCACATCAGAAACCCCTTGTTGTTCCACAAGGCAAGGAGCAGACACGTGAACGGATGATGATGCGTTCGGACAGCATCAGAGTTGGACATTACTTTGGTTATTGATCAAGGAGTGGGGTGCTATAAAACCAAGCCAACTCAAAGTCGGAACAAGAAGAGAAGCCGAGGACCACGGCTACATCAAAGTACACCAGCACTAGTAATTTAACTCAACCCCTTTCTGAATGCAGAAGTGTACGGAAAACGTGTGGGTAGCGAAGCACCTTGGAGAATTGATGGGTTCGGGGACGTTCGCCGAATTGAGTGGGGGAGGATGTTACGGGGTGGGGATTAATGCCCAACCCTAACATAACCCCGTGCCCGCATCGGTACCAGAACGATACCATAACCGCGGTCCTGTGCCGCTCAACGCGTCACTGGGAACCGGTCTCCTTTGATCGCACCGCACACGCCAACGGGTCATCTCGTGCCGCACGCTTAACCGCTCACGATCCATGATGTCCCATCTTTGCACCCGCATCGCGCTGTGCACAACGCCCGAGCCGTTTGTGCCCAACGCCCGTGCGCACAGCGCGGTCGCCCTGCTGACCAGCAGCCTAGTAATCCTGCCAGCAGCCCGGTCGTCCTGCCGGCAGCCCGATCGTCCTGCTTGCAGCCTGGTCGTCCTGCCTGCAGCCCGGTCGTCCTGCCTGCAGCCCGGTCGTCCTGCCTGCAGCCCGGTCGTCCTGCCTGCAGCCCGGTCGTCCTGCCAGTAGCCCGTTATTGTTGCGCTCGGTCTGAGAAGACATGTTCCAAGCTCCTTGTCCCAGAAGTTTTCTATTTTGCTTGTAAATACTTGTAATAGCTTAGTTATTAGTTTGCGAAGCTCTTTTGAACAAGGTCCAAGCCTACGTGCTGTTTTAGCCTTTGACCTTATTTTGTCTATGTAGCTAACACTCGTGATAACGTTTGCACATCATATATGTAGAGTAGTGAGCTCTCTACACCCGGTTACCGTTTTGTGATATATTGAATATAAGCGTTTGCTTCCCAGTTTTTGGGCCTTATATTACATCGTTGGCTTGTGTGTGTGTGAGCCATGCTCTCTCGGGTGTGTATATTCCACTGCACACCTGACCACGTCCCAAACGGGCCCGGTCTGCTGCAAGCAACCGGGTGGTGCATCGATGCACGTGGGATCAAGGCGGTAGTAGTGGCACGGTTGGCCACGGCTAGGCCGCACGGCTCGGCACCCTCAGGGGGTGACCCGTGACACGCTGGATGCCATCGAGCACCGGTGGTGAACTGCCGCCACTGAGCACCGCCACTGAGCACCGCCACTGCTTCTCCGTCGCTCCCCGCCACTTCTCCTTCACTCTCCATCGTTTCCCTTCTCCTCTACTCTCTGCCTCTCTCTTCTCTCACTTCTCTGTCACTTGTTTCATCTTCTCCGACGATGAGCGGCGTCTTCTCTGGCACAAGAATTTAGGCAAAAAGAAGGATTGGATTTCTTTGATACCTATTCTCCAGTTACGAGAATAGCTTCAATTAGAATGCTAATAGCCATTGCAGTTATACGCAATCTAGAAATACATCAAATGGATGTAAAAAATAGCTTCTCTAAATGGGGGGTGGGGGCTTGAAAAGGAAATTTATATGAAACAACCTAAGAGTTATGTCGTCCCTGGACAAGAACACAAAGTGTGTAGACTTGAGAAATCCCTATATGGGTTGAAACAAGCACCTAAATAGTGGCATGCAAAATTTGACAATGTAATGATGTCAAATGGTTTCAAAATAAACGAATGTGACAAGTGCAACTATGTCAAGGATACTCCAGATGGATACATATTGTCGTGCCTATGTGTGAATGACATGCTCATCATAGGTATCAATAAAGACATGATTAAACAAACTAAGAACTTGCTTAAAGGAAAGTTTGGCATGAAATACTTGGGACTATAAGATGTGATCTTGGGGATAAAAAAATTTAGACACTCTGAAGGAATAGTTTGTCACAAGAACATTACTTTGAGAAAGTACTTGATAGATTTAAAAAATATTCAAGTGGGATAGCTAAAAGTCCCGAGAACTCATCTCAAGATGTTGAAAAACTCACGTAATGGGATAATAAAATTGGAATATGCCTGAGTGATTGGGAATATTATGTATCTGACAAATTGTACAAGACCTGATGTAGCACACGTCATTATTGTATTGAGTCATTATACAAGCAATTCATGACGCAGTTACTGGAAAGGGATAACCAGAGCTTTGAACTATTTGATACATACTCAAAGTTATGGGCTGCATTATGGACGATGTCCAGCCGTTCTAGAAGGTTATAGTGATGCTAACTGGATATTGGAATAAAAAAAGACAAAATCCACAAGTGGGTATGTATTTAAGCTTGGTGGTGCAGCTATATCATGGAAATCCTCAAAAAAATGTTGTTTGCCAGATCCACAATAAAATCTGAGTTCATTGCTTTAGATAAAGCAGCAGAAGAAGCATAATGGCTTCGAAACTTTATGGAGGATATTCCACTGTGGGAAAAAAAAGTACCATTACCAAACCTTGGCATTATCATCTTGATGCTGCAGATTGGTCTGGGGTTAATGCTACCTGTGTCTGCTGGATCTTGTAAACTCTAGATCCAGCATTACGATCTTCCACAAGTTCTTTTTCCACAGTTAAGGAATTGTGGGATGACCTGAAGGCATGTTTTACCCTTGGTAATGGTATGAAAATTCTGCATATACGTGAGAATATTCAGAATTGCAGGCAAAATGGTCAAACCATCGCCATTAACTTTGGAAATATGAAGAAGCTGTTTGATGACTACACTTCCATACGAACCCCTTTAGTCTGTGACTGTGAAGCTAGCACACTATTGTGCACTTGTAATCTTGCTGCACGCGCCTCCCTAGAGAGAGAGAATGATTTAATTTATCAAATCATCTATGGTTTCGATGAAGGCTATTACACCTTGCGATCCCATGGGAGGCTATCATCATGCCTCTCAAAGTTAATATTTATAAGTCCTTTTTTCTTACTTATCTACAACTAAGTAGATAGCGGCAAGTCGGGGTCGTCCTAAGTTATGAAAGTTAAAAGACAAGATAACTAGCAAAGTCAAGAAACTATGCTAAATCATCAAACAAAACTAAGAAAAAAGGTTTTAAAATGACAAAAGATAAAACCTTGGAGGCAATCGATATCCACTTCCAAATCTAATGTGGATCATTGAACCATTCACTCACCTTATCACAATTGTTATCTATGGGGAATGCCAATGGAAGATCAACATTCATTCCTTCTTAAGAGTAATTTGCAAAGACAAACAACGACCATTTGCAAACCTCATTGATGATACCCCAAGACAAACAACGACCATAGGGGTATTTCATCAATGGCATTATACACGAAGGACCATAGATTTGACAACGACAAGCTTTCTACCAAAGACATAGCCATTTAACCAAACATAGCATTCATTAAGCTAGACCTAGAACAAACCACATTCAAGGTTCAACCTTTCATTGCATCTATAGGATAAATATGAGAACAATCCACATTAACATACTTATCTAGCAGGAATCACGACACATTATGCACAAGAAGTTCTAAGTTCATGTTCCTATATTTTCATGCAAAGGAGCTAAGGAATTCATCAATATCCTAACACCATAACACTTCAATCATACAAACATTTCCAATTCTCAAACAACACATGGTATAAATGAAGTGAAACATAGCATTAAGAACACACGAATGCTAAATAACAAAGGCTTCAAGAATGAATGACAAAATCTATTCACTACTTCCACTAATCATGCATCTGCACAAGATTAGCCAAGAACAATCGACATTCACTGACTTGTCTCATTTTCTACCTAAAACAAACATGACAATGAATTCAACATCATCACATTGATCTAGCAATAATCAACACATCAACATCATTAAGAAGCTCTAACTCATACTCTTGAATTCCACATTAAAAGAAGGGAGAATTAGCTACTTTCTTCCAACCCTAACAAGTAATCATACAAGCAATTCATATACTCAAGCTTCCAACAACACCAATGCCATTAACAATTCACATTCAAAGCTCAATAAATGCATAATAGCAAAAGCACCAAATATATATATATATATATATATATGTATATATATATATGGTTCTTACTACATAGTTATGGAAGCTTCAATCCTTTGCTCCCAAGATAAAACTAAACTAGACAATTAAAAGACATGATTAACCTACAAAAACTAAGAAAAGAAAGAAAGCATAACTAGGGTTTGAATCCACAAAAACGCATGAAGAAGAGAGTGTAAATGTTGTTGAAGAGGAGAGGATAAGGTGAGTATTTATAGTACAAAAAGAAAGAGGAATTTCTAGCCTTTCGTCCATCGCGAGTCGCGACGGGCTCGCGATGAGCTCGCGATGGACTCATTTCCAGCAGCTTGATTTTTTTGTTTCATATCCTCCTCCTCTTCTCTTCACTTCAATCCTTCAAATCTTCAAAAGATCAAATACAAGTCTTCAAATCTTAAAATATTCAAAGGTATTTTTCAAAGTCTTCAAAGTCTACAAATAAATTACCTTGTCACACAAAATTCTCTAGAAAAGTAATAAAAGCGTAAAAGTCGCTTTTAACCCTCCTTAGAGAACTTTGAGGCAAAATGTCACATTTAGAGCACAAAAGTGTACAAAAGTGAATCCTAAAAGTCCTAATATAACCGTATAAAATGGGCACATCAAACCTCCCCGCACTTAAACCTTACTCGCCCTCGAGTAAGAAAATATCTAAGTACAGGAAGGAATTCATATGTCCATCTCCTACGCTAATATTCCCCCAATCAAAACCTCAAAAAAACTCTCAATATCATAAAACCCAAAATCAAAGCTCAAATGAGAATTTTTTCACACACACCACCCTAATTCCTAAATCTAACCAAACCTATCACTTATCGATTCACTACCTATAAAAATGCTTCAAAGCCTCGAATTGATAATCCCAAAGTCCAATGATATAAAATGAATTTAAAACCATAAGAAAGGTTCAAGCACGTACATCCCTTCATACCAATATATCAACCAAAATCCAATGACACAAAATAAAGTCAAAACCATAGAGGAGGTTTAAACACACACTTCACCCAATGCCAATATATCAACCAATATGAAGTATAAAAAAACAAGAATTTTATAACCCTACTTCGTTTTCAACCCACTAAGTTACCCAATCCCAAGAGGTCTCTAGATGTTGAGCTACCCGATCCATCCGTATGACAACCGTAACCTTATGACTCCAACGCCGGCAAATTAGTGAAATCATAGCATTTTTTTCTTTTTCTCTCTTTCTCTCATTTTGCCTAGGAGCCCTTTCGAGTTTTCATCCTAGCCACACATCATGTTTCTTTGGCTCACATCTCACATTTTTTCGCACATTTTGGCCTCTCATTTTTTCCTAGGTTGCCCTCTCGGGTTCTCGACATATCCGGGCCCCCAATGTTGCCTAAGTTGTTCTCTCGGGTTTTCAACATAGCGGGTTTTCTTTTCTTTCTATTGTTTTTTTCTTTTTCTATATATATATATTTTTTATTTTTCAATTTTTCAATTTTTTCTTTCTTTTTCTCATGTTTTTCCAATCAAAAGTAGCAAGAAGCATTCCAAATGAAGCTAGCATGCATGTGAGTCCTCTAACCCCTCCCGCACTTAAAACATTACATTGCCCTCAATGTAAAAATGTAAGGAAAGAATAATAAAACTCAAGGTAAGAGGTAGAGTGACACCCATTTCTCCGCATAATCGTCGGTGATATGGCGCAATCCAATGTACTTGTATAGAATCGGTCCCGAAATTGGTTTCCGAGCTAGAAGGGGGAGCAAAAGTGCCTTAGAAGAATTCACCCCTCAAGAAAAACATTGTCTCCTTGATGCCGTTTGATCATGACTAACACCACAAAGAACAACATCAAACTCACAAGTACATAAGGATTTGTAATACTAGGTTTAGCACCAAGAGTTAATAACCATAGTATTATCAAAGAACAACCAATCCATCATGCAATCACCACTATAATATTGTCCAATAAACATATCTAACATATATCGACACATATCCAAGCATCATTATAGAATATAGTGATTAAAGACTCAATGATGTAGTCAGCATACTACAATCAACAAAGATACTATAAAGATGCAAGAATTTTCATATGTCAATATATGTGAGATGGTGGAGGAAGGAGTGGTTGTGTGGTGGTTCTTAGGAGTATTTGGTAGAGAAGAAGGAAGGATTATCCATTGTTTAAGCTTAGCTAAAAAGTTGGATTTTTCATCGCGACTCGCGATAGCACTAGTCGCGACTCGTGATGCATCGTCTCGAGTCGATGGCTTTTGATCTTGAGGACCTGAGGATTCGAGGGTATGATGCACTTTTGGGTTCAGCTCAAACCGAGGGTTCGTAGCCTCGAGGGCCCAAGGTCTCAAGTAATCCAGCTCGGGTCGTGAAATTGCAGCCTCAAGGACACGAGGTCTTGAGGGATTCAGCTCGAATCAAGGGCTTGTGGTCTCGAGGACCCGAGGTTGAAAGATAACATCTCGGGGGGTGTTGGTCTCGAGGGGCTAAAAGGCTTCACTGGTCTCGAGGGTTTCTAGTATCAAGTATTCGAGGTCTCGAGGGGGTGAGGTCTCGAGAGCTTCAACTCGAGTCGAAGCTTGCAGCATCGAGGACTGATGGACTTTCAAGTTCTGCTCGAGTCGAGGCCTTGCTGCCTTGAGAACCCAAGGTCTCGAGGGCTGACTGGTCTCGAAGGACTGATCTCGAGGGATGATGGTCTCGAGATTCATATCGTTTTGAAGTGCTTATCTTGCGGCCTCGAGGACCCGAGGTCTCGAGGGCTGATGGACTTTCAAGTTCTACTCGAGTTGAGGGCTTGCTGCCTCGAGGTCTTGAGGGGATGATGTTTTGAGGGTTGGTATCGAGGACCTGAGGTCTCGAGACCTTGCATGGTTAAGGTCAGCCTGAATCGAGGGTTTGTGGCCACGAGAATCAGAGGTCTCGAGGGCTTCAGCACAAGTCGAGGGATTGTAGCCGCAAGGACCTGAGGTCTCAAGGTGCTCTGCTCCAATCGAGAGCTTGTGGCCTCGAGGACCCGAGGTTTTGAGGGCTTCAACTCGAGTTGAGGGCTTTTGGCCTCAAGGACCCGAGGTCTCGAGGGCTTCAACTCGAGTTGAGGGCTTTTGGCCTCGAGGACCCAAGGTCTCGAGGGAATGATGTCTCAAAGGTTTCAGCTCGATTCGAGGACTTGTGGCCTCGAGGACTGATAACTTTTCAGGTTCGGCTGGACTCGAGGTCTCGAGTAGATGCTGTCTCGAGGACCTGTTGGTCGCGACTCGCGACGGCTCGTCATGACTCACGGAAAGTGGTTGTTGGGGGCTGATTTTTAGCACAAAACGTTTGATCACATCGCGGCTCGCGATGGTCCATCGCAAGTTAGTCGCGACTCGAGATCACAAGCCCTCCCAGCACTTAGAAAGAATTTGATATTGATGTGTGTTATATTGTGTTCATATTTTTGGGACTATTATGATTTTATTGAGATATAATTTGCACTTTTAGGTATTTTTGGTGCAGGAATTCATGGATTGTGAAGAATTGAGAGAGAGCTAAACATTGTACTCTTTTTTCCTTAACCAACAGTTTTTTCCAATGGGTTTTCCAGGTTAAGGGTTTTTAATGATGTGATGTGCTCCAATGAAAAATGTTCTTATTTTATAATACATTTTTTCAGGGATGTATGAAGAGAGACAAAAGAAGAATTGCTAAAGTTATGGGGTGAAAAGTGAATTATTGAAGAGATGGGGATTTGAAGAAAAATAAATATATTCACTTTCCATATTGATAATGATTGTATTATCTCCTTCCAATTGAAATTCTATAATTTTAGGAATTAGTTATTTAGAGTTAGAATAGGTTTTATAATATTTCTTTTATTCCGCAAGGAATCTGAGTTATAATTGGAATCGATTTTGTGTAATTGGGCAGCCGCACGGTATATAAATACCGGGAGGGCTTGCGTTACAGGAGATATACAATATCAGTTTAGCTTTTTCTTAGTTTAGTTTTAATATATTAGATTAGTTTGATCAACACAGGATACACATATAGAGTTCATGCATATATCAATTTTGAGTTTTCAGATTCAGATTTATTAGTTAATATATCAGATTTAGTTAGTTCGATTGGCGGCCGAGTTCTTTGGATTTCATGGTGCTCAGCAATATTGCAATTCGAAGTCTAGTTTGATTTAGTGGTTTAATTCATATTTTATTTTATTAGTTGAATTATGTTATATTTTTATATTATTTGTTTGTTTAGTTTAATGATTATGAGTAGCTTATTCATATATCGGTATGGAATAACAAGCATTAGTTTATGAATCGTGAGGCCTAATTGTTATATAATTGATTCTTATGTGTTCTTGATTGATCTTGGTTATATTTATTTCTGATGTGTTTAAGCCTGATCAACTTGAATATTATTGGGATAATGCTATCTAATTCCACAAATACGTAATCGTTGGAAAGGGTTAGCAAGTAGCGAGTTCTTGCGAAAAACAGCTAACTAGCTAAGACTGTAATAGCAAGATGGGGAACAATTAAGTGTGTGTTACTATTTACTTTTACTTTGGTAATTACTATATCAGGTTCTTTTCATTCTTAATGCTATCGAGGTGTGTATCTAGTTCAGCAAATACTTTCTGGGGGCATCTTGGTAAGAGAAACAATTAGTTAATTATAATTGTTAATTATAATTGGTTAATTCTCAATAAAGTACGAAAGAATTGGGGAGGTTAAGCGTACCTACTTTTCTATAACTGAAAGATGCGTATGAATTTATTTATCTTTGCGCCTATGATCGATGTTTAACTAATGTGAGTTATTTCGAGTCGATTACCTTATCTATATATTTTACAAATTTTTATATTTTTTAGTTGGAATTATTATTTCATATTTTATATTAGTTAGTTGCATTATTAGTTGTTAGATAAATCTGAATATTAAGGCGTGGTGAATACACCAAAAATGTTCTATATTAGTAGGAATTTTATTATAGTTTTTGCTATGTTCCTTGTGGGATCGACTCTGCTTGCTATTGTACTAATCTCATCTATAGAGTTTGCAGATTATTTTGGTGAGTGAAACGACGTTCACCAAATTGGCGCCGCTGCCGAGGAGCGGTTTGTCAATTTCTATAAATTTTTACCTACTAATATGTGTGTTACTGCTTGGTATATGACCAGATCAGAGCAGCTGGATTCGATATTTGATCCGGAGATGGAAAAGACAACCAAGTGTAACAAGGCGGTGTTGGAACATGGTTCTGTCGTAGGCCTTCAGTTTGGCCAAACGGGACCTGTTACAGCAGCAGAAGCTGAATTTTATCCAACAAATAGCAGAATGGAAGAAATTCCATTGTGTCATACGATGGATAATTAACGGCATCTGGAAGTCTAGCCAAAGACTATAAACAAAAGCGCTAATCGGGAGACAGCCCAATTTTCTTAGTTTTTTTTCTTTTATATGTTTTTATTTATTTTTAGGAATTTCAATTTCTCATATGCTCTCAATTCTTGATCTACAAATTTGAAGTACTTGAATTTGCACCATGGAGAATGCACACCTTTGGAGAGCTAGGACTCGCAGGGTTCCGTTTGGCCAAACTAGAGGCCTTCGGCAGAACCTGATTATGATCAAACTCTCTCCGCTTGATCAAGAATTCCTCCAAACCCACCACTATAAGTTCCCTCTTCCTTTGTCATTTTTTATGAGGTTGACTGTGTGTTAAACCTTTTCTCATAAGAGCTTTGCATTATTTGCTTGAGGGCAAACAAAGTTTAAGTGTGAAGAGGTTTCTTGTGTATTTTATTTTGTATTTTTGGAAAAAAAAAATTTTAAATTTTTTTTTTTAATTTCAATTTTTTACAGTCAAACATGTTTTTTGTGTTGTTTTGAGTCGATAATTTGAGATGAGAAAATTCTAGTGGCTCTTGATAAAAGTACCCTACCGGTTGTAAACTTCATTGTAACAAACTTGGTAAATCTGATATGCCTTGAATTTTTTGAATGAGATTTTCTATGATTTGTGAAATTTGATTGATATGATTTTTGGGAGGACGAAAAAGGACGAGTTTAATTGAATATTTTAGCCTACTAAAGTGACGTTTGAGCAAGGGTAGAGCATTCTCTACATCAATATTTGTTCTGAGAGATCACATTGTTATAATTGGAGTTGTTATGTGTGAAAGTGATGGAAGGCACTACGATGAACCACACAGCTTAACTAGCCTACCAATTACATTAACCCCTAGGTGAAACACTTTGAAGCTTTGACTATGTTCTTTGATATGAGTTACTATATATTTAGCCAAAGCCTTATTTTATCCTTTCTCTTGGCCCTATTATGCATGCTCTTGGAGTTGATGTTATTGAATTCATCCATTGTGTTCTCTTGAATTGATGACATTACTGAGTATGTGTCCAATTTACCAAGACCTAACGATTTTGAAATTGAAGCCTGGATTTTATTGTGAACAATGACACCGTGGTTCCGTTTGGCCAAACTGGAGGGCCTAACTATGAAAAAAAAGAAGAAAAAAAAAGGAAAAAAATCTTATTGTTATGTTGCGATTTTATCTCAAAAGTACTAGTTTTGGACTGTATTGAAGAAGAATGGTGCTGGAAAAAAAAAAGAAAAAAGAAAAAAAGAAAATAGCACCTACATTTGATGTGATATTACTTGGCTTTCTCATAATAGCCACGAGATGAAGATTGTTGGTGAATGTCTCTTATATAAGGATGATGGTTAAAGAAAAAAACATGCATAATATTATGGTATTTTCTTACCAGCATTCCAAGCTTTCTTCCCTTTCTCATAGATCTCATTCCTTCATCTCCTCTAGTGCAATGCACTTCACTTTGCTACAAAATCATGGAAAAACACACCATAAAAAGAACAAGACAAAATAACAAAAACTAAACAATCAAAAATCAAAATAATGGCCGAGTTTATTTCCATCGTCGGCACGAAAAAGCTTCGTATATTTAAGGTCATCGGCACGACCCTAATGTTACCCATATGGTGAATGCTTGAACTCATTCACCATGAGTATCCAAAAGTAGAGAGGTTGGGGTACGAAACTTTCAAGAAGAAAGTTTTGTTGAGGTGGAGATGGTTTAAAGGGAGTTGGGTGGTAAGGAGGCTTGGAGTGTATTTTGGCACCTCTCTTATCTCCCTCAAAACTTTCAAAAATGGTGGAGTTGGTTCAATAGGTAGGGGTAGGGGTGATGATGCTAATGAATGTAGCACAATCACCACTTCATCCTTTTTATCATCCTCAACAACCAATTCCTCATCCCCTTCAAACTTAAGATCATTTCCCATGGTGACCTCACTCACAGAATCCTCAAGTTCAATTTGGGATGGTGTATTTTTTAAATCACGAGCTTCCATTTGGGCCAATGCTTCTAATATACTTCCCGCATGCCGCTCAATAGCCTCAACACTAGAGGAGAGTCGGGTGTCTGATTCTTCACTAGTAAAGTTGTTCAAGTTTGCTATTGTATTCATGACTTTCGCACGTGTCAAACTTGAACTTCCTTGTTGGGCTTGATTTTGGGGTATGGTATAAGGTGGTGATGGCCAACTATTTTCCTCGGATTGTTAGTTTTCCGGCTTATTCTCATACCACCAATCCGGATTACCACTCCATTCCGGATTGTAAGAATTGTGGTATGGATACCATTCTTGATCTTCTTGCTCTTGAAAACCATCTACTACCTCTTGGTAGCACTCTTCATAATACCCTTTGTTTTGGAAACCCAGGGTTCTTTTTCCCTCATAGTGCTCTTCCCACCACAAATAGCAAGACTCGGTAGGATGGTCAGAATGACAAATCCTACAAAACCTTGCTTGTTGAGCCCCTCTTCTCATCATGAGTTCCCTCAAGGTGAAACGCTCCATGATTTTATTTTTTTTAGATTTTTAAATTTTCAGAAGTCCAAAATCATATTGCAAGGATTCTCGATAAAAATTTACCAAGAACTCAAGCAATAGCTACTTCGAACAAAAACAATCACCAAGGAGTGGAAAATAAAAACAACTAGCTAATATGCAACCAAATACACCTAAACACCTAAAAATAAACGTCTCTTCCCCGGCAGCGGCGCAAAAATTTGGGAAGTCATCGCTGTGCCTCTCAAAGTTAATATTTATAAGCCCTTTTTGCTTACTATCTACAACTAAGTAGATAGCGGCAAGTCGGGGTCGTCCACAAAGAAGGGGGATTTTCGCAAACATTTAAGCACAAATGGTTTCTCTTAGGCTAGGAGTAGATATATATATATATATACATATAAAAGCATGTAAATAGGAGGGAGGTTGGTTGTTTGGTGGTCCTAAGTTGTGAAAGTTAAAAGACAAGGCAACTAGCAAAGTCAAGCAACTATGCTAAATCATCAAACAAAACGAAGAAAAAGGGTTTTAAAATTACAAAAGATAAAACCTTGGAGGCAATCGATGTCCACTTCCAAATCTAATGTAGATCATTGAACCATTCACTCATTCTATCACAATTGTTATCCACGGAGAATGCCAACGGAAGATCAACATTTATTCCTTCTTAAGGGTAATTTGTAAAGACAAACAACGACCATTTGCAAACATCATTGATGATCACCCTAGACACACAACGACCATAGGGGTATTTCATCAATGGCATTATACACGAAGGACCATAGATTTGACAACGACAAGCCTTCTACCAAAGACATAGCCATTTAACCAAACATAGCATTCATTAGGCTAAACCTAGAACAAACCACATTCAAGGTTCAACCTTTCATTGCATCTATAGGATAAATAAGAGAACAATCCACATTGACATACTTATCAAGCACGAATCACAACACATTATGCACAAGAAGTTCTAAGTTTATGTTCCTAAATTTTCATGCAAAGTAGCTAAGGAATTCGTCACTTTCCTAACACCTTAACACTTTGATCATACAAACAATTCCTATTCTCAAACAACACATGGAATAAATGAAGTGAAACATAGCATTAAGAACACATGAATGCTAAATAACAAAGACTTCAAGAACGAATGACAAAATCTATTCACTACTTCTACTAACCATGCATTTGCACAAGATTAGCCAAGAGCAATCGACATTCATTGACTTCTATCATTTGCTAACTAAAACAAACATGACAAAGAATTCAACATCATTACATTCATCTAGCAATAATCAACATATAAACATCATTAAGAAGCTCTAACTCATGCTCTTGGATTCCACATTAAAAGAAGGAAGAATTAGCTACTTTATCCCAACCCTAACAAGTAATCATACAAGCAATTCATATAATCAAGCTTCCAACAACACCAATTCCATTAACAATTCACATTCAAAGCTCAATAAATACACACTAGCAAAAGCACCATATATATATACATGATTAACCTACAAAAACTATGAAAAGAAAGAAAGAAAAACTAGGGTTTGAACCCATAAAAATGCAGGAAGAAGAGAGTGTAAAAGCTGTTGAAGAGAAGAGGATAAGGTTAGTAATTATAGACAAAAAGCATGACAAATTTCTGGCCTTTCGTCCATCGTGAGTCGCAACAGGCTCGCGATGAGCTCGCGACAGACTCATTTCCAGCAGCTTGATCTTTATGTTTCATATCCTCTTCTTCTCTTCATTTCTTCAATTATTCTAAAGCTCAAATACAAATCTTAAAATCTTCAAAGGTATTCTTCAAAGTCTTCAAAAAAATTACCTTGTCACACAAAATTCTCTAGAAAAGTGATAAAAACGTAAAAGTTGCTTGTAACCCTCCTTAGAGAACTTCAAGGAAAAATGTCACATTTAGAGCACAAAAGTGTACAAAAGTGAACACTAAAATTCCTAATATGACTGTATAAAATGGGCACATCATCCCACATCATGAGTCTTGATCCGCTGCCACCAGTCATGCATGTGTATGTGCTTGTTTCCCAGGAGGAGAATCACCGAGTTGTTATCCAATCCCGCAAACCTTTTTCTAACTCCATGGTGTATGCCCCACAATGCCCATCACCTGCAAATTCTTCGATAGCTTCCCATTCTACAGCTGATCGCAAGAATCTTGTTAGTACACATTGTAATTACAAGGGTCACGATAAAAGTTCCTGCATCCGAATCACAGGAATTCCATAATGGTTCAAGGAGTTGAAGGAGAAAGCCAATGCCACCAAGAAGATGATGCCAGCTTCCCGGCCGATCGCCGCCGCCGGCCATAGGGTTCCTGTCGCAATGGCCCTTCCAGTTCTGCAGCCATTTGATGGCGCTGCCAGGGTTAGTGGCGGCGACCTCCACTGGAAGTGCCCTACTTATTCTGATTTTGGCCCTGCTCTGTCTAATGACCAATGGAGCAAGACCATGCATTTATTTATCAGTTTACCTCTCTTTCTGACCATGGGTTAGCTAAGTCTACTTTACCTTGGATTCTTGATTCGGGATCCTCATATCACATGATCGGTGATAAAGGTTCTCTTACTGATATTACTACTGTTATCGATACTGTGAATGTTATACTACTAGATGGGATGTTTCTTTCAGAACGGAAATATGCCTTGGACATTTTGTCTGACACAGGCCAATCTGCTTCTAAACAAACTAATTTTTCGATGGAAAAACAACACGATCGGGTGCATGTTGAAGGTCCGCTTTACCATGATCCTGAGTTATAGCGGCATTTGGTAGGGCGCCTGATCTACCTCACCATCACTTGTCCTGAGCTAAGTTATTCAGTTCATACACTTGCACAGTTTATGAAGTCTCCTTGTGTTCCTCATTGGCAAGCTATTGTTCGCGTTTTACACTACCTGAAGAGTCAGCCTGGTCAAGTTTATTTCTCTCTTCACGTAGTACATTGCAATTAACTACTTACTATGATTCTGATTGGGCTGCATGCCCTATTACCTGGTGTTCTCTTTCCGGATACTTTGTGATGATTGGTGATTCTCCGATTTCTTGGAAGAATAAGAAGCAACCTACAGTTTCTCAGTCTTCTGCAGAAGCAAAGTATCGTGCTATGGATGTTACATGTTGTGAATTGTTATGGCTTAAGTCTTTATTGAAAGACTTGGGGGTTGCCCATTCTACTCCTATGCGATTATTTTGCGCCAGTCAATCTGCTCTTTATATTGCGGAAAATCCAGTATTCTATGAGCGTACGAAGCATATTGAAGTTAATTGTCATTTTGTTCGGGATCTTGTGCAGTCTGGCATAATTGTTATCATCATATCAGCATTACAGATCAACCTGCAGACTTGTTTACCTAAGCGCTCGGACATAACTAATTTCATTCCTTACTTAACAAGTTGGGCATTTCCGATCCCCAAGCTCCAACTTGAGGAAGAGTATTAAGGAATTTAGATATTACTTGTAATTGTAATTAGATTCCATCACATTTTCCTAGCTTGTATAGGTATTATGTACCTTTATATAATATACCCTGAGATCATGAATACATACACACATTGTTACCCTTATTTTTTACAGAACCGGCCGACCCTCCTAATTGCAAAGACGCAAAACGCTCTCCTTGTCTTCCTTCCTTTTCATTGCAGGGAGTGGATTGCTCCACGATTCCCTTATAGCTGTTAGTGCACCTTTGCCTATAAAAGGATGCCTCTAGCCTCATTCTAAAACAGACCAAGAATACAATCCTCCTCTCCCCTCCTCCCTTTGTTCTCTTTGTTCTTCGTGTTATTTGCATTCTTTATGTTCTTCACATTCTTCCAGTCTGAGAGTAAGCATTGAATTGGTTCGCCGATTTCTGCTGTTGAGTTGTGTAAAGTAGAAAATGTAGCAGTTGTATCGTGGGGTTCAGAACGGCATCGAACCGTCACACACTACGGGACATTTTCAAAATTAAGGATAGAGATCATCGTCTCGCCTCCGCATAAAAAATAAACACTTGCCTCTGTAGGTATAATTCTCGACTATATTTTCATTTACTTAATTCTAATATTTATTCTATAAGTGATTGTTTTGATAATTGGATTTTAGGTTCTAACAAGTAATATTTTTTGAATAAACAAGAAAGTAATTTTAATCTGAAAATGAGAAAAAATGAAATATGAATAATATAAGAGGAACAAATAGCTGTGTGTCTGATATTACCTTTACTAATGCTAATAAATTCATTCAAGGATTTTCAATCTAACGTATGCAATATTAACACAAACACAACTAATTTCGTCTTTTCTGTGTAAGCCTAACGTAATTTATTGCAGATTATAGTAGATTGCATCCTACTATCTACTACCTACATTTGTACCGCTGTTGTGGATTGGGTGAAACGATGTGGAGATGGTTCATGCGTTCTTATTTTCAATTAAGTTTGTTTACTCATTTTGGTGGTATTGTTTACAGTACATATACATTTTAAATTTGTCTTCATTTTGTTCAGAACAGAATTGTGACATGATGAGGTCCCACATATCAATAAACATGTTAGCTTAGTGAATTTGTGTTTGACAACCGAGGGATGGGTTGTTTCTTTTTTTCAGGAATCTAACATTTTATATTAATCAGATTAGTCAAAAAACGTAGAATCTAGTGATAATTAAATCGATGTGATAAGCCGAGGGATGAGTTGTTTCAGAACAACTTTATTTTGCTGATTCTTTCTGGTTTCTATGCCATCGATCGATTTTATTTGTCGGTCAAATATATATATATATATATATATATATATATATATATATATATTATTTATTGTATTTATTTTTAGAATGCTTATCGATCACCGCTCGTCCTCAGTGGCCCATACCAGGTGACACCCCGGTCATCATATGAGAGGTAAATCACGGTAGTCCAGCACCAGGATTAATGGGCCAATTCATAGACTCGGTGCGCACAAGGGATCCTTACAAAGGAAGAGCTCCCGACACTGCCGCTGCTGAGTATCGAACCAGGGATAATTGACGATCCCACCCATCTCTCAACCAATGGGGTACAGCCATGGGTGTTTTTAGAATGCTTATGACTTTGTGCTGAAGGGGTGCTTAACATTGAAAGCACCTTTCTGCGTGATCTACTTGTTTACACAGAAACCACGGGTGTACCATCTTGAGTAATCAGCAGCTTGTTATTTTCTTTTATTCTAAAATTTCAAACTATCAATTCTTAATTTTTTTCATCATATGTCTTTGTTAAGTATTTATTATGTATAACAAATTTTGAATTTTTTATTCAAGTTGTGAGACGTATAATTTTAAATTAACATTAACTAAAATAAGATTTCAATGGCTGAATTCTTAAAACAAATGATCATTAATTTAGATTTATTTTATTTGAGTCTATATTGTGATATACAAAAAATTTAAAACAAACATGATAGATACTTTTTAATCTGTCTATTTTACTTTCTATATCTCTTAAATACATAATAAGTTGTGGTTGAATATGGAAACCCAACAAATACCATGTAAAAAACATTAAAACATTGTACTATATTAAAACCGAACTTTTAACTAAGCATTTTTTTTTACTTTGTCTCTTCAAAAATTTCTTGAAAATTGAAGTAAAAATTTTTTCAACTTCGCATGTTCCTAAATTTGAAGTTAAAAGTTAACTTTTGATAGCAGTTTCTTAAAAGTGTAGTTAAAAGTCACAATTTATCGCTGTTCCATATATATAATTCAAAGCGAAAATTTTTCTTAAAAAATGCATTCAAAGATATAACTTTGTGTTAGTCCACTTATTTTAAAAAATGAAAATTGGTTGGAAAAAGCACAACTGACATCGGAAGGCCAAAACTATGTTTATGTTTGCTCAGAGGCGGAATCAATGGTACGCGAGGTAGGGCTCCAGCCCTACCTAGATCTCCGGCCGGAGGTAGCAGGAGGCGGGAGTGCGTCTTCCGGCGGAGTCGAGCGCATCTCCGGCGCGGCGGCAGGCTGGAAGCAATGTCTCGTCGGAGAAGAAGGCCGCGATGCGGCCTTCTTTTTTTTAATGCCTAAGTACTAAAACGACATCGTTTCACGTTAGTGAAACAACGTCGTTTCATTCGGCCTTATTTTTTTAATGCCTAAGTACTAAAACGACGTCGTTTCATTGAGTAATATAAAAAAAAATTTTGAAATGTGAAATGGATTGGGCCAAAACTGAGCCCAATCCAATAACCAAAGTTACCAAACTTAATACATATGCAGCTGGAGGCGAGACTCGAGAGCAGCAACAGCAAGCCTCCTGCTTCTAGTTCCCTCCTCTGCCTCACAGCCTCAGCCGAGCCGTCCGCCGCCGTCCGCCACCGCCGTCCGCCGGAAGCTGCCTCGTCCCGCCGCCTCTCCAAACCACGGTAAGTCGGTATACTTTTTCTCTTTATGCTAAGATTTATTAATTTTAGGGTTTATTCTCTTTTTTATTTATTTCTTCTAAACTTAAATATATGTGAGCATGATTTTTAGATTGGATGTTGAATGAATTTATATGGTTGTATTATATATGATGGTTGAAATTTAGTTGAATTGCATATATGAATTTAGTTGAATTGCATATTTAGTTGGGTAGATGAAATTATAATTGTTTGATTTATTTTGTATAATTGTATGTGAAAATGAAATTGTCAATTTGTCATAATCGGTTTATGGAATTATCGATTAGGGATATTTTTTAAATTGAATTTAGATGAATATGATTTTATAAATTTTTTATTTTCATTTGTTAATTATCAATTAGGGATATTTTATTAAATTGAATTTGAATCGATGAAAAATAAATCAATTTACACATTTTTCCTATTTGATATTTAATAGGTTATGGATAAATTTTTAATTCGAAGTAGCGGATTAAAGAGATCGAATGAATCTAATGAACAAAGGCACAATGAAGAAGGTAGTATTACAAAACAATCTCGTGTAGAATTCAATCAGAATGATGTTATAAGTGATCCCGGGCTATGTAAACCTATTGAAGAGATTTATGTTTCTATTAGAGATGAAGTGCTAAGAGAATATATATTAAGAGGTCCTTGCCAACCTAAGAATCATACTTTTCCAAAGACAGTGTTCAATGATGAATTTAGAAGTTTTCAAAAGGGTTGGTTTGGTGAATTTAATTGGTTGGAGTATAGTGTTTCAAAGGATGCGGCATTTTGTTTTCCTTGCTATCTTTTTAAGAATTCAGCAAAGGGGATGGCATATACTGTGGATGGGGTGATGAATTGGAAGAATGCCCTTAAAGTATTTAGGAAACATGCTAAGAATGTGGATGGAATTCATCATGGTGCAGCAATCAAATTGAGAAATTTTATCCTTCAAAAGCAAAGTATCTCACATTGTTTGGATGGTCATTTTACCGAAGCAAAAAAGGCATATCGCACACGTTTGAATGCGGTTTTGGATGTGACAAGATACTTGTTAAATCAAGGTTTGACTTTTCGTGGTCATGATGAAGGTTGGGATTCCATCAACAAGGGTAATTATCTTGAATTGGTTGAATGGTATTGCAAGCGAAGTGAAGATGTTGCTAAGGTAATGAATGAAAATGCTCCCGGAAATTGCAAGTTGACATACCCCAGAGTTCAGAAACAGCTCTCAAGTGCTTGTGCTGGCGAGGTAACTGATGCTATTGTTAATGACATTGGAGATAGTGTATTTTCTATTCTTGTTGATGAGGCTAGAGATGCATCAATAAAAGAGCAAATGGGGGTTGTTTTGAGATATGTCAACAAACAAGGATGTATTCTTGAGCGTTTTCCTGCTCTTGTGCATGTTTCCAATACTAAAGCTATTACTTTGATGGATGCTCTTAAGCAACTGTTTGTAGATAAGAAATTGTCCTTGTCAAAGTTGAGAGGCCAAGGATATATGATGGGGATTCAAATATGCGAGGGGAGTTTAATGGATTGCAAGCTTTGATATTGAAAGAAAACTCTTCTGCAAGGTATATTTATTTCTTCTCTCACCAACTTCAATTGGTTGTTGTTTCTGTTGCATATAGTACTCTATCTGTGGGTGAATTTTTTGGGTATCTTGTTCAAACTGTGAATATAGTTGGAGGTTCATGTGTTAGAAAAGAGATGCTTGTACAATTAGAACATGCTAGACTTGTAGAGGCATTGGAGAGTGGGGACAATGTTAGTGGAAGAGGCAAAAATCAAGAAATGAGTTTGAGAAGGCCTGGTGATACACGTTGGGGATCACATTACAGTACTATTCTTCGCTTTGAGGCTATGTGGTCTTCAATTATTCAAGTGCTTCTTAATATCTGTGAGCATGGCAATTTAGTTGAAAATGCCTCTACAACAAAGGGTTTGATTGATAGAATGGAGAGCTATGAATTTGTGTTTTGTATGTTTTTTATGAAGCATTTGTTGGGAGCTACAAATCAATTGTCCCTTGCCTTGCAACAAAGAGATCAAAATATTTCGATGGCTGTGCGAATGATGAATAGAATGAAAACTGAATTGCAAGAATTCAGAGATTGTGGTTTTGATAAATTATTGGATGGAGTCAACACATTTTGTGTGAAGCATGAGATCACATTAGACGTGATGAAAGCACAACGGAAAATTCGTCACCGTTCTAGACGACGGGGAGATATGTCAACCAATCATGATTTCTACCGTGTTGATATTTTTCTTCAGGTACTACTTTAATATTTACATAGTTTAATTTATTTTGTTTAAAATATTTTATATGTATTTTTTATCTTATTGTTATATTGTTTATTGTTTCAATACTAGACCGTTGACAAGATGATTCTTGAAATGAATCATCGATATTGCGAAGCAAGCTCGGAATTACTCACTTGTATTGCATGCCTTGATCCGAGAGAAAGATTTGCCATGTTTGATGTTGGTAAGTTGCTTCGCCTTGCTGAACTTTATCCGGATGACTTCTCCCTTGTTGATCGTTTAGAACTTGAGCAACAACTTGATTTCTTCATTCATGATGTGAGAGATGATGATGCCTATTCGGTCATCAATGATCTTGGAAGTCTTACTCAGCATATGGTTCGATCACGTAGCAAGGTACTCTATCCATTGGTATATCATCTGATTGAGTTAGCATTAGTTCTACCAGTTGCAACTGCTTCAGTTGAGCGAGTTTTTTCTGCCCTGAAGAATATCAAGACCGATCTTCATAATAGAATGGGAGATGAATGGTTGAACGATGTTATGACGGTATATACTGAAAAGGATATTTTGGTTAAGATTGAGAATGAACATATTATGCAATGTTATCAAGCCATGGAGTCTCGTAGATATCTGTTGCCCCCACCTTTTCCTAGTTCTACTTCTAGTAATTCGAGCGTTAGAAAGTAGTTATTTGAGTAGTTTAGTGAACTTGTAAAAATATTATTGTATGCTACTTGATTTATTATATTATGTAGTATTTTTCATTATTGTTGAGTTGAATTTTTAAAATTTATATGTCATTAATATTTATCACCCTTTCTTCCCTTCGTCAATTCCCTCCTCAGCCGAGAGCCGTCCGCCACCGCCGTCCGTCACCAGGTCTCCGCCGCGGCACCACCGGAAGCTGCCTCGTCCCGCTGCCTCTGCACGCCGGATGCCGAAAATTTTTCAGCCTCCCCTGGAAAAAATTTCTGGTTCTGCCCCTGTGTTTGCTTACATTATAATTTGGGCTAATTTTCAAGGCCCTGTTTAAAATGGAAATCCGACCCCATCCCTAACTCCTTCTTCTTCTTCTTCTTCTTCTTCTTCTTCTTTTTTTCAAACCACACATTATATTAATAAGACATAGAGTTACATAGAGATCTTCCTAAATTTATGGCAGAAAGAACTAATTATTGTAGACATAATTGAGTATTTCTGAGTTCTGATTTTGTATTAATTGACTTTTGAATCTTAGATACAAGGCTGATTTATACTACAATGCTATGCTAAACTAGGTAATTATTCTAATTGGTGTACAATAATTATAAATGCTGATTTGATGCTCAATCGCTGATCTCTTGCATTGTTTCCATATTTTAGCCTTCTTTCCAACACTCCCCCTCGAGTTGAGTCGTGGGGTCACACGCACACAACTTGCATAGCACTTCATCAAATATTCTGCCATTCACCGCCTTGGTCAGAATATCAGCTAGCTGGTCTTCTGATCGAACATATGGTAAGGTCACCCATCCACTTTCTAGTTTTTCCTTAATGAAATGCCGGTCCACTTCAATATGTTTCGTTCGACCATGTTGGATTGGATTTTCCGAGATATTGATAGCAGCTTGTTATCACATAGGAGCCTACACGTCTGTGTCGTTGGGAAGGCAATCTCCCGCATAAGCTTCCTTAACCACATAATCTCTGTAAGTCCTCGAGCAATTCCTCTGAACTCAGCTTCTGCACTCGAAAGGGCAACCACTTTCTGTTTCTTACTCTTCCATGTAACTAAGTTTCCACTAACCAGGGTAAAGTATCTAGATGTCGACCTTCTATCTACCCGATTTCTAGCCCAGTCTGCATCGGTATAGGCCTCAATCTCAAGATGTCCATGCCTTTGAAATAACACCCCTCTTCCTGGAGTCCCCCTTTAAGTATCTCATTACTCTCAGAGCTGCCTCCATATGGTCTGCCTAAGGCTGATGCATAAACTGACTAAGGACACCCACAATATAGGCTATGTCAGGTCGGGTGTGAGAGAGATATATCAGCTTTCCCACCAGATGCTAGTCCCTTCCTTTGTCTGCTAACTCTGCACCTTCTACGAGTTGCAGCCCATGGTTCACCATCATCGGAGTATCTGCAAGTTTACAATCAAGCAGGTCTAGCATGTACTTTATCTGAGAGATAAAGATCCCCTTCCTAGACCTCAAAACTTCAATCCCCAGAAAGTACTTAAGTTCTCCCAGGTCCTTCATTTCAAATTCTCGGAAAAGATTCTTCTTTAACTTTGCTATCTCTTCTAGATCATTTCCTGTGAGAATCATGTCATCCACATATATGATAAGACATGTTACTAAGCCGTTCTGGCGCTTCAGGAATAGTGTGTGGTCAGCATTACTCTGTCTGTACCCATACCCCTTGATGGCTACTGTGAATCTATCGAACCATGCCCTTGGAGACTGTTTCATGCCATAGAGAGCCTTCCGCAACCTGCACACTTCATTTTCCCGGAATCCTGCTGTTATCCCTGGAGGAGGTTCCATGTAAACTTCTTCCTTCAGATCACCGTGAAGGAATGCATTCTTCATGTCAAACTGGTGCAGTGACCAACCTTGATTTGCTCCTACTGAGAACAACACTCTTATGGTGTCAATCTTCGCCACTGGGGAGAATGTCTCTGAATAATCCACCCCATAGGTCTGGGTGTATCACTTTGCTACTAGCCTCACCTTGTATCTTTCTATAGTGCCATCGGCTTTATGCTTTACTGTGAACACCCACCGACACCCTACCGGTGTCTTCCCTCGAGGTAGAACACACTTCTCCTAAGTCTCATTCTTCTCAAGGGCAGCCATTTCAACTCTCATGGCTTGACACCATTCTTCGTTCTGTTGTGCCTCATGCACGGTTCTAGGAATGATGTCTGAATACACAGCTGCTGTGAATGCTTGAGCTATAGGTGACAAGCTTCCCCTGACTTGGTTTGCCACTGGGTACTTGGAAGATCTGGGCTCATGTTCCGGCTCATACCTCTTTGGTGGTATTCCCCGAGTAGACCTGGGCGGAAACACATACTGGCTTGTAATAGGCTCGGCCCCACTGTTCTCTTGTACTCCAACATCCCCTGAACTAGACTCAATAGAATCATGAGACATAGACTGAATTGCGGAAGCATCAATGTCTACAATAGGATCAACATCAGGAGATTCAACATCAGGAGTAGTTACATCAGGAGTACTTACCTCGAGGATACTCATCGGGGAAGGTGTGGCACAAGGAGAAGATGACTGTACTGCCGGTTCTGTAGAAGACAACATTGGACTAGATAACCAACTCAGTGAGTCACTACTATTCTCCCCCTGATCATTGAGTTGAGAAGAATAATAAAACTTAGTCTCCAGAAAATCACAATCCATTGTCGTATATAGACGACGAGTGTGTGGATGGTAACACCTGTATCCCTTTTGATGAACCCCGTATCCCACAAAAACACACTTAAGAGAGCATGGATCTAACTTAGTGCGATCAGCCTTTGGTATGTGAACAAAGACCGAGCAGCCAAAGATTCGTGGTTGGAGAGCCAAAGATTCGTGGTTGGAGAGCCAAAGATGAGGGAATACGCTTGTGACTGGAGAGAACTTTTAGTGGTGTGGCAGACTGGAGAACTTTTGTGGGTAACTGATTCAAGAGATAAACAGAAGTGGCTACAGCTTCTGGCCAAAAAAACTTAGGTGCGCTAGATTCAATCAAGAGCGCCCTTGTCGTCTCAAGAATGATGCCATTTTTCCGTTCTGCAACTCCATTTTGCTGTGGGGTATGTGGACAGGAAGTTTGATGGACCAACCCCTGTTCCCTGAAAAACTGCTGTAAAGTGGAGTTTACGAATTCCCCCCCATTATCTGAACGTAGGACCTGAATTTGTGCATTAAACTGTGTACGCACCATGTGATAAAAATCCACAAATTTGGAGGGCACCTCAGATTTATTTTTAAGGAAATAAACCCACGTCATTCGTGAATGATCATCAATAAATAACACAAAATATCGAAATCCATTAACTGGTTGTAGGGGCGAGACCCCATACGTCTGAATGAATCAATGAAAAAACTGATGATACCCTATTAGTAGACTTAGGATAGGAATGTCTATGGCTTTTCGACAATACGCATGTATCACACGACATAGAATAACTCTGCGAAAATAATTGGGGAATCAGCATATGAAGATACCCGGCTGACGGATGTCCCAACCTCCGATGCCACAGCCATCGTTGTCTTTCCACTGTTCCGTGAGCAAGTGCTGCAGTGCCTTGTTGAGCCACCTCATCAACGTAGTACAGTCCTCCTTTCTCAGTGCCACGTCCAATCACGTTCCCTGACTGAATATCCTGCAAAAGGCAAAAATCAGGATACATAAGTACCATGCAATTTAAATCTTTCGTCACATGGCTGAGAGAATAATTTGTATGACAAATTTGGGACATAAAGACAATTTTGCAATTTCAAAGTCGGTGTCAACTCAATTGTTCCAGCTCCATGAACATGCGAGATGTCCCCGTTGGCACTTTGAATAGAAGTTCTCTTTGGTACTGTATGTGTCACAAAATCATTCCTGTCAAAGGTCATAGTGTCAGTGGCACCACAGTCAAAGAGCCACCGATTACTTTTACCATTCCGCCTTTTTGATACAGAGAGTGCCTGAATTAATTTTGCAATTCCCTTGCTGATTGGAACTGATCTGATGTAATTCACAAACTGGGAGGTCAAAAACATCATTTCCAAACACTTTCTGGTCAGGAACTTCAAGCGGCAAACATCCATGTGAGAAATAACTAGGTTATAACATAAAGGACTAAATTGCAAATTTTCCTTTTTGAACCCTGAAATACCTTCACCACTCCTCATTGCCGCAGCCATGCCAACATCGTTCGGCCCTTCTCTCTCGCCGCCATCCTCTCTGGTCACAGCCGCCGCACTTCCCGTTTTCCTCTTACTCTGCCAGCCATCGGGAAATCCGATGAGTTGAAAACATTCTTCCTTAGTGTGGCGTGGTTTGCCGCAATGACTGCATTTCAGCCGAGATCGATCCACCCAACCACCGTCGTCGCCACGCTGTGATGATTTTTGGCCAGATTTATTCGCCTCGGAGTGTGGCTTGGTGGCAAATCCTCGACCTGTGATGGGCTCTCTCACGTTCGCCTGAGGTCGCACTGCAAGCCCGGTGCCGATTCCGCCAGTTGCCGGCGCTCCGTCACCAGGCAATTTCTGGTCTGGCCCCAATATCCCCCGACGAGCACCTTCCCGTCTCCTTCAACAAGTCTCGTCTCTCGGCTTCATACGTGTCATCGATCCCGTTCAGAAATCCGAACAACTTTGAGTCCGACCGGAGCTTGTTGAACGCAGCTAAGTCCTCCTCACACTTCATCATGTTTGGTTGACGTAGTTCTATTTCCTGCCATAGCTTTTGATACTCACTCTAGAATTTTTCGATGGGTTGACCATTCTGTTTAACCGTAAATGCCCGTATGGTTAATTTAAATACTTCAAAACCATTATCTCGTTGACTAAAAGTAGCATGTAAACCATCCCATAGTGCCGTCGCTGATGGATATTCGGCGTAATTGGAGACCAATTCATCCTCCATGTTGTCGATTATCCACCCACAGACGATTAAATCCGTCTATTCCCATTGGTGGTATGTTGATTCACTTCGATCTGGTGGCGTCGGTACCCAGTAAGATGGTGGAGCAGTCCTCTGCCTCCGACGACCATCTTCAACAACCGAGCCCATAGAGAATAATTGTATTGACTGAGTTTTGCTTTGAGAATTACTGGCGGTGGCACATACGTAACTGACTGATTTTGTTTTTTCAGGAGGCGAGCCAACTGCTCGGCTAAGGAATCTGACTGTGATTCCGCAACCACGGCTGACCTCTGCTCACGATTGCTGCTGGGTTCACCGTCCTCCATGGCTGAGAAAGGTAAACAGCAGATGATGACGGCTGTTTAGAACTTTGAATCCCTTAGAGGATCGAAAATAACAGCTCTGATACCAAGAAAGAACTAACTATTGTAGACATAATTGAGTATTTCTGAGTTCTGATTTTGTATTAATTCACTTTTGAATCTTAGATACAAGGCTGATTTATACTACAATGCTATGCTAAACTAGGTAATTATTCTAAATGGTGTACAATAATTATAAATGCTTATTTGATGCTCAATCACTGATCTCTTGCATCGTTTCCATATTTTAGCATTCTTTCCAACAATGGCTACATCGTGATCACAAGAAATTAAATTCATCTAACTTTCAGACAAATGAAAGTACATCGATGAGAAGTAATGAGCAATATTTGTTGGATAGTTCCTTTGATCTTCCATGGAGCTTTATTTGGTTGGACTAGCGATGAAGCTGGACTTATAGAGTCTGTTAGAGTTAGAGTTCCATATTGGTGGTTGACAGTCATATAACTCAGTATATAAGGTTATGGGTCACCTCTACATAGTGCCAATTGGTTTTATGATAGAAGTCTGTGATTCTAATATGCTATCAGAGCCCAAGGTTGGCACATTACCCCCTTTCTGTCCACGTTTGCACGATGATTCATACTGCTGCACGTGATGGGGTGTGATGATTCATACTGCTGCACGTGATGGGGTGTGATGATTCATACTGCTGCACGTGATGGGGGTGTGTTAGAGTTAGAGTCCAACATTGGTGGTTGACAGTCATATAACTCAGTATATAAGATCATGGGTCACCTCTACATAGTACCAATTGGTTTTATGACTGAAGCTCATGATTCTAATATAGTCTACATAAACCAGTAGCTCGTTGGGTTGCAAACACGCTTCATCATCTGCTTGTAGAGATATGGTTGGAACAAAAAAGTTAGAACCCGATATCAGTTGCCTTTCTCTCAGTTCTTGATTGTAAGAAATTCTCCAGGTCGCTGTCCCTAATGCCTTTTGTTTATAGAAAGAGCCATCAAAGGTTTCTCGGTAACCATTGATTATGCAAATTCAAATTCTGCATAGCTTGATCCCTCTAACTATTATGGGCATTTTCAGTAGCCTCCATCCGCTCACTTACATCAAAGCCCTGTTCATTCGTGTCTGACAAAGGCTGTTGTATAACTAAAAAATAATTTTTAGCTCTTTACCAACACGATAACAAATCCCTGACCTCATCATTATAAACTCTCAAGTTTATTTGCTTCCATACTCCCATAATATGCATATGGAAAGTGTAATGGCTTCCTTATATGGTGCTTGTTGAGTCCATAGTATGAACCAATATTTCACCTTCTATTGAGGCATACCACTGAAATCAAAGTCTAGTGAAGAAGCTCTCCAAATCCTTCTCGAATCATCACAACCTATGAATAGGTGCTATGTTGCACGGGTACGGCATTTAGGGGGAAGACCTGGTACCCGTACTGTTCCGGGGACGGGTACGCCGACGGGGACGGGTACGCCGACTGGTACGGCCTGGGGACGTCCCTTTGCCGTCTCCTAATTGCCCGGGACGGTCAGCCGTACCGTCGGAAAGCTTAACCATTTTTGCCGTTTCGGTGATTTATTCTCCAAAAATAAAAGGATCCCCTTACCATATAAACTCCTAATCTCCCACAGTCCTACTGAAACTAGTCTTCTCTTATACTAAACCCTTTTCTTTCTCCTTACAGCGTACTCCATCGCTGCAACATTTTCCGCCGAACTCCATCGCAGCAAGTCTGCAACTTTTTCTCCTTTTGAAGTTTGGATTTTCCACTGAACTCCGATCCGTAGCTGTTGTGCCGTTGTTGTGATTTTGTCGAACTCCGATCTGTGTTGATCTCCACCAAACAGGTATTAATTTACATTTTACAGTCATTGACTCAACACGAGAGTCGCAGACGCAGAACATGAATGTGCCAGGAAAATGCAAACTATTGATTTTTCTTTTATTTTATGCACATGTCGTTATCTGTAATTAGCTGTACACATGCAATTGTGGTCCTTTGTTGTGCATGTGTGCTTGTGTGGTCTGTTGTGCTACACAATTATAAGTTATAACTTATAAATCTTACAATAGCTTGTGTTGTCAAGAGCTTTAATGTATATATATATAATATAATATTTAACCAATTTGTTTGTTAATTTTTTGTGTTATGGTATTTACTAAATTTTGTTTGTTACTTTAATAAGAGTTGTTTATTTTATTGACTAATTTGTTATTTATTTTTATTTTATAGATAGATTATGGAATCACATAATCAAGAAAGTGGGAGTGCCAGCGGATCTGCTTCAGTGCCGATAGAAATAGAAGAGACAGAAAGTGATGCTATTCGTCCTTTGTGGAAATATGTGACGAAGATCAAAAAAGGATCTGGAGGAACTTGGCAGTTTAAGTGTAATTTGTGCTCTGAAACTCGATCGGGGAATTACCGTAGGGTGAGGGCACATCTGATTAAAGAGGGAGGTCATGGGATCGCTGGTTGTAAGAAAGTGAATGCTAAGGAGGCGCAAGCATACAAGAGAATGGATGAGGAGTTTGACCAGAAAAAAAAAGATTCAATGCCCAAACCTGTTCCTTTGCCATGTGGTTCTTCCTCTTTATTGGAAGAAGATATTTCTGCTAAGAAAAGAAGAACGGAGTCTCCAATTTCTAGATTACTAGATGTTTCTGCTCGAACTCAGTTGGATCAAGAAATTGCAAGGATGTTTTACACTGGTGGCTTGTCATTCAATCATGCAAGGAATCCGTCTTACATGAGATCATACTCTTTTGCTGCTACCCATAACATAGCTGGATATGTGCCTCCTGGTTATAACAAGTTGCGGACTACGTTGCTTCAAGAAGAGAAAATTCATGTTGATAGCCAGAATTGGAGAATGACTTGATATCAGAAAAGATCCAATAGTGCATTTTACTTGGCTTTTATTTGAATATTATGACTTTGGATTGCTACTTTTGTTTTATTGAAACTTATGAAATGGTTTGGATTGATATATTTATTTTAATATTTTCAGAATTCTATATATTATTAATAATATTTATTATTAATATATTGTATCCGTACCCTCGCCGTACCCGTACCTCTATTTTTTGGATTTTGCCATTTCTCGTACCCGTCCCCGTACCCGTACCCGTTTTTAGTGCAACTTAGAATAGGTGTGTCTCATCCTCGATTTGTTCTAAATGTCTTGTACACAATCCTTGTGTTGTGATGTTCCTACACACCAGATTTCTAAAAGTTGGAAGAGAAGAAGTAATTAATCTCCATATGAACAGCTGAAGTTTGCGTGGGATCTTGAGATTCCATATTAGCCTCCAAAATTTGACCATCCCTCGAGAAGTCTGACTTTTCCATGGCCATAACTCATTCAAAATCAAGTAGTAGGCTTTCTTGACTGTGTATATTCCATCATTGTTTGGACTCCAAATTGGTTTATCCTGGATGGTGGAATTCTTATCTGTGTTTGTTGCTACGATATTTGGTATAATATAATGCAGAATATCAAGCGTATTAAAGGTAACCTCCACTGATTCTGACTTGTGATCAAATCAGCAACCTTGATATCAGTGTGTAATCTATTGGTTGACTAATCCAATAGTGAATTACGGTAGTTAGGAATCCACTGATCCGTAGCTTTTGTGCTCACTCTGTTTGTAATCTTCCATGCAAGATTATCTTTAATTTCTAATCTTGCCCAGAGAATGGATTTCCATCCCCATGAATCCGTGCTTCTTGAATTCATTGTTGGGAAATCCCTATAGTTCAGGTACTTTTCTTTGTATACTTTCCCTAACAATGAGTTGTTGCATGTTATTATAGACCATGCATGCTTTCCTAGCATGGCTTTATTCATGGCTTCCATCAAATGTAAACCCCGACCACCATCCTCTTTTAATCTGCATAACTCCATCCATACTTTACAGTGTACTTTCCGTTCTCCGGATTGTCCACCCCATATAAATCAACTATCATCTTGTCTAGCTTTGTAAGAATGGAGTGAGGAATTCCAAATATTCCGAGGGGATAAATAGCTACTGAGGATAGCACATGTTGAGCCACAGTAATTCTCCCTAGTGAAAACAACTTTGTTTTCTTGGAGGAAAATCTTTGGCTAAATCTCAAAATGAGATCCTTAAAGACTTGAGTGCTTGGGGCTTGCAGACTAATATCCACCCCTAGATACTTCCCTCCTAGCCCACTGCCATTGATACTCAGAGTATATCTTGTGTATTGCATCAAACTAGCATGGGTGCTCGGAGTGAACATAATAGCATATTTGTCAAAATTCAGTCTCTAACCCAAATATCTAGCAAATAAATCAATTGTTTTCACAATTTCATCCACCGCATTTGTGTTGCATTCAAAAAATATTATACCATCATCTGCATTTATGATTTGACTAATCTTTGGTCCCCCTCCGGAGAGTTTCAAACTTAAGTTTGAGTTAGATATAATACGCTGCTCAAACCAAGCTGATAAAAAAATGTTGGCATAGAAAGAACAAGTAGGGAGATAACAGGCACCCTTGTCTGATACCTTTATCTAGTTTGAAAAATGAAGATTTCTCTCCATTCAGCATAACATGATAAGTAACAGTATATACACATGACATTAGTAGTTGAATCCATTGATCTGGCAAGCCTAGTAGTTGAATCCATTGATCTTGGAAGCCTAGTAGTTGAATCCATTGATCTTGGAAGCCTGTTTTCCCTAAACTAGTTGAAGAAAATTCCAGGAAACTCTATCGTAGGTTTTACTCATATTGAATTTAATACCCATAAAACCCTTCTTTCCCCGATTCTTCTTTCTTCTATAAAATTTATGGCCTCATGTGCCAATAAAATATTTTCTGAAATGCACCTCCCAGGAACAAAGCCATTCTGAGTTTTTGAAATTAGGTCCCCAATGTGTTTTTTTATCGGGTTGGCTAGTACTTTAGCTATCACTTTATATTTGACATTGCATAATGATATTAGGCTATAGTCAGCAGCAGAAGAAGGTGCTTTCTTCTTTGGGATAAGAACAATTTGAGTTTGATTCCATTGATTTGGAATTGACCATTATTACAGGAACCCTCTGGTGAACGTCGTTTCACTCACCAAAATAATTTGCAAACTCTATTAATGAGATTAGTACAGTAGCAAGTATAGTCGATCCCACGAGGAACAGAGCAAAAACTATAATAAAATACCTACTAATATAGAACACTTTTGGTGTAGCCACCATGCCTTAATTTCAGAGTTATCTAATAACTAATAATGCAACTAACTAATATAAAATATGAAATAATAATGCAAACTAAAAAATATAAAAATCTAGCAAATATATGATGAATGCAATCGGCTCAGAATAACTCACATTAGTTAAACATCAATCATAGGCTTGACTTTCTATATATAAATACTAACAACAAAAGTAACTTTGACTAATTAATGGTCAAACTTTATTTGAATTAGTACATAATAAATACTAATAAAAATATTTGACTTTGTCTAATCAACGGTCAAACCTTACTAGACTTTCTATACATAAATGCTAATGACTAAGTTGACATTAACTAATCAATGGTCAAACATTACTTGAATTTCTATATGTAAACACTAGTAAATAAGTTGACTTTAACTAATCAACGATGAACCCTTACTAGACTTTCAATAAATAAACACTAATAATAAAGTTGATTTTAACTAATTAACGGTCAAACTTTGTTTGAATTAGTATATAATAAATACAAATAAAAATGTTTGACATTTACTAATCAACGGTCAAGCATTACTTGACTTTATATATATAATTACTAGTGAATAAGTGTACATTATTGATCAACGGTCAAACTTTATATAGAAACACCAGTGACTAAGCAGACTATAACTAATCAATGGTCAATATTACTTGACTTTCAATATATAAAAACTAATAACTAGTTTGACATTGTCTAATTAACGGTCAACTTTACTTAACCTTCAATATATAAACACTTATGACTAGATTGACTTTCTCTAATCAACGGTCAAACTGTACTTGACTTTCAGTATATAATCTATGGTCAACCCTTACTTGGCTTTCTACAGAAAAAATAATAATAACAAAGTTGACTTAAACTAATCCACGGTCAACCCTTACTTAGCTTTCTACATACAAAAACGAATAACAGAGTTGACTTTAACTAATCGACGGTCAACTCTTACTTGACTTTCAATATATAAACACTAATAACAAAAGTGACTTTAACTAATTAATGGCCAAACTTTATTTGAATTAGTATATAATAAATAATAATAAAAATGTTTGACTTTGTCTAATCAACGGTCAAACTATACTAGAATTTCTATATATAAATACTAGTGATTAAGTTGACCTTAACTAATCAACGGTCAAAATTTACTTGAATTTCTATATGTAAACACTAGTAAATAAGTTGACTATAACTGATGAACAATGAAACCTTAATTGACTTTCAAGATATAAACACTAATAACAAAGTTCACTTTAACTAATTAACGGTCAAACTTTATTTGAATTTGTACTTAATAAATACTTATAAAAATGTATGGCTTTGACTAATCAACGGTTAAACCTTACTTGACTTTCTATATATAAATACTAGTGACTAAGTGTACTTTAACTGATCAACGGTCAAACTTTACTTGACTCTCTCTATATAGAAACACTAGTGACTAAGCTGATTATAACTAATCAACACTCAAAGTCAAACATCTCCAGACGAGGTTCCGAGCTCGGAAGTGCCTCTTTGGCAATGGTCAACTACAAAATAAATTGCAAAACAACGCTATATGTTCACCTTACACAGTTTCTTTTTTTTTCATCTTCCATTTCGGTGCCTTCCATTGCTTGGTCATGTTTCTGTGGTTGTCGACCCATATGGCTTTATTGTGGTCCATGTGACCCACAAGCTCACGCAAACTAGCATCATCCTCTTGGAGTAAAAAATCTTCTTCATTTATCCAATCCCAGTATTTGTACCAAAACCAATCAAATCCTTTTGTTCAAAATCCTCTACAAAAGCGTTTTTTCCCTCAATCACAATCTCCCACCGGGAATTGATAGGATATTTTACGTAGAAAACATGATGAGCTTATCCGGAAAATATGAATGAATCTTCTCTCCAACCCAATGGTCTACGATTCACTAGTGTGAAACCCAAATCTTCCATTCTTTGACCATTGTTGAAATCAACCCATTCACATTTGAAAATCGAAAATCTAATTGTAACATAATCGAGCTCTAAAATTTTTGTAATGGTACCACAGTAGCAAGTATAGGCGTACATTGGATTGGTGTCGGTCATACTACGAACATGCAAAGCTTTAGAAATAAGTGAAACTCCACTATTATGAGTGGCTCCTTTATCATCCATTGATTTTGTAGCAAACATAAAACGTTGATGCCATAAGCCCCAAAAGATAGAACGGTACCCAACGGTCTCTGAGACAACCATTTGACTATTTCTGGATGTGGACCAGTGACCACGTGAGATCGTAGCCGAGAAGCAAAAGTTCTAGTGTGCTGTTGAAGAACTTGTGCTTCATTGAAAGTGGGATCCAACCCTCAAATTTTATCAAGGTGAATCTCAATGTATCGGACAACGTCCTCATGATTCCGAAGAACATAAGAATGAGCAGTGCACATATCCTCAGCACTGGGGCTAAATAGCTTACATTGTTAAAACCGTTCACCATCCAACCGCCCTTCATGCCTGGATCTTGGAACCACCAAAATTTCAACCTCCTTAATATATTCGATACAAAATTCAATAGCTTCCTCAGCACAATATTGTTGCACAGTACTTGTATCAGCCTATACCTATTCTTCAATAAATGCTTGAATATTTTCATGTACCGCTCGAAGGGATACATCCATCTTAAAAATATACGACCACAGAGCTCAATCTCCGTAACCAAGTGAGTTATAAAATGAACCATTATGTTGAACAACGAAGGTGGGATGTAAATCTCCATTCAGCACAATACTTCTACAATCATAGTTTTTTTACAATCAAGCTTTGCAACACTGATGGTTTTTGAACATAGAGATTTGGAGAACAAACATAGCTTAATGATACACAATCGTACATGAGAAGGCAGCACCGACTGAATCACAATGGCATTCAATTCTTGCATCAAGTTGTAGCAGTTATGTGATTTCAATCCACCCAACTTCAACTTTTTTAGCGATACACAAGCGCTGATATTTGAAGAATATGCTCTAGGCACTTTCACACTACTCATCATCTCACAGTCTAACTTCTTCTCCATCTGAGACATTGAATAACAAGCGGGAGGGAAATAACAAGTATCTCCATCAGTAATGGGACAAAGATTCTCCCTAATACCCATGTCAACCAAATCAAGTCGAGACTTCAATCCATCTTTGGTTTGGTTTTACTGGGATTTTCCAAAAGTGTGCCAATTAAAGCATCGCAGGAATTTTTCTCTATGTGCATTACATCGAGACAGTGTCTGACATTCATATCCTGCCAATAAGGAAGTCGAAAGAAGATTGATCATTTCTTCCAACTACATTCAATTGCCAACTTCCTCTTTCCCCTTATAAAAATTGTTAGGAAATCCTCTAACCTTTTCAAATACCTCAGTGCCAGTTAGTGGTACATGCGCACCTCGCAACTCTGTCTAGCCATTGAACCACTTCTTGGCATAACACCACGGATGCCCCTCGGGGAGAAATCGTCAATGTCCCTATTAAATAGTTTTAGAACCATGCTTAAGTTGAAAAAATGAAGTTTCTTTCTAACAAATATAACATGCATAATGTACTTTCATAGAATAGCTTGACAAGTTTCCAAAAGCAAGAAAATCATTTATGGTGCAAAACAAAAGTGCATTCATCATAAAAATATCATCCACCAAAACATTTTATGCATGAACTACATGTTCGAACAACGCCAACAAATCATCCACTCGGTGCATAAGATATACATCAATGTTATTACCAGGTTGCTTGAGGGCCGGAATAATCATGGACAAGAGAACGTATTTTCTTTTCATTTTGGCCACGACGACAAATTGTAGATCACCAACATTACGGCCAAGAATTACACGCGCTACTCATGTTGCCAAATGGATTCATTCCATCAGTTGACAATTTTAATTGTAAATGTCGAGAATCCGATCCAAACTCTGGGTATATGCCATCAAGCTTTTTCCATTTCTCACCATCAGACGTATGCCTTATGACATCATCCGTCAGGCGATCTCTTTCTGCATGCCGTCGTAGTAATTTTCCATCATCTTTGGAAGCAAAGAACTTCTGTAACCTTGGAATTGTTGGAAGATACCATAATACCTTAGTGGGTGTCTTCTTCTTCAAAATGGCCCCACCTCCGTTCACACACCAATTTCACCACGCTTTAACTTGTACCGAGATTCACCGCATACCCGACATGTTAGAAGTTTCTCATCTTCCTCCCCTAAACAACATGCAATCATTTGGACATGCATGGGTTTTTTCTAATTCTAAACCCATAGAACAAAGAACTATTTTCGCAGCATAGAATTTCACAGGTATACGATTTCCTTCGGGAAGAAATTCCTGAACCAATTCCAGAGTTTCTGTCATCCCTTTTCTATTCAACTAAATTTTGCCTTCAAATTCATAATTTTCAACGTCGAACTAAAAAACTGAATGTTTTAACCCCACGTTCAATGGGCAATTCTTGTCATTAAGCAACAACTCTAGGACCTCGGGTTTATCATGGAATTCTCTGGAAACATCCTCCACCATCTCATCAAATCAATCATCACAATATAATTCAACCCTTTCCTTGATTACAAAATTTTCACCTATATCCGTAGCTACCTCGCCGTGCCATATCCAACAAGCGTAACTTCTTTGGAAACCTCAAAAAATAAGGTGTTCACAAAACTTCTTCTTCCCTAAATATGCATCATTCCTGCAATCCTTACATGGGAAAAGTGCACGCACAACCCCATTTTTGGCCGCATGTCCAAAACCCACCACGATAAATGAATCTACTAGACGAATATAATCGGGTGATGTCCTAAGGTTGCTCTCGATGAGTCAGATTCTATCCATTAACTACATGAAAATAACATCATGACACATTCAATCACATAGATAACCCAATTTCAATGAGCAACATATCAAATCAAAACGTTATTTCAAAGTATTACAAAACTTACTTCGATAAGAAAATAATTAGTTGGATTGGGTAAGAATATTTGTATATGTACAATTACCTTAGCCTTTTACTTCCAAAGAGTGCCCAAAAGTTTTAGCTTATTTCTCCAAATGAAAATGAAGTTGACCGTCTTTATTTATTGCTACCTTTGGTGTGTTCCAACATTGGAACTACGGCCGTACCTTCCAAAATTCAAGGTAATTGTAGTCCAACGTTGTTCCGGAACCGAACATCTTAACGATATACGTTAAGACCTCGGAAGACATATTGTTGTTTTAGTTACAAAGCATAACTATCTATTCCAAGTCTGGAACAACAACTGGATCCTTGTTCCGATTCCAAAACGTCTTTTGGATCCTTGTTCCGAGTTCGTAACAGGAAGCGTTCAAAGTCACACCGACACCGCCTTCCATATCAATCATTCAAAGGGAGTTATAAACAAACTGCCTTTGAATGATCAATAACCGCCATAAAAAAATCAAGGGGTCCAAATAATCAAGGTTCCAAGCTCAAAACCACTCCAGGAAGTCGGTTTTACAATTTTTTTGCGTAACCCCCTTCCTATGCGGACTTTAATGAGGCCTCCTCCACTAGTAAATATTTTTGGAGAAAAAAATAATATTTAATTATGAAATAATTTGGACACTCAAAATTATTGTATACTAAAAGTAGTGTACCGAAATTATAGTTTTTTTATGAATAGCTTGGAAAAGTAAAAATATGTAATTAATTATTGAAATAACTATAAATTAATAAATTTCAATTAATACACTAACCACAAATGTTATATACAAAAAAAAAGTTAGGTGTGAGTTCAAATAAATAAATAACATTGCAGTTTTTTTATTTCTTATAGTTTATATATAAATTTAAAAAATTCTTTAATGAAAAATAGATCGTCAAAAAATATATAAAAAGGCGGTTTACTTTTAAAGATGCAAATTAATGAAAGATAAGAGCAAAATGTTGTGAATATTTTAGTCTCAACCTTGAATCATTTTGGGCGGATGGCACTCAATATTGGCCATTTTCTTCCTGATTCTATGTATATTGGCCATGTATTAGTTTATGATATTACCAACTTTTCAATACCTTCTCACATATTTAATGTACTGGGAAATTTCTTAGGGATCAATAAAAAATAATATTTATAAACAAGATGAAAGATATTCTTTAAAAATAAAATTATAGAGTGAATCATTAGATAAAATACACTGTAACAACCGTAAAGAACTAGTAACTGAAAGATTGACCTAAACAGTGAAGTTGCTCTTAGTAATATATACTGTAAATGAATGAGACTACAATGTAGATAAAATTATTGACAGGGTAAAATAAAATTTTGGAAAATTTTTTAATAAATGGTTGAGATTAGAACATTTGATAATAATATAAAGAGTCTATCTCTTGAAAGACGGTCTATCCATAAGAGAAGAAAGACCAATGTTTAAAATGTAAATTAGAAGAAATGAAGATAAAATTTTTGGGTTGCTTGAATCGGGTTATAAACTTTATAACTACTACATGTTGCAAAATATATTTAGAATATTGCAACTAAAACCATTAACTTTTTATTATTTTAATTAAATTTCATCTTTCCATAAGACTATGAAAAGACGGGTTTTACCAAGACTTTGCCTAATATAAAAGAAAAAATAAATGAAACGTGTGATAATAAGTGAAACCGGGAGTACTAAATGATATAAATTAAATTTATAGTGTTATTCTTTGATAATAGTTATCTAATTTCTGTTTTTATTTTGAATAATTCTTCTAACGACTTTTTAGAAAATCAGTGATTTGAATTCATTCATTAAATTTAATTTTTTTGTTTTTTCCAATTAATCTTACGGTATTAATATCATTTTTAAAAATATTTTATATATTTAAACTTAGAATTTATAATTAAAGGATTATAATGTTAATGGATCGTCCACATTTAAGGTGCATTTGACGCAACAGAACATTGGGATAAACTCCAGTATGGTAAGTCCTACCTAATACACGTAGTCTATGTTTCGTTTAACATTTATTTTTGTTTAATTATTCCATATTAATTGTTTTTATTTGTAATCCAGTACATCCTGATGGACATGTTAGCATAGCTACCTAGTCATAAGACCCCCATTGTGTTGAGGTGCAATGGATTCAAGTGACACATGTGTTACTCGGGAAATAATAAAGTATCAAGGCTTTGTCTCCAAAGGATTTTGGTCACTTTCTTACTGACAACAACTTGTTTATTAGGGATACGATCTTCTTCTGCTATTTGATGCTACCGTGGGTGAAACAGTGTTCAAGTTCGAGATTATTTGTTGTTCAATTTTTCTGCTTATGAGTATTTTGATATAGGATTGGAATAAATACAACATTATTGTGATTGGCACTATTTGAAAATATTTTATTGGGAATAGAAACAACATTAATGTTTTCGTTATTTTAATATCTATAGGTTGTCTTATTTTTATTACCAACCATTGAAAATTATTTTTTCAGGTACTTTCAAAGACAAAAATTAATTAGATTAGCATATGCACAAAAATTGTTTAAATATTTTTTAAACAAGCAAATAAATTTTTTGACCATTTTTTTATAATAAGTTTTTGGGACCAACAACTGACACCAACCGTCCATGGCATATGACGTCAATAATACCGACATCAAATGCAAAATCGACTATTTGATAGTACATCATTGTGTCATCGCATAACATCATTTACTTTGATTTCAAACATTTTACTTTGGTTAAAAAATAACCAAGGTAAAAAATCTACCTTTTACTTCGGTTATGTTTTAATCGGTTTATATTTTTCTAAAAAACCTCTTACTTCTTTTTAAGAAAAACGAGGTAAGGTAAAAGAACCTGTTACCTAGATCCATAACATAAAAAGAACCTGTTACCTAGATCCATAACATAAAAATTCTCACAATGCTCTCTTTATTCCTAGCAGACATAGTTGTGTGTGTGTGTATATATATATATATATATATATATATATATATATATATATAAAAATTAATATGTTACACTAAGTTGTATAATTTACAATGCAAATAAAAATAGCAAAGAGAAAAGACGACACTTGCAGTCTCAACAATCTCACCAATTATTAATTAGAAAAAATTATAAATGCCAAGAAGAACAAATCACTGATAGAGGTCTTGAGATGCCGTGGTGAATGGTCTAGAGTATCTGTGGTGGTCACTATGTGGCTGAATTCACAACTAACGGTCTCGCAGAGGTGAGGACCCGCTGTTATTGCTAATTATGGAGCATGGAGGCGAGGGTTTCTAAATGGATGAATCAGAATCTTCTTCATTTTTTGGGTGACAAAGGCGAAGGGGAAATGATTTATGTAAGATGTCCACTGATGTGATTACAGAGTTGCACTAATTTGGTTGGGTGTTTGAGTTTGGTTGATTTTTATGGAAGTTGTGGGGAAATTGAGTGTGCTCGGAAGCTGTTTGTTGAAATTCCAGTGAAAACGAGGTTTCATGACTATATGAAATTAATATCTGTAGTCATGAAATTATAATCGATAGATATTAATTAAATTAATTAAACATTACTAAATTAGATATCAAATTAAAATATTTAAACATGAAATAAAAATACTAAAAATACACTAGATTATAGTAAAAAATTAGAATAAATTCTAAATATACACATCAAATAAAGATAGTTGATTACATGAAGTAAATACACTAAAATATATTAAATTAAAAATAGTTAAGCAACAAATAAAAATACTAAAAAAGCACATCATATCAAAATAATTAAACATTAAACAAAAATATTAAAACTTCCTAACAAAATAAAAATAGTTGAAACATCAAATAAAAATACAAAAATACCCATAATATTAAAAACACTATAATGCACATCAAATTAGATAGATAAACATCAAACCAACACACACTAAAAACACATAAAAAGAACTTAAATACACATAAAGTTTAAAGATAGGTCTCCTGACGTATGGCATGCCTATAAGTTATGGACATGCTACTATATTATTTTAACTTATACACTACATTTTTTTAATTATATAATAAGTTTAAACATTCTAAAATGCAGTTTTTATATTAAGTTTTTTTTTATTTTCACATTCAAATACACATTATTACTTGCTTTAAATTATATAATACAAAATGTTTAATTTTTTTTAAATCATAATTTTTAGGGTAAAAAGTCTGCGGGTTTGTCTATCAGGTTATGGACATGCCGTCTTTCCTGAAACTTTCTTGAGTTTAAAACATCAAGTGTCATATCAAAATGTGATATTGATATCGAAAAAAAATAGAACATCAATATTAAAATTTTAAAAACTAATTCGCACCCTTGAAACATCGAAGGAGGCACAAAATAAAATATAAATATTCCAAAAAATATTAGTATCCATTTTTAAAAGGACTCACTAAAAAACCAACACATCAATTCTAACTGAAAGTATAAATTATAAAAAGAAATTAAGATAATAAAATAGCACTAACTAGTGTCAACATGTATAAAGTGTGAAAACATTTACAAGCAAACACAAGATTTACAATGAAAGATCAAAATTTAACTTTAAAACACATGATTTTAGTGTATAAAAAACTTATGAAAAAACATCATTAGGTTCGGTTGAAACATCAAGAACTGAAAATTAAACATCAAGTCTGGTAGTAAAAATCTGCACATTGCGCGAAAATGAGGGAAACAATTAATCCACGAATTTCTCCGACCCAGATTCTTGATGTCCCATGAGATTCTTATGACATGGAATAATTAATTCCCCAATTATTTATGCCCAGCACCCCCCTACCCCCCTCACCCCCAAAAAAATGTATTTGCACCCCAGATCCCTCCTTTCTCTCCCAAACTTTATTAAGTTGTATTTGGAACCTCATGTCTAATTATACTTCATGATATTGCACAATAATTCTTGGTCTCGTTGTGAGAGGGTCTGGCACAAGACTTTGTCAGTATCGATTCCTATGCCGACCCAAAATGCCCTTTAGCTAGTCCTAGGAAAACCTCACGACCGGCGGCCTCAGAGACTTCAAGGAGACATTCGAATCTCTTGCTCAAGATCCGGAGGGTTTAACTGTACAGATTTGGTCGCTCTTGATCGTATTCGGTCGGTACTATTCAGATTTGGAGTTTTCCACTCGACGAGCGAAAGAAAAATGCCAAATTTGTTGTCTAAGTTCGAGTTACTGCGGTCACATTTAGCCATGCCAATCCACGCGCCCTTAACATCATCCCACGCGTCACTCATATCTCCACCTCGGAGCAAATTTTGATTCTTTTTCTTTCTTTTTTCTTCTCTTTTTCCCTCGAAAACTTCCTTTTCCTATGTTTCAATATTTGCGGTCTTCATTTGCTTTGTAGGTTTTATTTTGTTCTATTCCATTCCTTTTTATTTCTATGTCCAGTTTCTCTCTTTGTTTTTAAGAATGGATATATCTTCAAATGGTTCTTTTTGGTCATTTAAGAATTGGATTGGAATTTTGTCTCTATCATTGTGAGTTTTCTCGGCGACCCTTTTTTTGATTAAACAAACTGGTAAAACATCATTGAATTAAGATCTATTATTTGTTATCCAAAGAAGGATGGGGGGAATTCGATGCAAATTCATTTAAATAACTGACTTTTGGCGATTCCGTTCCTAAGAATTCAAATTAGATTTGTAGACTTTGACTTACTAGGATGTTTCTGGCTATTTTAGATCGATTATTCGGTTAATTGACTCGCCTTTAGAACATTTTATTCGGTATCCTTTTGAGTGCAAGTTAGAGTCAATTTCTGCACTTGCAAATGATTCTTATACACATACTGAAAAACTATGTGGATGATTAAAATTATGGGCTGAGGTCTCCTAGTTTAAGTGAAAGATTGTGAACGAGTTAAATGGAGGCCCTCCTAATATTTAGTTAGGGAGTATTAATTTACTTTATTTTTAATGCCTTCACATGGATCATAAATATGGATATATCATTTTTGGGTGTTCTAATCTGATTCTTATTAGCATTGTGATCACACATTCCTAGAAAACTACAGAGTGGAACCACTCATCCTCTGTGAACCCTTTTTTAACCAAAAATCATGGAAATGTACAGACATATGATGGAAAGGTACAAGACTGTAGCAATACTTGAGTTCTACCTTAATTATAAGCAGCAGAATTAATTGATGAAGATTGTGCCTGTGAAGTACTCATAATGACCTTTAGTCACATGCAGAAAAACACAGAAATATTTTTACAGAGTAGATACATAAATCATAGATATAATCAGATCCATAAAAGCAGGCAAAAGTGCAGAGATATAGCAGGTTTTGTGTGAAGAAGTAGGGTATGAAACTTGCACTGCGATGCCACAAAGGCCTTCTTTAGTGGCAATGCCTCTTTGCATCATGATGTATCCATTCTATCCCCAGCTTGTTCTTGACTAGTCAATAGCTGGTGCTATCAGAACTTGTTCCATAGCCTACCGTGGTTAAGACATGGTTAAATTTGTTTCCATAGTCACCAGTGAAAATGCCGCTAAAGTAGAATTAGAAAGCACAGCCATTGGTGTCAATGGCAACGGATATTGGTTGATTTGCTACAGCCTTCAAGAGTGCTGCCTCATTATTGGCTGGGACATCTTCATAGCCGATTATGGTGGCAACATGGCTAGTTTCTTTGTTGGCATTGTAAGTACTGTCAATGACTTGATAAGGATAACCGGCCTCAATAGTAAGGCCATGGTTGCTAATGATGAAGGTAAACTCATCATCCATTAGGTTAGGAATACGAATCCTACGAGATATCTGTTAGCCCGAAAATATGGATAACAAAGACAATGTAAAGAAAATTAAGGAAATAATGGACACAAGAATTTACGTGGTTCAGACATGTTGACCTACATCCATGGCCGGAGGAGATCGGAAGCCTCACTATATGTGGTGAAAGTATTACAAGGCTTTGCCTACCACCTATGAAGGAATTATGTGGTAAAATATAAATATGAAGGCTTTGGCTTCTACAACTACAAAGGAGAGTTAAAGGGAGAAGAAAGCAAGTAGCAAAGGAATGCTATGCTTGAAGTATGTTTCAACTACTAAGTTCATCCCCTATTTATACTACTCCAAGTTCACCAATGGCCAAGAGCTCTCAAACAAAACTTATCCCAATATCCCAAGAAATTCTCCTTCTTGCTTCAAGCATTAGTTGTGAACATTACTTCCAAATGGTTCTTGCCAAAAAACCATGATAATTGAACCCCTATAGTCAAAGAAATAATGCTTCAACTTGCTAAGCATGGTTGAGAATAGTGTTGCAATTTAATGCTTTGAATGATTGTCTTTGCTATCCTCCAAAGAAGTGAATTTTCATGGATGATTGGATGAAGACCACATTTCTTCACTAATCTCCACCTTGGTCTGAACCCTAAAAGTAATATCTTACTCACCCTCCTCCGGCATGGCCCTAATGGGCCAAATACCCAAAAATGAACACCAATCAAGTCCAAGCACTACTTGAACTTGAAATACGGAAGAGCCTTCGTGAACATATCAGCAGGATTATCCTTTGTATGGATTTTCATAACAAGGACCTTCTTCTGTGCAATGGTATCACGAACGAAGTGATACTTAATATTAATATGCTTCGTCTGCTCATGATACATCTGATCTTTAGTCAAGTAAATTGCACTTTGACTATCATAGTGAATGGTAGTAACCCTTTGTCGTAGAGTTAATTCGCTGAAGAGACATCTCAACCATAAATATTTTTTGATTGCCTCTGTGAATTCCATATATTCTTCCTCAGTAGTAGATAGAGCAACTACATGTTGTAGAGTAGCTTTCCAGCTAATTGCCCAACATCCAATGCAAAATACATAACCTGTAAGAGACCTGTGCTTATCAAGATCACCGGCAAAAACTGAATTTACAAAACCAACCAGAGTGTTATTTGTTCTACCAAGCTCCAAACACATGCTCGAAGTAGCCTTTAAGTATATACAAATCCATTTCACAGCCCGCCAATGTGATTTGCCCGGATTGGCCATATACCTGGTAACAACACTAACAACTTGTGAGATATCAAGCCGAGTACAAACCATTGCATACATTATACTCCGAACTGCATTTGAATAAGGAACTCTAGCCATATAATCTTCTTCTTCCTCTGTTTTTGGTGATTGGGAAGCAGATAGCCTGAAATGGCTACCAAGAGTAGTGCTAGCTGGTTTGGCATCATGCATGCCAAATCGCTCCAAAACATTCTTAAGGTAACTCTCCTGGGTCAGGTACAACTTTCCAACTCCTCAATTTCTTCTTATCTCCATACCAAGAATCTTCTTAGCTTCACCCAAATCCTTCATCCCAAATTCACTATTCAACAAGGCCTTCAACTCATGAATTTTTGCAAGATTCTTAGCCGCAATGAGCACGTAATCAACATACAATAGAAAATAAATGAATGAGTAATCTTGTAACTTCCAGAAGTAAACACAACTATCATACATGCTTCTGGAGAAACCATGACCCAACATCAATGAATCAAACATCTTATACCATTGTCTTGGAGACTGCTTTAATCTATACAAGGATTTCTTTAACAAGCAAACCCAGTCTTCTTTGCCTTGAACTTCAAAACCTTCAGGTTGGCTCATATTGATATGCTTAGTTAATTCACCATGCAAGAAAGCTATTTTGACATCCAGCTGTTCTAACTCCAGATCATACATGGCAACCAAAGCAAATAATACACGAATAGAGCTATGTTTCACAACAGGTGAGAAAACATCATTGAAATCTACACCTTGTACCTGACTGTAGCCCTTTGCGACCAATCGTGCTTTGTACCTTGCATTATCAACACCTGAAGTATCTTCCTTTCTCTTGAAAACCCATTTTCAACCAAAAAATTTCTTTCCTTTTGGTGGCATCACAAGATCCCATGTTATATTCTTGTGTATAGATTCCATCTCTTCGTTCATAGCCACCAACCATTTGTCTGAATTAGCACCTGAAACTGCCTTTGAATATGTGGAAGGTTCCTCGTCTCCACGTGTTTCCTGTGCCACTAATAAAGAATATGCAACAAAATTTGCATACGTCAATGGTGGTCAAATGTCACGCCTCGATCTATCTCTGGCAATGGAATAATCCTCATCCCCTGGTTGATCTTCAGCATGTTCAGATCAGATTCTTCAACCATTTCTTGGGTTGGGTTTCTCCCAAAAGAACCACCCATCTCTAACTCCACCTGCTTTTGTGCAGTATCCTCTTTTTATGAATCCCAAGGATTACAAGACTCTTTTCCAGGATGTAACATATAAGATTCATCAAATGTAACATCTCTACTAATAACAAATTTGGGTGATTTGGGCTCAAGATACCACAATCTATATCGTTTCACCCCTGAAGCATAACCGAGGAAAATTCATTTCTTAGCCCTAAGCTCTAGCTTTCCCTTGTTAACATGCATATAAGCTAGACACCCAAATATTCTTAAATTAGAGTAATCAGCAGGAGTACCTGTCTAAACTTCCTCCGGAGTCTTGAAACCAAGAGGTGCATATAGAGAACAGTTGACAATGTGACAAGTCGTAGATATGGCTTCTTCCCAAAAATCTAATGTCAACTTGGTATTTGAGATCATGCACCGAGCTCTTTCCAAAAGAGTACAGTTCATCCGCTCTGCCTCACCATTCTGTTGAGGTGTTATTCTAACAGTACGAAGTCGAGCTATTCCTTCATTTTTGTAGAATTCATTAAATTAATTTCCACAAAATTCCAACCCATTGTCAGTCATCAGTCGCTTAATTTGTTTTCCTACATGTTTTTCAATCAAAGCCTTCCATTGTTTAAATGTTAGGAAAACATCACTTTTAAGCTTCAAAAAATATACCCAAACTTTTCTTGAATAGTCATCAATTTTTGGGCCCCCAAAGATTAGAATGAATGTAGTCCAAAATACCTTTTGTTTTATAAACTGCACGTGAATGAAAGCTAACTCTTTTCTGCTTTCCAAAAATACAGTGTTCACAAAAGTCCAACTTACCCGTACTTTGACCACAAAGTAGACCTCTCTTGCTTAACAATGTTAAGCCTTTCTCACCCATATGTCCCAACTTCATATGCCACAATTTGGTGATGTCTTCATCTGAGGAAGTTGAGACAGCCACTGCCCTAGTTACTGTAGATCCCTGCAAAACATACAAAGTGCCAACTCTGTAAGCTTTCATTAGCACAAGAGCACCTTTACAGATTTTTAGGATTCCACCATCACCTGAATATCAGTACCCGAGAGCATCAAGAGTGCCAAGAGAGATGAGATTTTTCTTTAAGTCAGGAACATGCCTAACGTTAGTGAGTGTCCTAATAATGCCATCGTACATTTTATTTTGAATTGTTCCCCTACCAACAACCTTACAAGGAGCATTATTACCCATCAAAAAAATTCCACCATCCCATTCTTCATAAGTGGAAAAACACCCCCTTATCATAACTCATGTGGTAAGAACAACCCGAACCTAAGAGCCACTCACTAGAAGACCTTGACTTATTATCCATGGCCACAAATATGATTCCATCACTCTCATATTTTGCTACACTAGTTTCACCAGCATTGCTGCTATTCTACTCATTTTTATATTTTTTCAATTTAAAACAATCAGCCTTAATGTGGCCCCTTTTCTTGCAATAGTTGCAAATTTTAATTCTGTATCTAAGCTTCGACCTCCCTTTGGATCTACCACCTTCATAATCTCTATTTTCACCTCTACCCCTCACAAACAAACCCTTAGCATGAGTTCCACACGATTCCCCTATAATGTCCCAATTAATTTGCTCTTTAGATTTTAATGTAGATTTTATACTATTGTATGAGACCGATACTTTCCCATAAATTATAGTATCTCGAAAATACTCAAAGGACAGGGGAAGGGAACATAACAATAAAATGACTTGATCTTCTTCATCAACTTTAGCATCTACATTCTCCAAATTCAAAATGATGGAATCAAACTTATCAAGATGTGAGAGTACTGATGTACCTTCCGTCATTTTCAACATATACAACTTTTGCTTCAAATAGAGGCAATTCTCCATTGTCTTCTTCATGCATGTAGATTTCAACTGATCCCACATACCTTTGGCAGTTCTCTCACTAGAAACTTCTTGCATAACATCATTAGAGAGATTTAAAATAATTTCCGATCTAGCCTTCTTGTTTAGATCACCAAAATCTTCTGGCGACATGTTCGCTAGCCTTTCCTCCACTCCTTCAAGGGTTAGCTCACATCCATCCTGGATTAGGATGGCTTCCATATTGAGTTGCAACATACCAAAGTTTACACTCCGATCAAACTTTTCAATAGAAGTCCTTGTTACCGTCATGATGGCTAATAGATAAAAAATGAGATAAGGCTCTGATATCATTTGTTAGGAATACAAATCCCACGATATATCTGCTAGCCCAAACAGATGAATAACAAAGATAACATAAAGAAAATAAAGGAAACAATGGACACAAAGATTTACGTGGTTCGGTCAAGTTGACCTACATCCACGGCCGGAGGAGACCGGAAGCTTCACTATGTGTGGAGAAAGTATTACCAGGCTTTGCCTACCACTTATGAAGGAATTATGTGGAAAAATATAAATATGAGGGGTTTGGCTTCTACAACTACAAAGGAGAGTTAAAGGGAGAAGAAAGCAAGTAGCAAAGGAATGCTATGCTTGAGGTGTGTTTGAACTACTAAGTTCATCCCCTACTTATACGACTCCAAGTTCACCAATAGCCAAGAGCTCTCAAACAAAACGTATCCCAATATCCCAAGAAATCCTCCTTCTTGCTTCAAGCATGGGTTGTGAACATTACTTCCAAATGGTTCTTGCCAAAAAATCATGATAGTTGAACCCCAATAGTCAAAGAAATAATGCTTCAACTTGCTAAGCATGAGATGAGAATAGTGTTGCAATTTAATGTTTTGAATGATTGTCTTTGCTATCATCCAAAGAAGTGAATGTTCATAGATAATTGGGTGAAAACCACATTTCTTCATACATTAGTCCTCCATTGCATCCTAGATCATTGTCACAATCAACAAGCTCTTGCTCGAACAGTGATACCAGCTTGCTTGTTTTCAGTTGGTGGACTCCCTCCATTGCTGCAACGGCTGAGAATGCCCAACAACATCCTGCAATTAATTTTTTATGTCATCAGATGAAATATAATAGCTTATATTTATAATATATAGCTGAGTTAGCTAGTTGATATATTACGTACCACATTGGCCTTGATCCGTAATTGTGGTCACAGCACCCTTCTTTCTCCAATCCATTGTAGCTGGAATGGCGCGCTCTCGTAGCGGAACAACGTTCCCTTGCACTATATCCATGGTTTGTACTTGTTGCGAGCTGTTTTGAACTCGTCATTTGTCATATCAGTAAACTTGTTGATTCCCAACATGTATGACTTGGTTCCAGCCTTGTTGAAAGACTCGATGAACTCCATGTTTTCCTTGAAAATCTTGTATCGAATACCTTTCTCAACTTCATCACTATAAACACGCCTGCACTGTGCCATCCATTGCTCGTGCATTTCCATCATCGACACATCATTCAAGTCCCGGTGCATTTCCATCATCGTGCATTTCCACTAATAATGCCACGTAAATGAAATGCTTTGAAGCCATTGCACGAGATAATATACTATGAAAACTGTAGGTGAGAAGAGATGATGCCTTAGTTGAGGGCAACGAGAGGTACTCATAGGTACTTCAGCTCTGCAATGTGGTGGCGGATTGAACGGGCGATCATCACCGACGTCAGATTCACGTTACCCGTAGATCGCCCAGCACCGACACACCCATGGCTACTAGCCCATTTGGTGATCTCCCACATACCGTGCGAAGCCTTCTTCGTAGCTCTGCAAACCCAAATGCAATTCCCAGTTCCTTCGACGACGTCCTTGCATTTCGCATACCATGTGCGTGAACTGCTCTCCACAACCCTGTGTTCCCTGTTCATCATAGAACTCCACCGAGAAATAGCTTCGACCAACTGTGGTTTTATCGGAAATCGCATACGCACATCCACTTCACCAGTCTCTTGAACGTAGGTAGAAATGCCAGACCCAAAATGGGTAGGGTCATAGCTGTCCTCATCGGGGCCCCCATAATCTCTATAGTAGGCCTGTGCATCCGGGTTTGCCAGAATATGAAACGATGTGGGTACATTGTTCGGGCACACCAACGGCTCTACCTCTACCTCGTCCCCAGGATTCGAATCGGTTGACAAGGAACGATCATCCTCAGTTCCACCATCAAGTCCAGGTGCCGAGCCGTCATCCTCGCTACCATCATACCGAGCATCGCGGATGCTAATGGCACCCGCGAAATCATTGCGGAAGACATTCTGCTCGCCATAGTCTACCACGGCTCTACCACCACTTGTGGACGGCTGGGCACAATCCACGTGGGCATACCGTCCAGGTTGGCTGGACTCACCAAATTCAAGACCCCAGCTACGAACAGGTGGTGGTATACTGGGTACAGCGGCGGAGTTCTGCACGTTGCTCAGCAATGACATGAACGTGCTTCCCCGCGCCCCATAATTAGCGATTGGCAACTGTTCCGTAACAATGTAAAAATCCGCAGAGGACAATGCCATTCGATCAACAACGTTGAAGAAGAACGTGGTTGACTCATCATCTTCCACAGGATAACATCGATAGTATACCGCCGAACCAATCAGCTCGGGACACCGGTAATACATTTTCAACGAACAACTCTCCCTCACAATGGCCAGTCTCGTTACAATTAAATCAAACAATTCCAAGTAGTTCAACCTCCGCTCGAGAGTCATAACTCGCTCCGGCATTGGAGGATCATAATAAACACCCACACCCAAATCAAACTTAATCTGGCCCCCTCTATACATATACACTGCCAAAAACATCGCAGAACTGCAACACACAAACACGTAACACATAACACACAACGCAACGAACCAAGCTCAATCATGAAATGTACACACAATCTGACAACACAATCATACACATACAATTAAATTAACTAAATTACTCAAGCATATCAACAGATTATAATTCAACCCAAACGGTAACAACTGACCGACGACCGGCAATGTGCGACACTCACATAATGTCGGAACACGTTCTTATAATTCTGTATGCCGCAAATACCTACTACATAAAGGATAACAGAGTGGGAGGGATTCTGAGACTTACGGGTCTACGTCGGTCAACGCGGACAATGCGGGTCAACAGCGTTCAATGCGGGTCAACGGTGGGTCAATGGGGCAACGGCGATTCGATGGGGTCAACGGTGTCAAGAAATGCAGTTAACGTCGGTCAACGCGGGTCAATGGCAGGTCAATGCGGTCAACGGCGGGTCGACGGGGTCCACTTCAACCCGAACACGATCTCTGCAACCGAAATCCGATTAACAAATCAGTAGCAATTAACGAAAAAACCAAACAAATATTCAGCGGAAAAAAGGAAAATACCGGATCTCGTAAAAAACTCTAACTGCAGATAAAAATGGAGGAACACCGGTAGAGCAATACCGGAGAACGAGTGCAGCGGAGAAAGAGTGCAGCTGAAAATGGTGGAAGCACCCGAACACTGGCGAAAATGGGGCTTACAGTGGGAGAAAGGTGAGAAAGGATGGCTGAAGAAGATGGACAATGCTGGAATTGACGCAATTCGGGTGCTTTAAATAAAAAATTCGGACGCAAGATGCCACGTGGCAGCACCTGATTCGACCGAAAAATCCACTTTTGACCGGATTTGGTTCACATGCAGCCGCAACGTGGCAACGCCCCTGGCCGACACGTGGCCTCTCCTCCATCAAGCATTCTGCCACGTGGCATTTCGGATTTTAAAAAAAAGGGCCGGATGGGATATCCCCACGTGGCATATCCCCATTCGGCCACGTGGTACATCCGGATTTTCCAAAAAAAAAATATGTCCGAATGGGAGGACGCATTATGATAATGCGTCCTCGCCACGTGGCAAATCCCCATTCGGCCACGTGGCACATCCGGATTTTCCAAACAAAAAAATAAATGGCTGGATGGGAGGACGCATTATGATAATGCGTCCTCACCACGTGGCAAATCCCCATTCGGCCACGTGGTACCTCCGGATTTTTCCAAAAAACATATACGGCCAGATGGGAGGACGCATTACCATAATGCGTCCTTGCCACGTGTCGCGCCACAGTCCACCGTCTGATATTTTTGACCGAAAAGAGGCAAAAAATAAAATAAAATTTAGAGGACGCATTACGGTAATGCGTCCTCTATAGAAAATTGCCGTTTGTGGCTACTGTAGCCACAAACATAGCAATTCCTCCAAATTAACAACATTCCACTATATTATATTAGTCTGGACTAGTTTCAATACAGAGTGCATGATTTTTCTATTAAGCAAAATGCAAAGTTGGTCCACATTGTGGCAGATTTGGAATGTGGAAGTGAAGGGTTGAGGACGCATTATCATACTGCATCCTCCCCTTTTTTAATATTTTCCCATTCCCTTTTTAATTCTCTCCTTCTCCTTTTTAATTTTTTCCCCTTCTCCTTTTTAATTTCGCAAGTTTGTACCCTTTTTTTTCCCATGCAATTAGGCTGCACACTTTATTCTTTTGGAAAATAGTTAGCATTTATTTTATTGTTTCCAAAATCAATTAGATGACCCGTTTTGGGACTGATTTTTTTTGCATCAATTAGAGGACTCGTCTATAAAATAAAATAATGCCTGAGTCAGCCTTGCTCTATTTTCCCCAGAATTATTATTTTGAAAGTATTTGGTGGAATCGTTTTTGAAAGGAGGCCTTAGACCTGGCAATAATTTGATTTTTGATGGAAGAATTTAGAGGAGTCATTTTTTGGAACAGGGTACAGATCTGGCATTATCTAGCTCTTCCGGATATTATGCGGGGGACTCATTTTTGGAATGAGTCCTTGGAAGCCGCCTAATTTTTTTTCTAGGAAAATGAATCAGCGAAATGTTGGTAATTAGTGCAAATTTGCATAAATTTATTTCTCGGGAGCTCCTCGAACGAGTCCTGGAATGGGTATTGTTTCCTACAATTATTTTGAAAAGGTTGGGAATGAGATTTGCAATTAACCACGGAGCTAATCCAATCCGTGGGTGAAATAATGTTTATTATATTTTGTTTTGTTCGGTAAATTTATTTTGAGGGGAATTTTATTTATTGGGGAGAAAGCTTATTATACTATTCCGCCATGAATTTAGCAAGAGTGGAGTTTCAAATGAGGCGCGAATTTGAGTAATAAATTATCGTGGGCTGCTGTAGTTTGTAACTTACTATTTCTGATGCACGTGGTTTCGGTCAAAATTTGGAAAATAGTCCAATGATGATTTAGGGTCTCGCTGTCCGAATTGTTTTGACTAGTCTTGAATGTCGGTGCGGGAACGGAGTATTGCATAGTTAGAATGGATACTAGTTAGTATAAATGTACAGTGTAGAACAATACGAGTGAAATGTAATGCCAACTAGTGTTGAATAGCACGTACTGTCCTATCGATGGTCTCTGCAAAGCTTTCCACCCGTTCCACACGGGGGAGGACGTATGGTCCTGGATGTCCGCCGTGGTACAACCGTCTGTGCAGGTACATGTTCTTCCTCATGTGGAGCTCCCTCCGGTATGTCCTCCTCCATTTCGTATCCCGCTTCCTCGTTCGAATCACAGTAGGCATATGGAATAGTACCTGTACGTGATGGATCGATATGTTCCATGTACCGATGACTGGATGTTGGAGTGACATATGCATTGTAATCTGACGCATCCATGTTGTACTGTGAGGGTTCCCCGGCTGATGGTCCGCAAATCGGTGTGCTCGCATGTGAGGGGCCCGCTTGTGATGGACCAATGTGTTCTGCATGCCCCCTAGCACGAGGCCTCCGACCTCCTTGTCGTCCAGGTGGGGCCTGGCGGTGGCTTCTGAGGTCAATATATCTGACACCAGGGGGCGGTTCCTCGCAGTGCACAAACGGTTGATAGTGTTGCAGCCTCGAGGCCTGATGCGCATGTTGTAGACTACGTGTGATAACATGATGCATCCCCTTATAACGTCCGCACAATGTGGGGCCCAACCATCCAAATTAATGTTTGACATGCCATGCAACTGTGTCATTGCCTGCAACTACGGAAACGAGATGAATATGTCAGATATCTAATTTTGAGGAGCTCTGTTGTATTCTTTCTTAACAATATTTGAAATTTAGGACATACCAAGTACTCCGCGGTTGCACCGTCTCCGTGGAAACCCTCAGTAGCTGTTTCAGGCCGCCCTGGTTGATCAATGAAGGAGACCGTCTTGCGGAAGTACCACTCCAAGTAATCACGGCTGGGTAGGTATGGATCCGCAATCCCCAGTGTGGGTGCTTGTCGATTGGATCGATGTTCCTAAGTGTCGAGATATCTTCTGAGCTCCACACGCCAATCCATGCCAGACCTTCCTCGACGGTCTCTAGTATGGACTAAGTTGTACTCATCCCTACTAACCAACTGGGGGGGGTACTGGCAGGACCATGCCGAACTGCCTGAGAACACGATGCACATGATGGAACTCCACGGCATTCCAGCAGATGAGATCGACGCAGAGCAACCAATTGTGTCTACCATCCGTACAATACTGCGGGAGTTGCTCCAGGACGTCCTCCGTATATGGCTGCCAGATGAACTGAGACAACATGCACGTGTTTCGGTTAGGCAAAGGAAACCATTTTTTGTGCGAAGTCTAGAAATCCAATTATTCGTATACCTGATTGTGGGTGAGAGACGTCAGTTGATCACGATACACTTTGAGAACGTGCATTGGCGATTGTGAACAATCGTAAGGGGCCCTCCACCTATGAGGAACCGAGTGAAATACATTAGCCATACTATGGAATTGCATGTGGACTTATGAATACCGCATATTAAGGAATCAGACAAGTACCGAGATCCAAGAGCACTCATCGTCACTGTCACCTGTAGTGCCCCGGCAGGACGGATGGATGGTATGCGTTCCCATGCCCATAACTGCAAGTAAATGAAATAGAAATGCCCGTTAATATTAAGCACGATATGTACGAACGACTATGTTGACCAACAATTTTACCTGTAGCAAGACAAGTGGCCCAGATATGGATTTTGATTGTGGGATTGCCGCGTCACATAATGACCTGTACAAGCATGTAAGAATGGAACTCCCCCAACTGTACCGATGGACTGCACCTAGATCCGTAAGTGCGGATAAGTAGAGCAACGGGATGAGGTGGCCGGACGTGTCGGACATCAGCATTCCCCCAAGAAGTAGCAGAAGGAAAACCCTAGCCCGCTGTTGGCATTGTACATCAGTGGATCAGCGGGAAACGGACTGTGCAATAGCGTTCCCAACCACCTGGCCTTAATGCGACCCCCCCTGATACAGGTGGGGTCTAGTGTAGCTCCCAGGTAGTCTGTGCAGATCATCTGCCAGTCCGGCGTACGCCTATTGGTGTCAACACGTATTACTGGCTCGCCATCGATCAGTAGACCCCATAGGACCCCTATATCCTGCAAGGTGACCGTCGCCTCCCCCATCGGTAGGTGAAACGTGTGTGTCTCTGGGTGCCAACGCTCCACTAGGGCGGTGATGAGGGAGTGGTCAATTTGTATTGCGGCAGAGTCCAGGAGTCCCTGAAATCCCGCGTCGCGTACGTACCGCATAACCTGTTCTGGCAGTCGCTCGGTCCAGCATGCCCCATCGCACCGACGCACCTGCAGTGCCTCGTCCTCTAAATTTCCATTGTATAGGGCACGAGCACGGTGCTCCTGATGTAGGTACAGCAAGTCCTCCTGAATGGGTCCTGGATGGTACATGGTGTTTTCCTGCGCGCAAATACCAACCCAAGTTAGATGGTTTTTCTGGAAGAGTAGCACAGAACAAAGCAACACTGCGTAAAGTGACACATATTTGGCAAATATAAGTAATACCACATAATCTGATACATATATCATTTAATACAAGAACGACAGAATAAGCATGCCCTCTCCTATCGATGTACAATGCAAACCAAATGAAAGATAGAGGTTCCATTACAATGCAAACCACGATACTAAGCACGGCCACGCCTACGCACGGCCCTGGTCTCACCCGCCACCCTGTCGTCCATCTGATTCCTTATCCTCCTCTCCGCAAACTGTCCACGCTGCCTGTTGCGAAACTTTTCTGCATCCGGAATCAACCTCCAATGGGCACGCTGCCAAAGTGATGGATCTCGCACGGGCATGAAACCCTGACTGTATTGTTGGACATATGTGGTCGTGTGATACACCTTGTCACATAGACTAGCAGGATCGTCACGTATATGCCGACAAACGGCCAGGGCATGGGAACAAGGGAAACAAAATATTTTCCATTCGCGACAAGTGCACTCTCTTCTTCTGTATTTAACCGTGTACTGTCATTCACTAAAGCTCCCATCGATGTTCCTCGCCACAACCTTGTAGTCTGCGACGTGTGCCCGAACAGGGTAACGATATGTCCCCGCGCCAATGTATCCTGCTTCTGGAACTTTGTCCAGATCCTCTTAGGGAACACGGACCTGGATAGACGGGCAGTATCTCATAATCAGCCAATCGGCATACGGGTAAATATGAAAATGCAATTTACTGACAACATACCTCCAATTCGTAGTATCCGTAAGCCTTTGGGCAAACATTTCAACCGTTCTTTCGAACGTCGCTTTGACACACGCTGTTATTGGGAGGTGGCGTGCACGCCGTAGGCAGTTGTTGAAGCTCTCTGGCAGATTCGTTGTCAAAATTCCCCAACGCCGATCACCATCATCGAAGGCAAGACACCACCTACTCCTATCTTGCCGTTCAAGCCAAGCCCAAGCGGACGGATCCATACTCTCCAGCTCCTCCTTGTACTCCCTCCACCTGCTCTCTCGCCTGGCACTACCGAGCTACCACACCAGAGTGTTCATGAGCGCATTCTTGAACTTCCCGCTTTCATGTGATAAGAAGTTTGACTGAAAATGCCGCAAGCAAATCCGGTGGTATCCGGCTGGCTCCATCCACTCCTCCATATTTGTCATCGCATTTACAAGTCCTGCATGCCTATCTGATATGACACAGATTGGTCTGCTATCTGCACCAACAACGTGAAGACGCAGTCACCCCATGAACCAGTTCCAGCTTTCATTCGATTCCTCGTCGACAATTGCGTAAGCGATGGGGAGGATGTAATCATTTGCATCGTGGGTCACGGCGACCAGCATTGTGGACTTATACGCACCTCTCAAGTGAGTGCCGTCTACGCTGATCACTGGCCTGCAGTGGCGGAAGGCTGCAATTGCCTGACCGAATGCCCAGAACACGAATTTAAATTTCCTACACCCGGGACCGTGTATTCGGTCAGGTACGTCAGCCCAATCAACAACGGTGGTCGGATTAGCCCTTACAAGCTCACCCATAAACGTTGGGAGCTGTTCAAAAGAATCCTCCCACGTTCCAAATACCATGTCAATTGCCTTCTGCCTCGCATACCAGGCCTTCTTGTAGGAGATCGTGACATTGAACTCATCATCCACCTGGGCTCGCACATATTTCACTGTGTACGAAGGGTTTACATCAATGTGGTGGCAGATTGAACGGGCGATCATCACCGACGTCAGATTCACGTTACCCGTAGATCGCCCAGCACCGACACACCCATGGCTACTAGCCCATTTGGTGATCTCCCACATACCGTGTGAAGCCTTCTTCGTAGCTCTGCAAACCCAAATGCAGTTCCCAGTTCCTCCGACGACGTCCTTGCATTTCGCATACCATGTGCGTGAACTGCTCTCCACAACCCTGTGTTCCCTGTTCATCATAGAACTCCACCGAGAAATAGCTTCGACCAACTGTGGCTTTGTCTAAAATCGCATACGCACATCCACTTCACCAGTCTCTTGAACGTAGTTAGAAACGCCGGACACAAAATGGGTAGGGTCATAGCTGTCCTCATAGCAGCCCCCATAATCTCTATAGTAGGCCTGTGCATCCGGGTTTGCCAGAATATGAAACGATGTGGGTACATTGTTCGGGCACACCAATGGCTCTACCTCTGCCTCGTCCCCGGGATTCGAATCGGTTGACAAGGAACGATCATCCTCAGTTCCACCGTCAAGTCCAGGTGCCGAGCCGTCATCCTCGCTACCATCATACCGAGCATTGCGGTCGCTAATGGCACCCACGAAATCATTTCGGAAGACATTCTGCTTGCCATAGTCTACCACGGCTCTACCACCACTTGTGGACGGCTGGGCACAATCCACGTGGGCATACCGTCCAGGTTGGCTGGACTCACCAAATTCAAGACCCCAGCTACGAACAGGTGGTGGTATACTGGGTACAGCGGCGGAGTTCTGCACGTTGCTCAGCAATGACATGAACGTGCTTCCCCGCGCCCCATAATTAGCGATTGGCAACTATTCCGTAACAATGTAAAAATTCGAAGAGGACAATGCCATTCAATCAACAACGTTGAAGAAGAACGTGGTTGACTCATCATCTTCCATAGGATAACATCGATAGTATACCGCCGAACCAATCAGCTCGGGACACCGGTAATACATTTTCAACGAACAACTCTCCCTCACAATGGCCAGTCTCGTTACAATTAAATCAAACAATTCCAAGTAGTTCAACCTCCGCTCGAGAGTCATAACTCGCTCCGGCATTGGAGGATCATAATAAACACCCACACCCAAATCAAACTTAATCTGGCCCCCTCTATACATATACACTGGCAAAAATATCGCAGAACTGCAACACACAAACACGTAACACATAACACACAACGCAACGAACCAAGCTCAATCATGAAATGTACACACAATCAGACAACACAATCATACACATACAATTAAATTAACTAAATTACTCAAGCATATCAACAGATTATAATTCAACCCAAACGGTAACAACTGACCGACGACCGGCAATGTGCGACACTCACATAATGTCGGAACACGTTCGTATAATTCTGTAGGCCGCAAATACCTACTACATAAAGGATAGCAGAGTGGGAGGGATTCTGAGACTTACGGGTCTACGTCGGTCAACGCGGGTCAACAGCGTTCAATGCAGGTCAACAGCGGGTCAATGGGGCAACTGCGGTTCGACGGGGTCAACGGTGTCAAGAAACGCAGTCAACGTCGGTCAACGCGGGTCAACAGCTGGTCAATGCGGTCAACGGTGGAAAAAACCAAACAAATATTCAGCAGAAAAAAGGAAAATACCGGATCTCGTAAAAAAATTGAACTGCAGATAAAAATGGAGGAACACCGGTAGAGCAATACCGGAGAACGAGTGCAGCGGAGAAAGAGTGCAGCTGAAAATGGTGGAAGCACCCGAACACTGGCGAAAATGGGGCTTACAGTGGGAGAAAGGTGAGAAAGGATGGCTGAAGAAGATGGACAATGCTGGAATTGACGCAATTCGGGTGCTTTAAATAAAAAATTCTGACGCGAGATGCCACGTGGCAGCACCTGATTCGACCGAAAAATCCGTTTTTGACCGGATTTGGTTCACATGCAGCCGCAACGTGGCAACGCCCCTGGCCGACACGTGGCCTCTCCTCCATCAAGCATTCTACCACGTGGCATTTCGGATTTAAAAAAAAGGGCCAGATGGGATATCCCCACGTGGCATATCCCCATTTGGCCACGTGGCACATCCGGATTTTCCAAAAAAATAAAATGTTTGGATGGGAGGACGCATCATGATAATGCGTCCTCGCCACGTGGCAAATCCCCATTCGGCCACGTGGCACATCTGGATTTTCCAAACAAAAAAATAAATGGCCGGATGGGAGGACGCATTATGATAATGCGTCCTCGCCACGTGGCAAATCCCCATTCGGCCACGTGGCACATCCGGATTTTTCCAAAAAACATATACGGCCGGATGGGAGGACGCATTACCATAATGCGTCCTTGCCACGTGTCACGCCACAGTCCACCGTCTGATATTTTTGACGGAAAAAAGGCAAAAAATAAAATAAAATTTAGAGGACGCATTACGGTAATGCGTCCTCTATAGAAAATTGCCGTTTGTGGCTACTGTAGCCACAAACATAGCAATTTCTCCAAATTCACAACATTCCACTATATTATATTAGTCTGGACTAGTTTCAATACAGAGTGCATGATTTTTCTATTGAGCAAAATGCAAAGTTGGTCCAGATTTGGAATGTGGAAATGAAGGGTTGAGGACGCATTATCATAATTCGTCCTCCCTTTTTTTTAATATTTTCCCATTCCCTTTTTAATTCTCTCCTTCTCCCTTTTAATTCTCTCCTTCTCCTTTTTAATTTTTTCCCCTTCTCCTTTTTAATTCCGCAAGTTTGTACCCTTTTTTTCCCCATGCAATTAGGCTGCACACTTTATTCTTTTGGAAAATAGTTAGCATTTATTTTATTGTTTCCAAAATCAATTAGATGACCCGTTTTAGGACTGATTTTTTTTGAATCAATTAGAGGACTCGTCTATAAAATAAAATAATGCCTGAGTCAGCCTTGCTCTATTTTCCCCAGAATTATTATTTTGAAAGTATTTGGTGGAATCGTTTTTGAAAGGAGGCCTTAGACCTGGCAATAATTTGATTTTTGACGGAAGAATTTAGAGGAGTCATTTTTTGGAATAGGGTACAGATCTGGCATTATCTAGCTCTTCCGGATATTATGCGGGGGACTCATTTTTGGAATGAGTCCTTGGAAGCCGCCTAATTTTTTTCTCGGAAAATGAATCAGCGAAATGTTGGTAATTAGTGCAAATTTGCATAAATTTATTTCTGGGGAGCTCCTCAAACGAGTCCTGGAATGGGTATTGTTTCCTACAATTATTTTGAAAAGGTTGGGAATGAGATTTGCAATTAACCACGGAGCTAATCCAATCCGTGGGTGAAATAATGTTTATTACATTTTGCTTTGTTCGGTAAATTTATTTTGAGGGGAATTTTATTTATTGGGGAGAAAGCTTATTATACTATTCCGCCATGAATTTAGCAAGAGTGGAGTTTCAAATGAGGCGCGAATTTGAGTAATAAATTATCATGGGCTGCTGTAGTTTGTAACTTACTATTTCTGATGCACGTGGTTTCGGTCAAAATTTGGAAAATAGTCCAATGATGATTTAGGGTCTCGCTGTCCGAATTGTTTTGACTAGTCTTGAATGTCGGTGCGGGAACGGAGTATTGCATAGTTAGAATGGATACTAGTTAGTATAAATGTACAGTGTAGAACAATACGAGTGAAATGTAATGCCAACTAGTGTTGAATAGCACGTACTGTCCTATCGATGGTCTCTGCAAAGCTTTCCACCCGTTCCACACGGGGGAGGACGTATGGTCCTGGATGTCCGCCGTGGTACAACCGTCTGTGCAGGTACATGTTCTTCCTCATGTGGAGCTCCCTCCGGTATGTCCTCCTCCATTTCGTATCCCGCTTCCTCGTTCGAATCACAGTAGGCATATGGAATAGTACCTGTACGTGATGGATCGATATGTGCCATGTACCGATGACTGGATTTTGGAGTGACATATGCATTGTAATCTGATGCATCCATGTTGTACCGTGAGGGTTCCCCGGCTGATAGTCCGCAAATCGGTGTGCTCGCATGTGAGGGGCCCGCTTGTGATGGACCAATGTGTTTGCATGCCCCCTAGCACGAGGCCTCCGACCTCCTTGTCGTCCAGGTGGGGCCTGGCGGTGGCTTCTGAGGTCAATATATCTGACACTAGGGGGCGGTTCCTCGCAGTGCACAAACGGTTGATAGTGTTGCGGCCTCGAGGCCTGATGCGCATGTTGTAGACTACGTGTGATAACATGATGCATCCCCCTTATGACGTCCGCACAATTTGGGGCCCAACCATCCAAATTAATGTTTGACATGCCATGCAACTGTGTCATTGCCTGCAACTACGGAATCGAGATGAATATGTCAGATATCTAATTTTGAGGAGCTCTGTTGTATTCTTTCTTGACAATATTTGAAATTTAGGACATACCAAGTACTCCGCGGTTGCACCGTCTCCGTGGAAACCCTCAGTAGCTGTTTCAGGCCGCCCTAGTTGATCAATGAAGGAGACCGTCTTGCGGAAGTACCACTCCAAGTAATCACGGCTGGGTAGGTATGGATCCGCACTCCCCAGTGTGGGTGCTTGTCGATTGGATCGATGTTCTCAAGTGTCGAGATATCTTCTGAGCTCCACACGCCAATCCATGCCAGACTTTCCTCGACGGTCTCTAGTATGGACTAAGTTGTACTCATCCCTACTAACCAACTGGGGGGGTACTGGCTGGACCATGCCGAACTGCCTGAGAACACGATGTGCATGATGGAACTCCACGGCATGCCAGTAGATGAGCTCGACGCGGAGCAACCAATTGTGTCTACCATCCGTACAATACCGCGGGAGTTGTTATAGGACGTTCTCCGTATATGGCTGCCAGATGAACTGAGACAACATGCATGTGTTGCGGTTAGGCAAAGGAAACCATTTTTCCTGCGAAGTCTAGAAATCCAATTATTCGTATACCTGATTGTGGGTGAGAGACGTTAGTTGATCACGATACACTTTGAGAATGTGCATTGGCGATTGTGAACAATCGTAAGGGGCCCTCCACCTATGAGGAACCGAGTGAAATACATTAGCCCTACTATGGAATTGCATGTGGACTTATGAATACCACATATTGAGGAATCAGACAAGTACCGGGATCCAAGAGCACTCATCGTCACTGTCACCTGTAGTGCCCCGGCAGGACGGATGGATGGTATGCATTCCCATGCCCATAACTGCAAGTAAATGCAATAGAAATACCCGTTAATATTAAGCACGGTATGTACGAACGACTATGTTGACCAACAATTTTACCTGTAGCAAGACAAGTGGCCCGGATATGGATTTTGATTGTGGGATTGCCACATCACATAATGACCTGTACAAGCATGCAAGAATGGAACTCCCCCAATTGTACCGATGGACTGCACCTAGATCCGTAAGTGCGGATAAGTAGAGCAACGGGATGAGGTGGCCGGATGTGTCGGACATCAGCATTCCCCCAAGAAGTAGCAGAAGGAAAACCCTAGCCCGCTGTTGGCATTGTACATCAGTGGATCAGCGGGGAACGGACTGTGCAACAGCGTTCCCAACCACCTGGCCTTAATGCGACCCCCCCTGATACAGGTGGGGTCTGGTGTAGCTCCCAGGTAGTCTGTGCAGATCATCTGCCAGTCTGGCGTACGCCTATTGGTGTCAACACCTATTACTGGCTCGCCATCGATCGGTAGACCCCATAGGACCCCTATATCCTGCAAGGTGACCGTCGCCTCCCCCATCGGTAGGTGAAACGTGTGCGTCTCTGGGTGCCAACGCTCCACTAGGGTGGTGATGAGGGAGTGGTCAATTTGTATTGCGGCAGAGTCCAGGAGTCCCTGAAATCCCGCGTCGCGTACGTACCGCATAACCTGTTCTGGCAGTCGCTCGGTCCAGCATGCCCCATCGCACCGACGCACCTGCAGTGCCTCGTCCTCTAAATTTCCATTGTATAGGGCACGAGCACGGTGCTCATGATGTAGGTACAGCAAGTCCTCCTGAATAGGTCCTGGATGGTACATGGTGTTTTCCTGCGCGCAAATACCAACCCAAGTTAGATGTTTTTTATGGAAAAGTAGCACAGAACAAAGCAACACTGCGTAATGTGACACATATTTGGCAAATATAAGTAATACCACATAATCTGATACATATATCATTTAATACAAGAACGACAGAATAAGCATGCCCTCTCCTATCGATGTACAATGCAAACCAAATGAAAGATGGAGGTTCTATTACAATGCAAACCACGATACTAAGCACGGCCATGCCTACGCACGGCCCTGGTCTCACCCGCCACCCTGTCGTCCATCTGATTCCTTATCCTCCTCTCCGCAAACTGTCCACGCCGCCTGTTACGAAATTTTTCTGCATCCGGAATCAACCTCCAACGGGCACGCTGCCAAAGTGATGGATCTCGTACGGGCATGAAACCCTGACTGTATTGTTGGACATATGTGGTCGTGTGATACACCTTGTCACATAGACTAGCAGGATCGTCACGTCTATGCCGACAAACGGCCAGGGCATGGGAACAAGGGAAACGAAATAATTGCCATTCGCGACAAGTGCACTCTCTTCTTCTGTATTTGACCGTGTACTGTCGTTCACTAATGCTCCCGTCGATGGTCCTCCCCACAACCCTGTACGTCTGCGACGTGTGCCCGAACTGGGTGACGATATGTCCCTGCGCCAATGTATCCTGCTTCTGGAACTTTGTCCAGATCCTCTTAGGGAACACGGACCTGGATAGACGGGCAGTATCTCATAATCAGCCAACCGGCATACGGGTAAATCTGAAAATGCAATTTACTGACAACATACCTCCAATTCGTAGCATCCGTAAGCCTTTGGGAAAACATTTCAACCGTTCTTTCGAACGTCGCTTTGACACACGCTGTTATTGGGAGGTGGCGTGCACGCCGTAGGCAGTTGTTGAAGCTCTCTGGCAGATTTGTTGTCAAAATTCCCCAACGCCGATCACCATCATCGAAGGCAAGACACCACCTACCCCTATCTTGCCGTTCCAGCCAAGCCCAAGTGGACGGATCCATACTCTCCAGCTCCTCCTTGTACTCCCTCCACCTGCTCTCTCACCTGGCACTACCGAGCTGCCACACCAGAGTCTTCATGAGCGAATTCTTGAACTTCCCACTTTCATGTGATAATAAGTTTGACTGAAAATGCCGCAAGCAAATCCGGTGGTATCCGGCTGGCTCCATCCACTCCTCCATATTTGTCATCGCATTTACAAGTCCTGCATGCCTATCTGATATGACACAGAATGGTCTGCTATCTACACCAACAACGTGAAGACGCAGTCGCCCCATGAACCTGTTCCAGGTTTCATTCGATTCCTCGTCGACAATTGCGTAAGCGATGGGGAGGATGTAATCATTTGCATCTTGGGTCATTGCGACCAGCATTGTCGACTTATACGCACCTCTCAAGTGAGTGCCGTCTACGCTGATCACTGGTCTGCAGTGGCGGAAGGCTGCAATTGCCTGACCGAATGCCCAGAACACGAATTTAAATTTCCTACACCCGGGACTGTGTATTCGGTCAGGTACGTCAGCCCAATCAACAACGGTGGTCGGATTAGCCCTTACAAGCTCACCCATAAAAGTTGGGAGCTGTTCAAAAGAATCCTCCCACGTTCCAAATACCATGTCAATTGCCTTCTGCCTCGTATACCAGGCCTTCTTGTAGGAGATCGTGACATTGAACTCATCATCCACCTGGGCTCGCACATCTTTCACTGTGTACGAAGGGTTTACATCAATGTGGTGGCGGATTGAACGGGCGATCATCACCGACGTCAGATTCACGTTACCCGTAGATCGCCCAGCACCGACACACCCATGGCTACTAGCCCATTTGGTGATCTCCCACATACCGTACGAAGCCTTCTTCGTAGCTCTGCAAACCCAAATGCAATTCCCAGTTCCTTCGACGACGTCCTTGCATTTCGCATACCATGTGCGTGAACTGCTCTCCACAACCCTGTGTTCCCTGTTCATCATAGAACTCCACCGAGAAATAGCTTCGACCAACTATGGCTTTGTCTGAAATCGCATACGCACATCCACTTCACCAGTCTCTTGAACGTAGGTAGAAACGCCAGACCCAAAATGGGTAGGGTCATAGCTGTCCTCATCGGGGCCCCCATAATCTCTATAGTAGCCCTGTGCATCGGGGTTTGCCAGAATATGAAACGATGTGGGTACATTGTTCGGGCACACCAATGGCTCTACCTCTGCCTCGTCCCCGGGATTCGAATCGGTTGATAAGGAACGATCATCCTCAGTTCCACCGTCAAGTCCAGGTGCCGAGCCGTCATCCTCGCTACCATCATGCCGAGCATCGCGGTCGCTAATGGCACCCGCGAAATCATTGCGGAAGACATTCTGCTCGCCATAGTCTACCACGGCTCTACCACCACTTGTGGACGGCTGGGCACAATCCACGTGGGCATACCGTCCAGGTTGGCTGGACTCACCAAATTCAAGACCCCAGCTACGAACAGGTGGTGGTTACTGGGTACAGCGGCGGAGTTCTGCACGTTGCTCAGCAATGACATGAACGTGCTTCCCCGCACCCCATAATTAGCGATTGGCAACTATTCCGTAACAATGTAAAAATCCGCAGAGGACAATGCCATTCGATAAACAACGTTGAAGAAGAACGTGGTTGACTCATCATCTTCCACGGGATAACATCGATAGTATACCGCCGAACCAATCAGCTCGGGACACCGGTAATACATTTTCAACGAACAACTCTCCCTCACAATGGCCAGTCTCGTTATAATTAAATCAAACAATTCCAAGTAGTTCAACCTCCGCTCGAGAGTCATTACTCGCTCCGGCATTGGAGGATTATAATAAACACCCACACCAAAATCAAACTTAATCTGGCCCCCTCTATACATATACACTGCCAAAAATATCGCAGAACTGCAACACATAAACACGTAACACATAAAACACAACGCAACGAACCAAGCTCAATCATTAAATGTACACACAATCAGACAACACAATCATACACATACAATGAAATTAACTAAATTACTCAAGCATATCAACAGATTATAATTCAACCCAAACGACAACAACTGACCGACGACCGGCAATGTGCGAGACTCACATAATGTCAGAACACGTTCGAATAATTCTGTAGGCCGCAAATACCTACTACATAAAGGATAACAGAGTGGGAGGGATTCTGAGACTTACGGGTCTATGTCGGTCAACGCGGTCAACGCGGGTCAACAGCGTTCAACGCGGGTTAACGACGGGGTCAACGGTGTCAAGAAATGCAGTTAACGCTGGGTCAACAAACGGGTCAACGTCGGTCAACGCGGGTCAACGGTGGGTCGAAGGGGTCCACTTCAACCCGAACACGATCTCTGCAACCGAAATCCGATTAACAAATCAGTAGCAATTAACAAAAAAACCAAACAAATATTCAGCGGATAAAAAGGAAAATACCGGATCTCGTAAAAAAATTGAACTGCAGATAAAAATGGAGGAACACCGGTAGAGCAATACCGGAGAACGAGTGCAGCGGAGAAAGAGTGCAGCTGAAAATGGCGGAAGCACCCAAACACTGGCGAAAATGGGGCTTACGGTGGGAGAAAGGTGAGAAAGGATGGCTGAAGAAGATGGACAATGCTGGAATTGACGCAATTCGGGTGCTTTAAATAAAAAATTCTGACGCAAGATGCCACGTGGCAGCACCTGATTCGACCGAAAAATCCACTTTTGACCGGATTTGGTTCACATGCAGCCGCAACGTGGCAACGCCCCTTGCCGACACGTGGCCTCTCCTCCATCAAGCATTCTGCCACGTGGCATTTTGGATTTTAAAAAAAGGGCCGGATGGGATATCCCCACGTGCAGTGTTCTAAACGGCGGCGCCTAGGCGGTCCTAGGCGGCGCCTAGGCGCTAGGCGCCACCAAAACGCCCGGATTAGGGCCTGTTCGGCGACATTAGGCGTTTTCACCTCTGGGCGGTGCCCAGACCCGCCTAATCGGGTCTAGGCGCTAATCGGGTCTGGGCGGTTTGGTTTGTTTCTTTTTTTTTATAATTTTCCCAAACCCCTCTTTTCTCCCAAGTCAAACCCGCAGCCGCTTCAGCCTCCTCTTCAGTTTTCTGACTTTTCTCCCAGACGCCGATCGACCTTCGTTGACTCGCCGGCCGCCGCCTTCATCTGTTCTGTATTCATCACCGCACCGTCTTCATCAGCTCGTGACCTCACCGTCTTCATCGCCTCGCCGTTTTCGTCGCCTTAGTTGGACGGTCGAACCAGCAGCAGCAACGTCAACGTCACCTCGCCGTCGCCGAAGCAAACTACCGGCCACCGTCGAGGTGTCGACGCCTCCCTCTCTCTGCAATGTAAGTCTGCATATTAATTATTAAATGCCGCTTGTTTTCATTGGTTTGTGCCAATTGATTTGTGCTGATTTGTGCTGTAAATTGCTCCATAATCATGTAATAAGATTGTTTCTATATATGATTGTCTGGAATTAACTGACTTCTATATTCCATAAACTGACGTCTATATTCCATAGAGGTAATTAAAGGCAATTCCAGACAGTTTATAAACTGACTTCTATATTCCATAAACTTGATTTGTGCTTAATTGCCTTAATTCCAGGTTATATCTCCAACAAGCAACAATCTATATTCCATATTTAAGATTGTTTATTTGTGGTTCAGGGGTTTGGTTCAGGGATAGTGGCAAAACAATCTAGAAGTCAGTTTATGTGGTCTTTAATTGTCTTAATTCCAGACAGTTAATTTGGCAATTAAGCACAAATTCACATATGATTATATGAATATATGATTGTTGCTTATAACCTGGAATATAGAAGTCAGTTTATGTGGATTCCATGACAGTGATTGTTCTCAGATTAAGGCCAGGAGTTAGGGAATGATCAAAGTGCAAGTGTTGACCATGTTAGCTTGGGTTTATGATGGATTGCTGATTGATCATTATTTGAATTTTCAGAGTTTACTCAGTTTAGATAATTCTGAAGCTGATGAGTTTGCTTTGATGGTTTTCCTGAGAGAAATGACACTGGTTTTTATTCCTCAAAAAAAAAAAGGTTGCTGCACCAGCACTAGCTATTTTCTTAATTTGTATACAACGTTTAACATTGATCTCTTTGATTGTTATCCTAATCATTATACTATTTATGGATGAACCCCTTAAATTATGAATAGAATTATTTGTTGATAGTTGATACAATTCAACATTTTAAGTTCTAACACTTGTGTATTTTAAATTTGTCGCTGTGCTAGTTTAAGTCACAGGTTTGATTTGATTCATTGGAAATTTGGAACAATGGAGGGAACTACTTCTTCCACCGCTTCTGCCACCATGTCGGAGACATCTTCTTTGAAGAGAGGTTCGGATGATATAGGGTGGGAATATGGAGAATTGGTTGATCCTAACAACCTAGATAAGTGGAAGTGCAAGTTATGTCCTCATAGGGGTAGTGGGGGAGTAAACCGAATCAAACAACATATTGCCCATGTAAAGGGTAATGTTAAGCCTTGTCCAAGAGCTCCCGAGGAGGCTAGAGCAAGGTGCAAAAAAGCTTTAGATGAAATTGAGGCAAAGAAGAAACAAAAGCTCAATGATGAAAAGGAATTAAGGAATGAAGTTCATAGGGTCATTCATAATCATGATGATGAAGTTCAAGAAATTGAAGTGAATTTTGAGGGGAGTGGAAAGTCACGCATTCTTGGTCCGATGAATCGTTTTGTGAATCCAATTGACCCGGATTCAACGATGGATACAAGTAAGAACAGGAGGCAAGAAAACCTTAATGATTCACTTTTTAAAGAAAGAACTCGTCAAGTGGATCAATTCTTGGCAAGGTGGGTTTACGAATCCGGCATTCCTTTTCATGCGGTTGACAATGATAGCTTCAAGAGATTGATGGAAGCGGTTGGAACATTTGGTCCGGGCTATCGACCTCCAAGCCAATATCAATTGAGGGAACCATTGTTGAAAGGGGAGGTTGAGAGGACAAAAAGTTTGATGAAGAAGAAAGAAGAAGAATGGGCTTTGAATGGTTGTTCAATTATGACCGATGCTTGGAGTGATCGAAAGAGAAGAAGTATCATGAATCTTTGTGTAAATTGTAAAGAAGGTACAACTTTTCTATCCTCTAAGGAAGCATCCGGTGAATCACATACCGGTGCTTATATCTTTGAATATGTGGACAAATGTGTTGAAGACATTGGGCAAGAAAAAGTGGTTCAAGTGGTGACGGACAATGCTTCTAACAATATGTTGGCAAGAGACTTGATGAAGGTAAAAAGGCCAAATATCTTTTGGAGCTCATGTGCTACTCACACTTTCAATCTTATGCTTCAAGGAATTGGAAATCTTTCAAAGTTTAAAGGAGTGATTGAAAAGGCAAAGAGTTTCACCATTTACATGTATTCTCATCACAAGATTTTACATTTGTTGAGAAAGTTTACTAAACAACGGGATATAGTAAGGCCGGGAGTTACAAGGTTTGCTTCCGCTTTTCTCACTTTGCAAAGTTTGATGAATAAAAAGAAAGAGATAGTAGCTATGGTGACTAGTGATGAATGGAGTGCAACTAAACATTCAAAAACTCAAAAGGGGAAGGCGGCGGTGGCTATAGCACATAGCATAGCTTTTTGGAGAGGAGTGGACTTTTGCTTACGAGTGTTTAGTCCTTTAGTGAAGGTCCTTCGACTTGTTGATGGAGATAGGAAGCCTACAATGGGATTTGCGTATGGAGAGATACTCAAAGCCAAAGAGGAGATTCAAAAGGTGTACAATCACAATGAAGCCCAATGTCGTCTAATTCTTGACATTATTGAAACAAAAGCAAGAGACCGCCTTGATAGTACATTGCATCTAGCTTCCTATATTTTGAATCCTTATTATTCATACAATAACAAGGATATCACTAATGATGAGTTTGTTATGAATGGGTTTTTGACTTGTGTTGAGGTCATGCTCCCTCGAGAGCTTCATCACTTGGTGATAAATGTTGAATGGCCCAAGTTTATAAAGAAAGAAGGGTTATTTGGAAGAGTGATGGCTATGGAAGGATGCAAAAACAATGATGAGAACTATGATCCGGGTAATGTTTTATTTTAATTCATGTTAAGTAAATAAGATTACTTGTTTGAAATGTGTTTCTCGTTTAGTTTTGTTTTTTCATAGATGTTTAACATAAATGGTTTTTTGTATGTTTTTGGCTTTCACTTTTTGAATTGAAGTAATTCTTTGTCTCTTTGTTATATTTGATATAGTTTCATGGTGGAGTATCTATGGAAATGGTGTGCCAAACTTGCAAAAAATGGCTAAAAGGATACTTTCATTAACTTCAAGTGCGTCGGGATGTGAAAGAAATTGGAGCACATTTGAAGGGGTATGTAATATTTGCTATTCATTCATTTCTTTCTATTGTAGTTGCTATATATTTCAAAGAAAATACATTGATTCTATAATAACTTGATTGAATAGATATTTAATAACTTTCTATAACTTTGCTCATTTTAACTCTTCAAAACTTTGAGTAAATTAATTTCCCACATCATGTTTGGGTAATATGCAAACATATTGTAGTCTTTATTGTTTGTGATGGAAGACCTTGTTTAAAGTTGAAATGTTGTTATATCTCAAAGTTTCAATTTTAATCATTTCATTATATTACTTCTATTTAGATCCATACAAAGAAGAGGAATAGGCTTGATACGAAAAGGTTGAACAACTTGGTCTATGTTCAATTCAATGCCAAGATTATGAACAAGAAGCAAAGAGAGAAAGTGAAGGACATAGATGTGCTTCTTTCTAATGAATCTACCATGGTTCAAGGATGGATTGTTGAGGGTGGTGATGATGATGTTAATGAAGATGGTGAAGCGATGGATATGGATGGAGATGGATTGGAACAAGGTCTTGGCATGGAGTTGAGAAGAAGTTCTAGAATTCAAGAGGTTAGAGAATTACATGAAGATGATTTTGAATCGGATGAGGAGAAGGAAGTAGATGAGATGACTTATGACTTTGAGTCCGATAACGATGAAGTGCAAGAGATAAATGATGAAGAAGAATTTGAAATGTCATAGGCTATGTGTGAATTGTATTTGGTACTTTTTTATTTTGTCTAACTTTTAATTTTGGCCTATGGCTATGTGTGGATTCACTACTCACTAGTTTGTATTTGGTAATTTTTGCCACGTGCCTCAAACTTTGTAAGCTTGTATGGATTTCATTTTTCAACTCCAAGATAATATTTCGACAATATATATATATAATATATTCATTTGTGTCGTTTATCATGAAATTTTCGTTCTTGTATTGTATCATTTGTATGTAATATAAGTTATTGTGACTTGGGAAATAGGTTTTTATTTTATTTTTAAATATAATTTGTATTATTTTATTAATTATAAATAAAAAATAATTAAATAATACAAATCCGCCTAGACCGATTAATCCCCGATTAATCCCCTAGGCGCTAGGCCCCAGCAAACCGCCCGACTAGCGCCTAGCGATTTTTAGACCACTGCCCACGTAGCATATCCCCATTCGGCCACGTGGCACATCCGGATTTTCCAAAAAAAAAAATAAATGTCCGGATGGGAGGACGCATTATGATAATGCGTCCTCGCCACGTGGCAAATCCCCATTCGGCCACGTGGCACATCCGGATTTTCCAAACAAAAAAATAAATGGCCGGATGGGAGGACGCATTATGATAATGCATCCTCGCCACGTGGCAAATCCCCATTCGGCCACGTGGCACCTCCGGATTTTTCCAAAAAAAATATACGGCCGGATGGGAGGACGCATTACCATAATGCGTCCTCGCCACGTGTCGCGCCACAGTCCACCGTCTGATATTTTTGACCGAAAAAAGACAAAAAAAAAATTTAGAGGACGCATTACGGTAATGCGTCCTCTATAGAAAATTGCCGTTTGTGGCTACTGTAGCCACAAACATAGCAATTTCTCTTTCAATACATATATTCCACTATACCACCCCGCCGTCTCACTGCCACCGCATCGTCGTGCCGCCACCAAGGATTACCACCTCTGCTTTTCAGAAACACCACCTCCGCCTTGAAATCCTACCCCCACCGCTGACCCCCGCCATAATAACCACCTAGGCGCCATTACCCAGAACTACCACCTCCGCCCAGAAGCCCCACCCCCACCCACCGCCGCCACCTAGTACCCTAGCCCCACCATGCAACACCCTAGCACTACCGCTAAGAAACCCTAGCCCCGCCACCCTAGCCGCTATGCTATTGCCGGGAAACCATGGGGCTTCGAGCTTGGGTGGTGCTAATCGTTTAACTGCGGTACCGGCGGCGATACAGAGCAGCGATAGAGTTCACCATGGTGTCGTGCCTAGCAAATCTAGGAAAAGAAAGACAGAAAGAAATTTATTAAAAGAAAGTATTCATTTTTTAAAAAAGCTGGGAGGGCATTGTTGTTCTTTACTAATTTTTGTTTTCTAATTTGTTAACTAAAGGGTATAACGATCATTTCAACAATTTTTGACCAATTTGCCCATTGACATTTTGATCAACGAATTCAAAGGTTATATTTGCACTTTTAGATTTTACAAGGATATATCTGCATATTTGAACAAACATTGGGTTAAAAACGCACTTTTCTCAAAAGAAAATTATTTATGAGATTTATCATCACTAGTTTAATTTTTAAATATAAATCTATACCACGATCTAATTCTAATTTGTATTTATTTTGATAATATATGGTGGATTGATCACAAATAATAAGTTTTTTTTTTTAAAAAAAAATTCCTATGCTTATTTATGAGATAAAAATGACCTTATTTAGTTATTTATACTTAGCGTTTTTGATATACCATGTCCAACTATCATATTGGTCCCAGATTTTATTCGTATATTTTACATTACTTCACATTTTTAATACTATAAAAATAAGACAACAAAGACAAAATATTTGTAATATATAAAAATGAGTGTGATACTTTCTGACCATAAATTATGATATAACGAAGGATTAAACTGCAATTATAGAACTTGCAATAATAACACGAATTAACAAACATTGACATAGGTTGCTTAATCGGAGGGCGCATAGGTTTCGTGCATGGATGCAAAATATAAAATTTTTTGATGAATTTGTGTTTCTAACATCTTTAATCACAAAAAGTACAATGGAGTTTGATATTTTCTTAAATGTTAATGGACAGTATACAAGGAGTTTCACAGCTAAGGGAGGAGGTAAGCAGGGAGATCCCATCTCTCCTTTGCTTTTTGTAATCAATATGGAGTATCTGACCAGAAGTATGATCAGGGATTTCAGAGCTGAGAAAATAGACTTTCATCAAAGGTGTAAAAAAGTTGAAGTTCACACTTTGCTTTTTGTTGATGACCTTCTGTTGCTGCAAACAGGAAGTCATTAGAAGGAGTGGCAAACACTTTGATGAAGTTTAAAGAGGAGACTGGTCTGACCATTAATGAGGAAAAATCAAGAATTATTTTCTCAAAGATGACGAAGGTGAAAAAACAATGCTGGCTGCGATAATGAAAATACAACAGGGAACTATGCCCATGAAGTACTTAGGATTGCCTTTATCAACAGCAAAGTGGGGGAAAAAGACTGTGAAGAATTTTTGAGCAAGGTCAGGGGGCAGATAAAAATATGGGAGTCTAAAAGCCTATCCTATGATGGTAAATTGCAGCTGATCAATGGTGTTCTGTTAAGTATATCAGGGTACTGGGCTGCAATGATAAAACTACCAGAAGAAATACATAAAAAGATGGTGCAGATTTGTACTCTCTCCGTCCCAGCTCTTTTTGCACTCTTTCCCTTTTTGGATGTCCCAGCTGTTTTTGCACTACCTCATTTTTTACCATAAATGGACTACTTTTATTATTTGTTTACTGACTTTGGGCCCAATTTCAGATTTTGTAAACCAATATTATTAGCCCACATTATCCCATAACCCTTCATAATCTTTATTTAATTAAATCCAACATAAACATAACCCTTCCCACCAAATTAAAATCCCTTCAACTACCCAACCACCTTCATTACACTCTTTGCTTTAATCACGCGTGTGCGAACTTTCTTCCCAACACTCAGCATCGAGATTCGGCGATTTTGTTAAAAGGTGTGACTCCATTATTTCTTTGCTTATCTCTTTGCTTCATCTGGGTTTCTGACTCCATTATTCGTTCCCACCTTTTTCTCTTCCCTCTCTGCCTCTGAGCTTATCCCATTCCAGATCGTCCCTCTCATCATCCTTGCTTTTAAAAAAATATAGTGGGTTATGGAAAGGGGCGATTTCGTTGGTTGTGGGTTCAATTGTGATGGGTTTTGTTCGGAATGTTATGTCTCTGATTCTGGATCCTCAGCCCGATCTGATAGTTTCTCTCCGGTGGGTGATGGTCCGGCCTTGAGAGGCCCTGACGCCGAAGAAGAACGAACGAAGGTGGCGCTGCCCAACGCTGGCGCGATGTTCGAAGTTACAGATCCGGCGGGTCTGTAGGCGGCGCCACCGCTATCGACCTGTCCGCAGCCTCTGTTTTGATTCCAATGGAACAATTGGAGGTGGCACTGCCCACTCGCAGGCGAGGAGAAATAACTCCCGGTGGGTCCGTTGGTGGCGCCACCACCAACCAAGAAAAACACGGCCCTGTGGCCTCTGTTTCCATATCTGTGGAGCCGTGCAGTCTGTGCGGCTGTGTGGCCCGAGAAAAATTGACTGATGATTCCAGCGTCATCTCTGATGGAGTGAAAAGCGGTCACTGTGAGACTGCTGATGGTTCTGGAAATGATGACGAACACTACTCTTCTATCCCTTCGATTCGAGCGCTTCCCTGGTATGCGACAGAGTCCAGGTCTCCCTTGGCCGTGATGCTAGAAATGAAACCTCTGAGTTTGGATCAGATCGATACACCTTTTTCCTGTGGCTGAGATACTGATTCCGGGTCTGAGGGAGCTTCTTGGCCAGAATAGGGGAAGGGTAGTTCAAAAAGGTTAAGTCCGTTCCCTTCAACTTCTTAGTTTCCATGTTGGATTGCTGATTTGATCCCTTTTTTTGTTGACTTGCAGAGCCACATGATTGTTCTTGGAAGATGTATATCTCCCCTTGAAAGCCCCTTTCATATTTTGGTAAACAGTAAAGAAAGGGAGTATACTGGTTCATGTTTGTGTGTTCTGTGCTTCTTGTTTGATTTCTTGTGGTATGTGGTTGTACTTTGTGTTGTGATGTGTGATGTGCTCTGCTCTGTGCTGTGCTCTGTGCTGTACTTTGTGCGGTGCTCTGTGTTGTGCTGCTCTCTGTGTTATGCTTTGTGCTGTGCTTTGTGCTGTGTTGTATGCTGTGCGAACTTAAGTGTTGTGCATTAGAAAAACTGCTATTGCAGAAACTTGCATCAGTTTGAATTGGCTATGTGTTGTACTTTGTGCGGTGCTTTGTGTTGCGCTGTGCTCTGTGTTATGCTTTGTGCTGTGCTTTGTGCTATGCTTTGTGCTGTGATGTATGCTGTGCGAACTTAAGTGTTGTGCATTAGAAAAACTCCCATTGCAGAAACTTGCATCAGTTTGAATTGGGTTACAAAAAAACTTGTTTTTTCACACCAAAAGAAACAAGTTTTAAGGTTTTCAAAATGTTACCCTAGTCTAACCCAATGTGCATACTGAAATCCCTTACTGCTGCAGTTCATATCCCATGGCTTGCATCATCTCCCCCATGCCTTCAGTTTCCTGAATTGTGATAAGGTGTTCCAGGCCTTCACGAAGTATTCCCTCATCACAACTTAGCATCCTAGGCAATTCTCCTCTCCTTATCAGTGCATCCTTTGACATGTGGGGCAACTTGTAATTGTTGCATCCCTTGACTCTAATGATTACTATCATTGTAGCTTGATGGGTGAGGAAAACTTTATTGATTGTTGCTGGATCTTCTTTGTCATATGCATTGTACACTGCCGTCAGTAACCCATCCAGTGTCGTGCTTGGGGTTTCATGTTGTAGAGACTGTATCGAGTTAAAAAAACCGAGGTCTAGTACATTAAGATCAGGTGATTTAGCTGGTTAACATACCAGGTTGATGTCAAACCCGTCAGAGTCAGCTACTGCCCGGAATTCAGGATCTGAATTCTTTATGTGTGCCTTGCAATTATCTTGTTGAATATAAATGTGCTTGCTCATGAATGGTGGCCAACGTGCTTTTATTGTTGGTATGATTTCATCTATGATCTTTACATGTGTCACACGTCTAGTGATCTTCTCCACAGCCTTAGTTTCCATAGCCCCCCTCGGACGATTAATGCTGTTTCTTCTGGCTGCAACCCTCTCAATGAAAGGGAACACACCATACTTCCCATCAAATAGTAACACACCATCGGGGCTGTAAATTGGCCTACTGACAGCACACATAAACATGAGTTTTGGAATGTGGGATTTGTGTTAAGTGGTTCTTAAGGGCTCAGGCTCACCCGGTGCCAAATAGTAATGGACAGTTGGCTTAGTCATGTAAAACCACTTCTCATCTATGTGAATTACATTGTCCATGTGCTGGAATTGAAAGTTGTTCTGCAATTTAGATATGTAGAATTTCAACCTGCGTACCTTGTGTTGAAATGTTAGTGCAAGCTTAATACTGTTTGTATGGCTTTTGATAACCTTTGCTGCCACAGCTCGGTGTACTGTGCTCTTCCCCATCCCCATACATGCCCTTGTCCCTCTGATTGTTCTTCGGCTGGTTGCATGTATTGCTCTTAAGGCCTCTAGATCAATTTCCTTCTTGTTGTAGCCCGGATGCCCGGACATCCTATGTCTCATGTCCAGCGGTTGACCCAGTGAAAGTTGGAGCTTGACTCTTGACCAGATGTAACTGATGGTTCTCTGGCTGCAATTGAACTTCATCGCTCCCTCGATTCTCTTGCCCTGAAGTATCTTCCCGTTCCTACTGTTGTCCAGCAGGAACTCAGCAACATGTTGCCTCTGCCGGTTTGTCATATTCTTCTCCCCCTCATATTTCTCGAACACCTGATGATGAAGGGAAGATTCGGCAGCAGGAGAGCAATCAGTCTGCAAGGGCTTGGTAGGGCTCGATGAATGCTGACATTTGACCTGAGGGTAAAGAACAAAAAGACTTTCTGTTGCTAGGCTTTCTTGTTGGATTAGGACAGATGGAATTTAATGTTAGTGCAAAGGGGAATGTGGAAGAAGAATTTCAGTTTGTTCTGTCTGCTTCCAAGTCTTCAATTGGACAATGTAAATGTAAATATAGTGGGGTCCAAGTTTGTTATTTTAATTTTTCGTCACTGTTCATGTTCTTGGCTCTTCATTTTGGTGCCTTAACTTTTTTAAATTCTCCTAGTGAAATCAAGTGAATTTTGGAGTTCCCTCAAAAAATCACTTGTTTGGGCGCTGGAAATCAATGGCCCAGCAGGAATAATTAGTTGCCCAAATCTTGGGCTTAATTTGAACGAAAATAAAGGGAAAAACTTAACAATTCCAGGATACCCCACTTCAACACCTTAAAATTATATATCCATAAAAAAACTTCCAGTTTCTCTCTCTGCAGACGGATGGAGTACTAGTTTTCTGTGGGGTATAGATGAGGAACAAAGAGGTTTTACAGAAGCTGCTTGGACTTCATTGTGCAGAAGTGGGAAAACAGGAGGAATGAGATTAATGGATTCCTCACCTTGGAACAAGGCAGCCCTAAGCAAACATCTGTGGGAAGAAAGGCACCTTATGGATAAAATGTGTACAAGAGTATTATATGAAGGGGACTGAAATTGAAAACTGTAAGTATTCTGAGATATATAGTTGGCCTTAGAGAGTGCTACTGAAGCTTAGAGATGGAATTTACCCTTAGATACTGAAATGTGTAAATCAGAAAAGAAGGTTGAAAGTAGCAGATGTTTATGATATGATAATGGGAGGGAAGGAGACTAGATTCAAATGCTCAGTGATTTGGCATAAAGGGATTCTGCCTAAGCAGAAATTTTTTCTCTAGCTTGTTTTGAATGGTAAACTAGCAACTACAGACAGGTTACAAGGGATTGGAGTGTTGGATGGAGCAAATGTGTGTGCATTGTGTGGCAAGGTGCAAGAAACTTCACAGTATCTAATGGTGGAATGTGAATACACATTGGAGATATTGCAAGTAATAGGTCAAAAGTAGGTCAGGACAGTGAGATTGCTGAAGAAGAAGCTCTGGATGCTGGCAAGATTAAAAAATAGGAAGAACATGATACTGATGGTGGTAGCTATGTACTATTTTGGCAAGAGAGGAACAACAGAGTATTTAAAAAGCTGGAAATGAAGGCAACATTGGTGGGATACCAGGTGAGAACAGAAGTGGAGAGCAGATGGAAAACAAATGGAGGCACAAGTTGGACTAGAGGAAAATTTTGAATAGGATATAGAATGTGTATAAAATCAATTTTGAAGGAATACTTTTTGTAGTAGATGAGAGAGATAGTCTAAACTGTGTATCTGTTTTGATCTTCATGCTAATGAAAAAAGACTACATAAAAAAAACATCTTTAATCACTTAAAAAGAATACTTCAACAAATGGCTCTATCCCATCATATATTTTATAACATTATTTTACAAATGTTATTATAGGATACTACTACAATATCATGTAAGATAACAAGATTCTATCAATAAAACTTATGGTTGTATAGTTACTTATACGAACCATGAAACAAAGTCTAACTAGATACGGAACTCTAGCGATCTCTTCTGAGGTGATATCAGCAATTTTCTAAAACCCTACTTTCTACTTCTCTCCACTGCTTACCGCACGACGATGCCATGATGGCGTAGACCAAGTTTGGTTCCACCACCACTCTATCCTATGTCTAAGAACTTAAAAGTGAAGATCAAAGAGCCCTAACCAATCCTTCAGAAAACCCTACCCATAGAGCCCCCTTCATCCCAAACTTCGAGTTGATCATTAAGGGGGAGAAAAAATTACATGCTACTGTCGGGAAACCACAGGGCTTCGAGCTTGGGTGGTGCTAATCATTTGATTTCGGTAAAGGTAGCGATACAGAGCAGCGACAGAGTTCACCATGACATCGCCCCGGAGCAAATATGGGTATTGTTGCGCCGGAGCAAAGAAAGTATTTGTTTTTTAAAAAGCTGGGAGGGTATTGTTGTCTTTTACTCTTTTTTTAAAAAAAATTTAACTAAAGGGTACAAAGATTATTTCAACAATTTTCAGCCAATATGGAAGTTGACATTTCGGTCAACAAATTTAAGGGTTAGATTTGCACTTTCTGATTTTACAAGGTTATATCTGTATATTCGAACAAAACATATGGTTAAAAACTCATTTTTCTCAGAAGAAAATTATTGATAAAATTTTATTGCACTAGTTTAATTTTTAAACATAAATCTCTACCACAATATATTCTAACTTGAAATGTTTTTTATAATACATGGTGGAATGATCACAAATAATAAGATTTTTTTTTGAATTTTCTTGTGCTTATTTATAGGATAAAATGGCCTTATTTATGTTTATCATTTTGATTACCATGTCAAATCATCATATTAGTCCCAAGTTTTATTCGTATCTTTTACATTACTTCACAATTTTAATACTTTAAAAATTAAGACAAAAAAAGACAAAATATTTGTAATATATAAAAATAAGAGTGAAACTTTCTGACCATAAATTATGGTGTAATGGAGGATTATACTGCAATTATAAAACTTGCAATAATAGCGCGAATTAACAAACACTGACATAGGTTGCTTCATAGAAGGGTGCGTGGATGTAGGTCGCGTGCTTGGATGAAGGTTGCATGCGTGGATGAAAAATCTAACAAAATTGGATGAATTTGTGTGTCTAACATCTTTAATCACTCAAACAAACAAATACTACAGCAAAATGGCAATGTCCCAACATTTATTTTATAACATTGTTTTACTAATGGTTTTCTAGGAGACTATTATAGCATCAGATAAGATAGCAAGATACTATCAATAAAACTTGTGTTCGTATAGTTACTTATACGAACCACAAAACAAAGTCTAACAGGATACGAAACTCTAGTGATCTCCATTGAGGCAATATCCATAGTTTTCTAGAACCCTACTTTCTGCTTTACTCCACCGCTTACCGCACGGCTATCCCGTGATGGCGTAGCCCAAATCTAGTTCCACCCCAACTATATCATATGTTCAAGCACTTAACAATGAACTTCGAAAAACCCTAACCAATCCTTCAGAAAACCTACTCATTGAGCTCCCTTCATTTTAAACTTCTAATTGATCATGTAGGGGAGCCAATTACATTTTAGTGATGAGGAATGCGAAAAACTAGAAGAGCCATTGACATGGACGCTGATCTACAAACATTTGCACAATTTCCCCTAAATGGAGAAGCTTCGCAAGGATTTCCAAATGGCCAGCCTCAAACAACATACATAAATCAATTTCCTAGATAACAATCATGTCCTTATTCATTTTACAATTTGGGATGATTATTATCGTTGTTGGTTACATAAAATTTGAAATTCTGGCCCTTGCTTGATTAGAAAAATAAAATGGGTTCCGAATTTTAATCCTAATGTTGATTCCCTAATGTCTTGGGTCTCGATTGCTTTATATGGCTTGCCTCAATAGTTTTGTGATTATTCTGCTATAATGTCGATACGAAATCTGATAGGAACCCCAGTTTTAGTATATAAAAATACTCTTAATAGGACTACACCTTATGTTGCCAGAGTTTGTGTGGAAATAGATCTAACCAAACCTCTACTAGAAAGAACATGGTTAAGTTTCAGAGATGTAGGATTTTTGCAATCCATAGAGTATGAAGGCATCCTTCAATATTGTACTAAATACCTCAAATTAGGGCACATATTGTGCATGTATGATCAAAATAACACCAAATTCTCAGCATGGAGACCAAAGGATAACCCTACAATAGGTAAGAAGTCCAACCACGATGAAGAAAAAGGTACGAAAAAGGTACTCTAGTTCGCACCTCTTCATCTAGTGTTCTGAAAAAATATAAAATTTATATTCCCATCCTCGAAAAAATAATTAACCTTTCTCAGCAGGTTCCTAAAAGCAATCAAGTTTAAAATGAATGCTTTCAGATTAACAATACAGATGATGGAAGCCAAAGTTTTTAACTTCAAAATACTTCTTTCGAATAGAATAAATCCCCAAGTTCACAAGAAATTATCACTGTTCAGGGATCTCAAGTTCCTATTTCTAACATTAAAGCTACACATACACATACTATGCATTTCTATGTGATTGATCAAAATGTCAATGTTAATTCTGATACAAATGCTCCTGCTCTTAACACTATTGACACATCTAAAATTGCTAAAAAGATAAATTGAAATCTCTAAAAGAGCCTTCTAGACTTTTAAACTAGTTTGAGGTTCTGAATCAAATTGAGGTTCTGAATAAAAATTTCTAATGCAAAAGAAAAAATATCTCTGATACTTTTATTGAATCAGTTTGTGTCAATAACTCTCAAGAACAATTTGAGACCAACATTAAACCATGAAAATATAATAAGAAGGATTATACTTCTACACCTAAGTCAGTTTCTACCAGATTCACATTGAACTCTAGTAAATTATTTTAATGATTAATCTCAATATATTATCTTGGAATGCTAGGGGAATTGGGAACAATCCAACAAAAATCGGAATTAAGGATTTAAAAAAAGCTTTAAACCTGCAGTTATTGAATTAATAGAACCAATGTTGCAGAATGAATCCATACATGAAGCACTCTTAACGAGTGTTTAGCGAAGCACTACCTTTCAACCGAAGACAACACAGACAAAGCCCAGTCAAGAACACGACTTTATAAAAATCACTAACATGAAGGTCGAATCCAATAGATCCTAAGCACTAGTTGCACCATAATTAACACAAAGAATCCTAACAGTTCTAAGCACTAATCTTAAATGGACAAACCTTACGGTTTAAGTAAATATTATAGGCTCAAAATATGAATATATGATGTATAAAATGTGTGGTAAATTCTTCCATGGCCTCCCCTATTTATAATTAGGAGTTTAGCCAGTACAAATAAAAAAGAAGACAAGATTTGGTAATTACTATAGTAGGTTTAAGATGCTAAAATCATATCTAACTAAAATACCTAATTTGAATATAAATTATGATGATTTGGTTTAATTCTTGAATGAATTTTCCATATCTAAACTTACCAAATTTAATTCTAGTCAAATCAAAACTTAATATTATAAATCCTAAAATAAAGACATGGCCAAAATTTGCTCTTCCAACGCCAACATGACCGAGTTAAAAGGACTTATCCTAAAATAAAATAAATTACAATGATCACACTACCTCACAAAACAAACCCAGTGGGAAAAAGAGTATAGTGTTCGTCATGATGTTTTCCTCATTCAGAACTCTTGAACAATTAATCCAACACTTTTTCAATTTATTCTTCAACTCTTCATCAAGAAGATGATCAATCAAAGCATTCAACGCCGCATCTCTAAGCTTCATTCTTGACCTAGTCATAGGACTAGCCATGTCGCTTATGGAATCCCGGACATAACCTTTGAATGTCTGATCAATTTTTGGCATGACTTCATCTATGCAGGTAGCTTTGATATTCGTATCAGTTCTCTTAATAAGATTTGGATCTTCTGGCATGATTCTCTTAATTTCAAAATAATCTAAAGTGAAGTGTTTCATATGTTTTATTTATGATAAATACACAATTAAACAAAAGAAATTCTATGGAACTCTATCTTGGAAATTTAAAACAAACCATTATGTCTAATTGGAGACATTAACATGCACTACCTTTAACAACTTCTCTCTCTGGTTTAACACCTTGCGCAACCTCTCTCTACTCTTTCCGTACCCCATCTTCTTCAATATTTTCCCCCATCTTCCCATCAGGGGAGATGGAGAAAGATATTTTATTTTAATTTATGTTTTCGTTATTCAATAAGTGTGAGATTTGCCTCCACATATTTGTTTTTTTCTTCAAACTGATCGATTATATCGTTGTGTTCATAATGATAACTCAATTTAGTGGTTTACGTTAATGTATTGTTCTTGATCTTCTTGTTCGGATCGTGTGTTCACAATTTTGTTTGTGGGTTTATTTTTGGATTTCGATCAATTCGGGTTTCTAAGATCTCTACTTTTTAAGGTGTTTACAGTTTGGACAACATAGATCGTGGTTGAATCAAGTAGTGTTACAGTTTTAGAAGATCCCTGATCGGAGAAGTGATATTGATACGTGATATGCTCATCTCTGCGGGAAGCCAATTAATATCCCCGAGGGCGATGTTACAAATTTTTTATTGGATTTCTGATCCGTAATAGTACACACTATCAGTTTGGTTGACATGGAATTATTAATATCCTTGAAATAAATTGGTTATTGCTAGAGGCTAGTTAGATTGAATGTTAACTCCACTTATTGTAATCGGCACTGGGAGTTTTTCCCAGCATCTTGGAATGAATGATTTTTCCAAAAATAAATTGGAGACTTTAACATAATTGAAAAACATGAAGAATACATTGGTCCATCATTTCCAAATCACAGAGGAATGAAAATTTTCCAAAACTTCATAGCTGAAGCTAACCTAACTACAGTTAACACTTTTGAGAACTTATTTACTTCGACTGGTATGAGGCCAAATGGTAGAGTATGAGAAAGATTGGATAGGGGTTTAAGTAATCAGTTATGGGATTCTCTACTTCCCATTTCTTAGGAACAAACACTGGAAAGGGATCAAACTGATCATTACCCAATAATTTTACATCTCTCTAACCAAAAAATAAAACAAAACCAAAACATTTTAGATTTCAAAATTGTTGGATTTTTCATCCCGATTTTCTGAATCTTATAGAAAATGCATGGAAAATAAATACAAACCTCACAGGAATGAAAAAATCTCTTTTAAACTTAAAAATATCAAAGTTGCACTAAAGTTATGGAAACAAAAATGTTTTTGGAAACATCTTTGACAATGTAAAATTAGTAGAAAAGATATTTTCAATTGCAGAAGCATATCTACAACAAAAAGAAGACTCTGAAACATTAATAAAATACAATAAAGCAAAACCTAATTTAACATTAGCCCTAAAAATCCAAGAATTATTATGGAAACAGAAATGAAGGGTAAAATGGCTAAATGAGGGAGATGCTAATACTAAAAAAAATTCATCTTCAAGTACAATCATCCATTTCATCAATTAAAATATCTAATGGGGAATGGTTACATGAACAAAACATAATAGTATTAGAAGCTGAAACAAAGGCAGTGCTTCAAGGACTATATATGGCAGAGATGCAAAGGATCAACACAGTGCATGTAGAGACGGACTCACTTATACTCATCAATATTTTAAGAAGATAAAGGAAGATCCCTTGGTGTTGCTGTGATGATATGCAATGTATCTGGAAAATGATGGAGAAAATCCAATGCAAAGTCTCACACATTTTCCGTGAATCAAACAAAGTAGTTGATTCATTACTTGCAACAGATAAACAGGTAAATTAGAGGAGATTCAAGGTCAAATTAAACTTGATGAGATCTGGTTTCCTTATACAATAACTAGAGAGGATTTATAACTTGAATGTAAATTCGTTTATGAACTATTCCACGTTTTGTCGTACTTTCATAAGATGTAATTATGTGGTTGTTTTTTCAGGAAAACTGCTTGCTCACTCCTTGAATCTTCCTCACCTGCAAAACTTATCTCGAAAATTACTGCTGGAGGAAAGCTCCGACGATCAAGTCAGTTTTCTCTCCTAAAAATTGGAATTTCTTAAGATAGTCACGCTTACCTTAGCTCATTAAGAGCTTGTTGTATTTATAGGCTAACATAGTTGCAGTTCATTGCTTCTAGGGATTAAGATCGTGGGTACACCACGATCACCATGTTCTTTGTTCCTGGTCTTCATGTTCATTGCCCATGCCATGTTTCTCGGCCCACATCTTCTGCCACGACCAGAAGCATCGCGTCTAGCTGACTTGCATCTTAGGCTGAAAAATGTTTGTCTTGCTATAGGATGTTATTGGCTTAGGCCTGGCGGCCACCAGCCTTTCAATTGTTAAGTTGCATATACACCATAAGCCCTCCCAGCCATGAAGGCTATACTACACAAAGTTATTTCTATATTCAGTAGCTGTGCTCGAACTTGTTATAGTGGCTTGAAGTTGTGCGTAATAAGCAGTTCGTGTTCGCAGCGACCTAAATTACTTTCACGAAGTGGCGTATGCTTCTTGGCTGTATATTTTAACTCTCTTGGATCATGCCCCTATTTTTTAATTTCAAAATTTCTTACAATTGCGTGTTGTGCGGTTAAGTAGCTATTGCAATCCTGTAGCGGAGATTCACTCCTGTGTGCTGATTATTTTATCTGTAAATCTCTCGTCCATCGTTACATTTTCTCTTTATTAAATAACCTGGAATCTTGCACATTAATAGTTGTCCCTATCCACTGTACTACTTCCGCCATCTCGATTTCCGAAAAAAGGTAGGTTGCTTTCTGTCAGGCCGTAATGATTATGTATTATTCCACTTCGTATGTTCATACTTTTTAACTTTTTTAATTAAAGATTCACATGACCTAATATTATTTTGTCTTCAACTTTTTTTCTTTATTGCTTCTGGCTTTCTCTCATCTTCTCCGCCAAAACAGAAAGTTCTCCCTTTTTTCTCTTTGTTTTGCTATTTGTCCAGTTGTGTTGGTCTTGTTGTGTGGAGGTTGGATTTTCATAGCATGGTATAATTTCCTTGTGATTGAGGTTGCATATTCTTTTTTTCCCATTTCTCTGTTTCTGTTCTGGACTTTGGCCGAAATTTGTGAATTTTTGCATATGCTGTTTTAATTCAGGCCCTACTTTAGATTTTAGGGATCTTGAGGTCTACTATGTCTTTTTCTAACAATGTTGGAATTTCAGCGGTAAACATTTGTGAAGTCGATGTTGATTCCAGGGAGGATTCCAATCACCTTGTCGGTTCTTCAATTCGTAGTCTCCCCTCTGAATCTTATGTCGAGGAGTTGAAATATAGCTCTCCTTTTTTTTACATTCGTATGAACTTAAAGTTCCTGAAGCTTGTGAGAGTGTTAGCTATCCTCCCTTCTGTTGTATGTCTTGTTACTTAGATTATCTTAAGTTCGGTCTCTTTTTCCCTTACCCCAACACGTGTTGGATCTACTTTTGCACTATAGAGTCTCCTTATGTTACCTGCATCCTAAACTTGTTTTCATATTTGTATTCTTCTACCATGCATGTGAAGCGGCTGGTACTCCTTTTTTGATTCACTTATTTTTCAATCTTTACCATCTTCGTAAAGAGAAGAATACCTCTGATGAGTTCACCTTTTATCATGTGATCCCTACCGTTGAATTTTTCAGTGGGTTCCCTAATAACTGTGGAGTGTGGCATGAAAACTATTTCTACATAAAACTTGGCAATCATAGTAGGCAAGTTTTTCAATTTGGAATTATAGCGTTCCTAAGTCCAAAATTCCTAAGGCCAGGGTTCGCCTTAATGCTGAGTATGAGATTGTAACATCACTTTGCCATCATTCAATCTCACTTCGCCTGGCTAGTTCTTTAATCAAAGGTGTCTAACTTGTTGTTTACTTAGTTGTTTCTGTCATGTTTAACTTGATTCTGTGTGTCTTTGCTTCTATTTTGTTTCTATGTTTGCATGTTTGCCTAATTGTTTTCATGTGTTGAGTTGTAGAAATGGATCTGACTCGACACTCCACTAAGAGAAACTTCCTGTCTGAAGATGAGAATGACGAGATGGAGACCATGGCTAATGAAGTTAATGAAAATGCTGAGGCTGTTATTCCTCAGCAGGTGGCTATTGAAACTATCGCGTAGACTCATGTGTCTAGCTTGCATACCACCGAAACAAAGAAAGGTGGCCATCAAATCCCCAGAGAAACAACTTAGCAGAGAAGGCGTAAGAGCAAACCGATAATACTTCTACTGCCCTGGAGCCTTTGAAGAAGAAGGTGCATGTTTGCCAACCTCCTCTGCACTCTCTTATGCTAAGCCACAATTTGTTCGTGGAGGGGACTGTTCCCGCTACACTTGCTAAACTATATCATTAAAAATGATGGATGTGGTATGTTCTTGTTCTTTTGAAGTATTATCATGACTTAAATGTTTTTATTTATTGTATAACCACTCCTCTTTTTGGATTTCTTTGAAACAAAGGTTGGTGAAAGTTTTCAACTTGTCAGGGAGCGGGTTTCTAGCTTCGCTAAAGGGAGTGGTGCGGTACTGAGGGAGCTATAGGCGAGTCAAGCAGAGCATGCTACTCTGAGCACCACTACTAAAGAGGCTGAGAAGCGAACACATCTCACTGAGGAGTGCATTGTAGCTGCTGAGAAAGAGATAGAGAAGATGCGTTTCCAACAGGAAGAGATCTGTATGAATGACCCTGCTTTGTTCGGATTCCCTCAACTTCTGGTTGATCTACTCGTCAATATTAACTCTTTCGATGCTTTGTTTGAGGAGGTTTCAACTAGTGCTTGCAACGTCAATCATTGCGAGGCCTTGGTTGAGTTGTGGAAGCTAAATCCGACTGTAAAAGTTGACAAGCTGCCTAGGTTTGCCAAGTCTGAAAAGTTTTTGGCAAAGCAAACAAAGATTCTTAACGAGGGTTTTGTTAAGAGTGTCTTCAATGGCGGTCATTTGTTCGAGCTTCTATCATATCTCCCTGGTTATCGAACTCTCCCTTCTACAGCCAAGCTGAAGAAGTGTGCAATTGACTACTGTGAGGAGCTTCCCTTCGTTTTATCAAACTTTTAGGATAAACATCCTGAGCACAATTCTAATGTTAATGATAATGTGAACCTTGGGGGTGAATTGAATGGTGAAGCTCTCATTTCTCCTGCAAACAAGGAGACTGATACTCTTGTTGTCCGCATTTCACCTCCTCTCTCGATAAAGTTAGTGAATCTTAGCGCTATAGAAATCAGCCATTTTCTGTTTGTTTTATGTAATGTATGACAATGCTCTCAAGTATGTTTGTACAATTTTGTATTATTGGTAATTGATGCGGCCTCTATGTTAGCTTATCTTGACAGATCTTTTTACATTTATTTGCTTGTAGGACTTTAATATTATGGTTGATCCAATTTTTTTGAAAATTGTTTAATAACTGGGGTGTTAAGCGTTTAAGCGTATATCAAAAGAATCTTCCCAACTCATTTCTTCCGATCGCTTATCTCGTGCAGAGTCCATTTCATTCCATATTGGGTAGAAAGTTTCGATGTCTTCGTCGACCTGCTTCCTACCTAACATGTCCTTCCAGTAAGCTTATATCTGATGGCTATAATACTGAGTTGCTTGGTAAAGATATCATTTGCAGTTTGGTTGAACTTGAATCTACAACTGTGAACTTGCGTTTACTTAACCTCCCTATTCTTGTTCAAGAATAGGCGCTTTCCTTGGGTATTAATCTGAAGTATGTTGCTGGGTGTTAATGACCTCAACTCAAGGGGGACAAGAGTGTAAAGGAGACTCGAGATGTTGTTCATGATCTGCAGAGAATTTGTAACGAGCAGAATGACCTTATCTATAGGAAACAGTCGAATATGGTGAAAATACTTTTCCAACCGGTGGAGACTAGGAACTATGTCGAGGAGAAAATGCACGAAGTCCACCAGAAAATAGCGATTGTTGACAAACAATGTATCCGTATTGACAATTTTTATAAATGATTGAAGAAAAAGTAGGAGGAAAGTGACCACCTCTTGACCTCTGCTATTGGATGGCAGATAAAGTTTGGCGAACTATTTTTTATTAAAACACAACTAAAAAGTGACAATGAGAAGCTCCACACTGAGTGCAACCGCCTTGATAGATCTTTGCACCAACTCGAGCAGGATTGTGTTAAATAAAAAGACAAACTCCGGGCTCTCCCTTCGACATCTTGAAGGATAGATGGTCATGGAGATATTACAATGGAGCATGGCGGTTATAGGATTAACTTGGCTGAGGCCATTTGATTGCATATTTGGAGCCTAGAAGAGGAGGTATATAATTTGAAAGCTGAGATAAAGAATTATGAAAAACTTTCAATTTTATGGGCATGAAGTTGGACCGCGAGGAGTTTAGTCCCATTACTGACTTTAAAGCATACTATGGTAGATATCTTGGGCATATGGAGCAGAGAGGTCTTATACGCCATCCTGCTTATTTATATATAAAGTGGTGGTATGAGGATATGGTTAGTTAAAAGCAGGCAGCTGAAGAGAAACATCGTAGGGCTGAGCATTCTCATCACAAAGCTAAGTGTGGTTGCTGTTGTGGTGGTTTGTCATCTTCTGGATCCTCACAAGCCTTAAGGCATAGATAGATATGTTATTTTTAGCAATTTATCCTTTCTTGTAATGTTTGAATACATTTGCTTATGGCTTTGTGAACCTTGCATCTTTGTTCTTGCATGATAATGCATGGGTTAACATTTTCATGGTAGTACTTGTTTCTAAAGCACCAGATGGACCATACTACTAAGCAGGGGATGATCCTAATCAGCTGCTTGTGTTCAGTTAACTTAGTTTTCATGTTCTAGTAGTATATGTATTCATCCCACATGTATGAAGTATGTCTTGTCAAAATATTAAAGACTGTATCAATCCAGGACCAGAGTTTATTGATTTCTTTGCAAGAATTAAAGCTATGATGTATGCTTTTTCCATCCTCCATAAAGAAACAACAAATTTAAGGATGATTAAAAGAAAATTCTTCTAACACATAAGGTAAGGGTAATAGTCTCTTGGGCATTTTCCAGTTCATGAAACTAATTTTCCTAGGCATCAGAGAAGTCCACACATGATTAAAGGATGGAACCATTGTTATTTTTCTTCTGATAAGCTCATAGGCACTTTTCAGTGAGAATTTTCCATTTTTAGTTGGTTTCCAAAATCATAGTGTCTTCATATTTGGGAAATGTTGGATGGTCCTTTTCAAGTTTGAAAATGATTGGTTCAGGTAAGTGAATTCCTAAAGGATTTAGGAATTATTGTGGGTTAGCTAAGAATCCGATCACTATTAGATCTAAGAAAGGAGTTTCTAGGTTACCGTCCCAAATGCTAGATAGTTGAGCATATGATGTCCAGCTGGAATTCCAAAAATAGACATCTCCTTTCCCTATTTATATTTGTGAGTTAGCAATTGTTGTATCCTAAATTTCTTTAATTTTGGCCCAATTTTTGAAAGTTTTATGTTTTTCTGGAATAGACAACATAAATTGTGACCATGGAGAATTACCCTGTTGAAGCTTCCACAACAGTTTAATGGAGATGCTTTGAACTGATGTGTTAATATTTTTAAAACCTAAACCATTTTCATCAATTGGATTACACATTTTTTTAAAGGATTTCCAAAATCTTCTTTTTTGTACTTAATTTATCTTAGAGTTCCAGATAAATTTTCCAAGAAGCTTGTGAATTACATCAATTGTATGGTTTGTTGGTTCCAAAACTGTTATCTGATGGATCGGGATAGAGGTCAATACATATTTGATCAGCATTATTTTTCCAGCTTGAGATAATAACTTGTTATGCCAATTATTGATTCTAGCATGTAAGGATGATATCATGCTTAAGAAGTAAGCATTTTTGGTCCTTCCTATGTACACGGGGTAGCCTAGGTATTTGAATGGGAGGCTGCCTTGTGTCATGTTTGATATTTGCAATTATGCTTTGTGGGCAGTGTTTTGAAATGTAAAATGAAGGTTTTTAAAAATTCACTTTTTGCCTTGTGGCCATTTCATAGGATTCCAGGAAACAAGTTACTGTTTTGAGTCCTGATTTTATGTACTTTAACAAAATGACAATGTCAACTGCAAAGGATAAATGGGAAACCTTCTTGATTGGATCTGAAAGTTTATAGTATTGAAGGTTTGAATATTGAAATAGGAAATTTAAATTCCTTGAGAATGCTTCTGCCATTAAAATGAAGAGCATGGGGGAGAGTGGATCTCCCTGGTTTAAGCCCCTGGTGCCTTGGAAGAAGCCGTGAGATGATCCATTTATTAGAATGGAGAAGAAGACAGACTTTAGGTTTCCCGTTATTAAGTCAATTATTTGGCTTGAAAAACAAAATTGACCTAGCAACTTAGCTAAGAAAGTCTAAGAAACAATATCAAAAGCCTTCGTCATGTCTAACTTAATTATCATGTTAGGTCCTTTTGTTTTTGAGTTAAGGAAAGAAGCTAACTCCTGCATTAATAGAATATTTTCTGAGATTTCCCTGCCTGAGAAAGGTTGTTTGTGTAGGACTTATTAGATAATTCATCAGAGGTTTTCTCCTTTAAGAGAGGATTTTAGTGAAGGAGAAAGTCTCAGGAAAGGCGGCCTTTTCATAAGCTTATGGACAGTCCTCAGGGGCATTTGTCTTAAATATTGTAATTTTTTTATAAAATTTAAATATTGCATTTTATAAGTTTTAAAAAGTAATAATATGTATTTGAAGGTGAAAATATAAAAATATATGATATAAAAAAATATTTTAAAAAATTTTAAATATTGTATGTAATTTAAGAAATGCAGTGTATAAGGTAAAAAATAAATGGCCTGTCCATAAGCTTATGGACAGGCCGCCAGTCAGGAGACCCACTCTTAGTGAAGACCTTATTAATGAAGTTATAGAGACTGATTGGTCTATAATCCTTGAAGGATGAAAATAATTTTTTTTTCGGGGATAAGAATTATCAATGTGGAAGATATTGCTTTTGGAATATGAGCAGATTGGAAGAAATAATGCACTGCATGTAGAATATAAGTGCTTATGGTGTGCCATCCTTTCTGAAAGAAGAAATCGGAAAAGCTATCAGGCCCTGATACAAAATATCCATCCATTTCTTCAATTATCTTTTTTTTTTGTTTTTCCATAGTTATATGTTTTATTAAATCACAGTTATTTCTTCTGTAATTAATCTTGGAATATTTTCCAATATCCAAGCAATATTGATGCATGTGGGGTCTTTATTTTCTTTTTTTAGCAGGTTATAATAGAAATCAAGCACTTCTTGTGCAATTTCATCCTGGTTGTGCAGAACTGAACCTGAGTCAGTTTTGACTGAAACAATTGCTGGCCTTTTGTGTTTAGAATTCACAGTTTGGTGGTAAAATTTTGTGTTTGAATCACCTTCTTTTAACCACTTAATCCTGGATTTCTTTCTCCAGTAAATTTCCTAATTTTTAAGGCCTTAGTTAGCTTTGCTTTTGCTAGATTTAGCTTTGTTATGTTTTCTGGGGATTCATAATTTTAAAGATCAGTTTTTGCTTGGAGAAAGTCTTCTTCACAAGCTTTAATTACATCAAAATTTTTGCAAAAAGTAAGTTTGTTCCAGAATTTTAAAGCAGATTTTATGTTTTTTAGCTTAAATGTTAATCTATCCATTCCACTTTTATTGGATTGGATATTTCAAGCATCTTTAAAAAGTTTCATGAAAGTTGGGTGATTAGTCCAACATTCCTAAAATCTGAAAGGGATTGGCTTAGAGAGATTTTGAGCTCCAGAGGGTCTAAAAATATCGCACCATAGATGCTTAGATAGACCCCTATCCAATCTTTTCATGACTCTGCCCTTGGTTCTCATTCCTATCCAGTTGAATAGAGAACCTAATGCTGGGATGATAGACATGTTAGCTTTGACATGAAACTGGTTGAAATTATCCATGCCTTTTGGATCATGTACAGATTGTCTTAGGTATTCATCCACATAGCTGATTACATTAAAATCCCCTATTAAGCATAGTGGTAAATATTTATGATTTTGGATTTTTTACACAGTTTATTCCTTTCTGTAATTGTATGCTTTGCATATATAAAACTTGTGAGATACTCCTGCTTTGAGAATTGGTTTTTAAACCTAGTGAAGTTCATTTGCTCATCCACAGATTCAATGTTCATCTCGTCTGAATCATCCCACAATGTCCAAATTTTCCAGTTTGGATCTGAGAAGAAGTGTTCAAACTTAGTTTGAAAAGCTGCTTTTTGGATAGAGTTAGCATCTAACATGGGCTCAACTATGGAGAAGATGTTAAATTTATGTCTCTCTTTAATATATTTTATTCTAGTTAATGTGGCAGAATTGCCCACACCCCTTGCATTCCACACACATGTTCTCAGTCCTATCATTGAGAATATTTAGTATGTGTCAATAATGAACAGGTCAGGACCGTTTTAGGGGTTTGAGTGTAAGACTTTTTTATTATATTTCCTAGTTTTATTAATCTGATCAGTTATTTCTAAGTTCTCCAGATTGTCTTCTCAGTTCAGTAATTGATTGAAATAGTTTGTGATTCTATCAAATTTGCTTTAGTGTCTTCAAGAATTTTCACACAATTGGATTTAGTACCCTGGTTATCAGCATTAATGATTGGATTTCTATTAAGTTTTGAGTTGGAGGTTAGGAGGGGGAAGTCCTCCCCATTTATTTCTATAAACTCTTCTGTTGTGGATTTGGTTCCAGCTAGGATATGACTTATACCATTAGAGTCTTGAGTTATCAGAACTGCATTTTTTGAGTTAGTGTTTGAAATCCTGTCAATTAAGTCATTATGAGTATTAAAAGGGTTAGCATCATTTCCCTGAGTCAGAGTATGATTGAAAAAATTAGGTGTTTTTGTGGTTAAGCTTTCGGTTACAGGTTCTTTAGGAGCCATATGATCATTAGCAAGTACTTTCACTGTTGTTTTCATAGGCAATAACACATTAGACTCTGTAGCCATGTGATCGTTAGCAGGCACAACCACTGTTGGTTTAATTGGCAATAACACTTTAGATCGAGAAATCAGCACAGAATCAGTGACCATATGATCATACACAACATCTATACACACAACATTATTAGAAACAAAATTCACCACATATTCCAGAACAATTTGGTTGGATAAGCCTTCAGGTTCATAGCTAGCATTATCATTTGAAACTGAATCAGTGAATACATTCTTTTTCTCTAAAGATATCTTAGATTCAGTATCCACATGAGAAGTACGCATTGGATTATAAGTCAACGGTTCATTTTCGTGCATAGAGTTCACATTTCCAGAAGTTTTAGTGGTAGAAAATGTAACTTAGGGATCCTTTAACAAGGATCAATTCTTTAGGACTTGAGTCAACAATTTTCTGTTTATCCTTGGATATGACCTGATTATTCTGAGGACCAGCTTTTTCACTACTCTGGTTTTGTACCTTATCCTATGATACCTTCTGAGCCTGCACTGAATGGTTAGTTTTATTCTTAATAACTGGAATATAAACTTTGTCCTATGAGGTTAAACCAGAAGAGGATGGCTTCATTCCATTACCTTAAGTCCTTCTCTATTCTTCTTTGGAATGAGCCACCTTACATGTATTATTTATTGTTGAACTTGATGGCCTCCAAGCATTTAGGGTGGTTGGATTTTGATCATTCCTGCAAAAGGAGGTAGATTTCCCTAATGTGAGGCAGTTAAAAAATATTTTGTCATTCCTTCATATTCTAGGTATTTCCAAAAACCAAATCCTCAATAATGTATCCATATCCTTTCCAACAAAGGCTTTTTAATAGCTATCTCATCATAGACCTTAGCTACATGAGGTCTAGATCTACAAAACATTTCCTTATCAACATTAATTGGTTTTCCAATTATATTTCCTAATGACATCATTACCCACTCATAAAATAATTTTTGGGGAAGTTGATACATGGAAATCCAAACTGGAACTATAGGAGAGTCTACATTCGGGTTAAAGTTTGGTTCTCATTTAGTAATTCTAAGAGAGTAAGGGCCAAAGTTCTAAACCTTGTGGAGCCAACACCGATAATAATCTTCTGGTAAGGTGAATTTGATCAATACCTAGTGGTTATCTAGTAGGGAGATGTCTGCATAACCTATAAAACTAGCTGTTTGGAAATCTTTGCAAAGTTGATCTAATTAGGGCTTGTTGCAAGCAAATTTGCCGATCAACATCAGCTGAAGTGGTGCTTCTAGTGAATTTTCTTCTAGCAGCTCATATTCTTCGATTGTTAAGCTAAGATCAAGATCTCCTATATGGTCGATCTTCTATTTTGGATTGAATGGAACTCTAGTTTGTGATGGTATCGTATTTGTATCAAGGCGTAGTGTTTTTTTAGCAATTATGTGCCTAAAGCTTTCAGCAGATGGAAAAGCTGGTTGAGGTTCTGGTGGCGGCCCTGTCAAGAAGGCATTGACGGAGAGTGCTGGAAGGGTTTACAGTAAGTCGGCATTTTAGGTTTTCAAATCACCTCAGAGCTATGTGAGATATATATGTATATATATAATGGGGAGTAATAATTTTAGTACATAAAAATAAAAATAATTATACACTTTTGTTATACATGTATTTACCCCTATTCACATGTTATGATATTTAATTGGTAGAAATGTAATTTTACCAACAATTTAGTTTTAACACTCTTTTTTAAAATTAAATACTCACCGCGGTGAGGGGGTATATATTAAGCTCCCCGAACCTTTCAGAATAAACGAAAAGATGTTCATATACAAACGATGTGCAACAATGTGGAAAGTTATGAAAAAATTATGCACACTAAGTATATTACTGAATCTTATGTCTCCAAACCCCTTGAAGACTAAAGACTCGACCCTAAATCCCAATTGAGACATACTATGGCCTACCACCTTTCTACCTCCACACCCTAGTATTAACAGAAATGAATGGCCCCCCATAGTAGTCTCTTACAGATCACTAACCCTATAGCGACCCATTATAAATTCTTCATATCTAGAAGTAACATCACTAGTATGCAACATAACTTCAGTGATGCCTTTGCCTCCATTTGAAACTGAATTCAGACACCGGTTGTTATGCATTTTCCACCTGAATTGGTTAAAGACTGAGTTGATGTATCTATGTAGAAGATCTTCCCTACTCCTTTGCAGACAACAGTAACTAATTCCAAATAGAGGTCATAAATTCCAGCAGAAGTAATATCATACAAAAAAAAGATATGGAAAACAAACTACATCCAAGTTGATTAGTCCCTGAATCTGTTTAGGGATAATGCTAAAGGAGAGAGAAGAGCTTACCCATTTAGTACTTGTATCCTTAGAAATAGATTCATCCACACTATTCCATTCTCCATAGATGTGTGATATTGAAGCTCGAAGATGATTAAACTGATTCCAGATTTCTCTAACAATACATGTATACCTCCAGGGAATCCTAAATTCTCTTCTGATCATCTTAAGTAACAGAATGGAGTCACATTCAACTTGGAAGTTTGTTAAACCTGCCTGAGATACTAGTTATAAGCACAACTGAAGGATTTCCATTTCAGCTTGCAAAGAAGAACAGTTTTCCAAAGCTTTTACAGCTGCACTTATTAGAGTACCAGTAGAGTCTCTAATTACAGCACCAGCACCAGAGGTTCCATTCCTAAGAACAGAGCCATCAATATTAAGTTTATAAGCTAGGATGCTTCCATTGAACAATCAATTATTTATTTTTATTCTTTCTACTTCCAGGCTTTGAATAAAGAAGAACAGGTAAGTTTGAATTCAAAGACCATTTTTATTTTAACTTATAAGCCTCAAAGATATCCTGAAATTGAATAAGGATTTTTTTCATCATGATTTTTGTGTTTGGTTTAATGTTATCAAAATGAGATTTATTCCTTGCACATCATATAAACCAAACCACAATGCATGGTATAATTATGACAGGCTTAAAAACTCATTAGATGAGTGTTTGACATTCCAGTAGAAGAAATATCTGTCACAAAGTGTGTTGAAATATGTATTCTTAATTCCAAAGATCTTGTTTATCAAGCCCCGTAACCTAGAGGTGAAAGGGCATGAATTAAAAACATGGTGAAGATCATCAGAAGAATTGTCACAAAAATAGCATTTTGAGGGTAGATGCATATTGAAGTCTTCCAGAATGTTTGGTAATGCTAAGAGCCTATTAAGCAGCTTCTAATTAAAGATACATATCTTTTTAGGTAGTAGATCAGACCAGAGAAATTTAAAAGATGGAATAACATCTTTTTCTCTTTGAGTAGGTCATAAGTAGATTTTATTGAAAAAGGCCATTTTGGGCTTCCAGATCATGGAATCACAATAATCAGGAAAATGAACAAAACTTTTTTTGCAGAAAGAATATAACATGAGCAGGTAATCCTTGTTAAATGTTGTGTAGAAAATCATATTGGTTGTTGGAAAAACAATCTCTGATTGAAGCATTTGGACTTGGGTATGAAGAATCAGAATTCCAGAGAAGATAAAGGGGACCAACGTCTGTCCAGTTAGCATTCCATAAGGATACATCTTTAGTGTCTATTTGAATCATTGAATTTTGGATAGCTAAATAAGAAATATTTATGATCCTTTTCCAAGTTTTTGAAGTTTTTAATTATTAGGATGAGACCACATGAATTCGGGCTATAGGGAATTGCCCTATTGCAGTTTCCACCATAATTTCAAAGAAAAGCTTTTTACAGGTGTATGTAGATTCTTAATGCCTAAGCCATTCTCAGACTTTGGAAAACATAATTTTAAAAAAGAATTCCACACTTTTTTGTTCCCTGTTTCAGAATCATTGACATTCCAGAAGAATTTAACCAGAATATAATGGATTTCGTCAAAGATATTGTTTGTGGGCTTTAGGGTAGCTATAAGGTGGATTGTAATTGTAGATAAAACATGCTTGATCAGTGTGAGTTTTCCAGCCTGATTTAAGGATCTGTTTTTCCATTTGAAAATTTTGGCAGGGATAGTATCTACTAAACCCTGCTAGTAGATGTTTTTGTTCCTTCCTAAGAAGATAGGACTGCCCAAACACTTGAAAGGAAAAGATCCTTCAAGCATCCCAGTTTGAGAGATAATTTCATTTTTAATTCTGGGGGTAGCAAATTTAGAGGGGGAGAAATTTGATTTCTCAAAGTTAATTTTTTCCATGTGGAAAGTTCAAAAGATCTGAGAAACAGTAAAAAGGGTTTCAGACCACTTTTGTGTATTTTAAGAAGATACTGGTGTCATCAGCAAAAGCTAGATGTGTGACACTCTTCATAGATCCTGACAATCTGAAGTATTCAATATTAGCATATTGTAATAGGAAATTGAGATTTCTTGAAAATGTCTCAACTAAAAGGATGAATAAGTAAGGAGAAAGTGGATCTCCTTGTTTAAGTCCCCTAGAGGGTTTGAAAAAACCATTTTAAATACCATTAACCAGTATTGAGAAATGAGATGCCTTAATGTTTCCCAAAATTAGATTTACTAAAGTAGCAGTAAGCCCCATTTTCAGTAACATACAGTTTAGAAAATGCCAGGAAACCCTATGAAAAGCCTTCATCATATCCAATTTTAATATGACATTAAAGCTTCTGCTTTTGGTGTTAAGAAAAATTTTTAATTCTTGCATCAGTAATACATTATCAACCAACTCCCTTCCTTTTACGAAGGCTACTGTTCATGACAAATGAGGGAGGGCATGATAGGTTTTAATCTTTGACTGAGTAACTTTGAAAATAATTTATATACAAAGTTACATAAGCTCATAGGCCTAAAATCTTTGAATGAGCCTGTAACTTCTTTTTTGGGAATTAAGGTTATCAGAGTAGAGGAAATTGCCCTAGGGATGGGATTACCATCCATAAATTCATTCATTGCAAGGAGTAAATCATCCTTAATAATGATCCAGCATGTTTTGAAGAAATTTTCTGAAAAAACATTAGGACTTGGCGCAGAAACACTGTGTATAAATGTTAAAACATCTAATTGTTCTTCTAAAGTGAAAGGTTGTGTCTGTTTAGAGTTCATTTCCTTAGTTACCATGGTTGGTACATTTTCTATCAGCCAGGCTGTATGAATACCCGAATCATCATTGTTTTCCTATGTTAATACTCTTGTAAAGAAGTTTACAACCTCATTGCCTATATCTTTTTGATCAGTTAGCCAAAATCCATTAGAATCTTTAATTGATGCTATAAATTGCCTAGAATGTTTAGCCTTTACTGTGTTATAAAAGAATTTTGTATTTCTTTCCCCATCCTTCAGCCATTTTATCCTTTATTTTTGTTTCCAGAAAGTATCTTGTTGGGATAAGGCTAGGGTAAATTCAGCTTTAGACTTATTAAAGGCAATAAGATTAGCATTATTTTCCAATCTTTGTAAGTCCATTTATGCTTTTAAGAAGATTTCTTCACAGGTCTGGACTTTATCAAAGATATTACCAAAAGTGTTCTTGAACGCATACAATTTCAACCTACATAGTATTTTATTAAAAATAGAGAAATTCAATTATAAAAAAGATTAAAAAATATTTTTTGAAAAAAATAAATAATATTTAATTATGAAATAATTTGGAAGCTCAAATAAAATTTTTGTAACACTAAAAGTAGTGTACCGAACAATCACTTGGAAAAAGTAAAAATATGTAATTAATTTATGAAATAACTTTAAATTAATAAATTTTACTTAATACACCAATAACAAATGCTACATAAAAAAAAGTTAGATGTGAGTTTAAATAATTAAATAACATTGCAGTTCTTTATTCCTTAATATATATATATATATATTATAATTAAATTCTTTAATGAAAAATATATCATCATAAAATGCATAAAAGAAAGGCGGTGTAGAATATAAAAAATACACAAATATTTACTTTTAAACATGCAAATTAATGATAGATAAGAGAAAAAAGTTGGGAATAATTTAGTCTCAACCCTAGGATCAATTTGGGCGGAGGTCAATTTGGGCGGTAAAATGATGGAGCTCAATTCTCCCTTGTCCATTTTCTTCCTAATTCCATGGGTATGGGCCATGCATTAATTTATGACGTTACCAACTTTTCAATATCTTCTCAAATATTTAATGTATTGGAAATTTTCTTAGGGATCAATAAAAATAATATTTAAAAACAATATGAAAGGATATTATTCAAAAATAAATTTATAGAGTGAACTATTAGATTAAATACACTGTAACAACTCTAAAACATCATTGTCATACCTGGAAGATTGACCTAAATAACGAAGTTAATCTTAGTAACGTATATAGTAATTGAATGACACTGTAACGTATATAGTAATTGAATGACACTGTAACGTAGATAAAATTATCGACTGGATAAAATTAAATTTTGGAAAAAAAAGAATGGATGAGATTAGAACATATATTAATATTATAAATCCAAAAATAGAGAAATGTGTGATAATTAATGACACCGGGAGTACTAAATGATATATATTAAAAACAATATTCTTTGAAAAATGGTTATCTATTTTCCCTTTTTATTTGGAATAATATTTCTAATAACTTTTTAGAAAATCAATGGTTTTTATTCATTCATTATTTTTTTTTCCAATTCAACCTACAGTATAAATTTCATTTTTTAATATTTTATGTAATTAAAATTATAATTCATAATTAAAGGATTATAATGTCAATGGATCGTCCATGTTTAAGGTGCATCTTGACGCAACTAATTATTGGGATAAACTCCAGTATGGTAAGTCGTACCTAATACACGTAGTCTATGTTCATTTAACATTTATTTTTTGCTTAATCATTCCATACTGTTGGTATGCCTTGAATACTGTAATAGCCGCTTCTGCGACCCTGGCCTGGAATACAACTACATCTACAATTATGATAAGAATATAATTCCAATTCCAATTTGGACTGATGTTGATTTGGGCCGAATTGTGTTTTGTTCCAATCCCAGTTTGTTAGGGTTTAGTGGAGACAATATATAAAGTGTCTCTCTTCTCTCTGTAAACATTAATTCTGTTCTGCACTTAGATAGGTAGAAATCTGGCCAATTTCTTGGCGTCTGTAACCTGCTACCTATTATAGTGAATCCGTCTCCCGTGGATGTAGCCAAATTGGTGAACCACGTAAATCTTGTGTCTTGTTATTTTCGTTCATATTTTCTGTTCTTTCTCCATTCCGCACAACACATACTAATTGTTTTATTTATTTATAATGTAGTACATCTCGAGGACATGCTAGAACATTTATTAGTCATAAGACCTCTCTCACGTTGTGTTGAGGTCCAATGGATCCGAGTGGCATAAGAGCTACTCGGGGAACCATAAACTATCAAGGCTTTGTCCCCAAAGGGTTTTTGACATTTTTTTACTGACAACGGCCTGCTTATTAGGGATATGGTTTTCGACCCTGTTTTTTTATAATAAGATTTTGGACAAACAATAAACATCAACCGTCCATCACATATGACGTCGGTAATACCGACATCAAATGCAAAGTCAACTAATTCATAGTACATCATTTACGTCGTCACATCTCATTCGGTAACATCATTTACTTTGATTTCAAAACATTTTACTTTGGTTAAAAAATAACCAAGGTAAATAACCTACGTTTTACCTTGGTTATATTTTAATCAACTTATAAAGTGAAACCTTTTACCTCTTTTTTCAAAAAAATAATGTAAAAGAACCTTTTACATCGGTGATTTGAAAAATAGTTTTTTTCAAATGAGTTAAAATAATCAAAGTAATAAATATATTTTTCTTTTATTGTAATGAGTATTCTTTTAGCAAAAAATAATTATAATTTAGTATAAAATAAATAAAAAGATATTAAATAATTTTAAAATGTTATATTATATGAAGATAAATAAAATAAATGTATAATATTAGTTTGAATTTGTCATCACCTCCGATTGTCACATCATCCTTCCAAAACATTTATTTAATGAATATTTAATTATCAAAAAATCTAACCAACTATTCTTATTTGTATATACTAAAACTAGAAAGTTTTTTTTACCAAGTTTCATTTCTCTCTTAGCCACATCCCTCATTTATTGATTATTTAGTTAAATAAAAAATAATAATTAATTGAAAATTTACTTTATTTCTTCTCCTCTTTTATTTTGCTCTTCCACTTTTAACCGGACAAATAAATATCCTATACAATATAATTTTTCTTATATCAAAATTACACGATTCTGTACACAATTCTATATACTAATCCAACCTGCTAAGTTGTAAGAATATGGCAATTTGATGATGTAGTTTAAAATCGTAACTTCAAGTTGTGTTTTATGAAAAACAACCAAATTGCACAATTCATAAAAACTATTAATCTCTTATTTCTTATAATTCTTCAAATCCATAACATAAAAATTATCACAATGCTCTCTTCATTCCTAGTAGCTATATATATATATATATATATATATATATATATATATATATATATAAAGTTAACATGTTACACTAAGTTGTATAATTTACAATGCAAAGAGAGATAGCAAAGAGACAAGATGACACTTGCAGTCTTAACAATCTCACCAATTCTTAATTGACTAAATTTTAAATGTAAATGGTAAGTGATATTATAATTTATTTTCATCTGATTCAAAATCAAAATAATTTATTAAATTATAAAAATATATAATTGGTAAAAAAAATTATAATTATTTTATAATTCATAACTAAGAATACTTTTACTATTTTCTTTATGATTCGATAATTACAGTAGAATTAATTATAAAATACTTCATTATTTATGAATACATATATATATATATATATATTACATTTTTATAAGAATATATAGGTTATAATTGATAGTATTTATATTATTATAAAAATTATTTTTCTTATCTTCAAAAAATACATAAATATAATTAGTTATAGTTTTTGAGTTTTTCTCTCCTTTGGTGTGGGCGAAAAGGCACCAACTATGTGTACTTCTCATCTCAGCCTCTGATTGGTGACTCGCTGGAGTGCCGCCATGGGAAAATCAGGTGATAAGCATAGGAGGAAGAAGGTCACATTGCAACCGATGAGAGAAGATAAATCAGAAAAAAAAACAACCTCGGATGAAAAAATGCGGTGAAAAAGAAGCAGGAAAAGCTCAGGAGGTGACACCAACTCATAGCCCGATAATACTAGATCTGAATTCGTCAATGAGCAAAAGGCTCTCGTGGAGTGACAAGGTGGAGGAGGAAGAGAATCAAAAGTGGACCTCTCTTTTTTATTCTCAGAAGGATGTACAGAAATATAGTACTGTGATCATTGATGGAATGGAAATGGGCGAAATATCATTGGATGATGTTGCTGAAGGAGTAAAACAATGGCAAAATTGCATAGTTTGCAGAACTCTCGGGTGCAATCCCCCCTTCAAGGTATTGAGGGTTCTTTCTATAGAAAATGGGGGAAAATATTGTGAAAGTATGGCAGTTGAAAAGGGGGGTATTCATGTTAAAAATTAGTACAAAACAAGTCTATGAAGAAATTGTTAACACTAGTATGATTAGCTTTGATGGAAAACCTGTGGTTATTAAATTGTGGGAAAAGGATATGGATCTAAGTGAGCCTGATTCTATTCAAGTATGGATTCAACTACTTGATCTGCCCTTAGAATATTGGAAGCCTACTACAAGTAAAATTGTTAGTTCTATTGGTAAGCCAATTTGTCTGGACAGAGCAACAACTGAGAAAGAAAGACTATCTTTTGCTAGATTACAGATTGAAGTAAAAATCAGAGATACTAAGCTTGAAAAAGTCATATATATTAATAAGAACGAAGTGATTGTTCAACAAAATGTTATATTTGAATTGAAGCATGTGGCATGTGCAACCTGTAGAATGTATGATATGAATCTCTTTGCGAATGATTTGCGGAGTTAATATCTTTGATCTAGTGAAGGGATCTGCAAACCTGCACTATCTCGCACGAAATTCAGGAGTCTAACCCTCGGGGTACACCTAACTTCAACTTGCTCTCTAACTAGCCCTCGGGATTAGATTACAAGGTTTATTGATACTTAACTAGCCCTCGGGGTTAAGCAACAATGGAATAGCTCACAAGCAAAGAGTATGAACTCAAAAGGTTGTATATTTGATTGATAAAGTGTAAGGTAAAAATTAATGTTGAAAGCCACCCCTATTTATAGCACATAGGTATGGTCTTCAAAAATACAAACAAGAAACTGAAAAGGATTATGACAGCTTTAAGAAGCTAAAACCATATTTAACTAGGCTACCTAAAATAAATGACTATATTCTTCAAGATAAATTTTGAATTAATATTGCCTTATCTAATCTTACCAAATCTAATTCTAATTAAATCATAATTGAATATTCTAACACCTAAAATAAATGCATGACCGAAACATTAATTCTTCCAAGGCCAACATGGCTGAATTAATGGGCCTTATTCTAAAATAAGTAAATGGTTAAACTACCTCATTAAAAAACCCAATGGGAAAAAAAGTATAGTGTTATCTTCTAAATATTCTAATAAATAAAAATAAATAAAGAAACCTAATTCGAATCATTCCCTCCGAGGTCGAAAATTTTCGTCGATCTTCAAAAATAAATGTAGATCAGCGTCCCAAGCCATCCTTGCGAAATCTTGTTAATATACAGTGCCTGGACGCTGACTAGGCTGAAAAATCCTAAAAGTTGCGAGAAGAGAACTACTAGCGCGAAACTCAAATAAACCACGATAAATTTATGATCTCATGAGATAATGAACAGATCGTGATATGAAGAAATGGAGTGGCTATTTTACGCATGTAAAACACGCGCCTCAGGTGATGCGCATGTGATTTCCACGCGCTTTGGCTGTGAACTGGCGCGTGATGGACACGCGCTGACCTTCTTCCTTGCGCTGAACTTCTATTCGTTGCAGAACCTACGCTTTCGGTGACCGGAGAACACTGAAGCGGAGAGGATTCTTAGCTTCGGAAAACCAGGAGCTGAAAACCAAAGATCGGAAGCTTCTGGAGTTGACCGGAGAAGACTAGATCAGATCTGTAACAAAAATTATGTTTACCAGAGAATAGGATCGAAGAACAAACGGGTGGCGAGAAGATACAGTGTGGTCGAAGACGGGGATGAAGGAGAAGAACGGAGAAGCTCTAGTCTGGCATTGATAGGATTTGTAGTAAATGGTAAACAAACAATGGGCTTTGATGACGGAACTAGCGGAGATCGGAGTTGGGTTGCAGTGCGGCGGCAGAATCGTCGGATATGCTGAGCGGCGGTGGCGGTGATGATTCTTGTGGCGGTGAATGTATGGCGGCGGAAGTGGCTTGAAGAAATTTTTTTAAAATTTTTTTCTGAAAATAAACTCAAAGAAAGCTTGAAATTCCTGTTGAATTTTCGGTCACTAGGAAATCTTTCGCTTTGCTCTGATACCAACTGACATGAATCTCTTTGTGAAGACTTATGATTTGCGGAGTTAATATCTTTGATCTAGTGAAGGGATCTGTAAACCCGCACTATCCCGCACAAAATTCAAGAGTCTAGCCCTCGGGGTACGCCTAACTTCGACTTGCTCTCTAACTAGCCCTCAAGATCAGATTACAAGGTTTATTGATACTTAACTAGCCCTCGGGATTAAGAAACAATGGAATAGCTCTCTAGCAAAGAGTATGAACTCAAAAGGTTGTATATTTGATTGATAAAGTATAAGGTAAAAATTAATGTTGAAAGTCACCCCTATTTATAGTACATAGGTATGACCTTCAAAAATACAAACAAGAAACTGAAAAGGATTATGACAGCTTTAAGAAACTAAAACAATATTTAACTAGACAACCTAAAATAAATGACTATATTCTTCAAGATAAATCTTGAATGAAATATTGTCTTATCTAATAGTACCAAATCTAATTCTAATCAAATCAGAACTGAATATTCTAACACCTAAAATAAATGAATGACTGAACCATTAATTATTCCAAGGCCAACATGGCCGAATTAATGGGCCCTATTCTATAATAAAATAAAAGATCACACTACCTCATCAAAAAACCCAATGAAAAAAAGAGTATAGTGTTATCTTCTAAAAATCCTAATAAATAAAAATAAATAAGGAAACCTAATTCGTATCAATATATGAACACTTCCCTACTGATTGCAGGAAAGTTAAAGAGGAGAAATGCATACAGAAGAGAGAGATTTTTGTGCGAGTGAAGAAGTAGACTCTGATTAATGCTGAGAAAACACAGTCGCCTGTGAAACTGAGGAAAGGCCCTGACTCAACTACTGTATCCAGTAATCAGGTTTTTCATCCCGGAATTGAAAAGAGATTGTTAATACTGGTAATTTGAAAATGAAAGGCAAGATGGGAGAAAGTGGTTAACAAGGAATTTTGGCTGATAACAAATCCCCTGATATATGAGTCTTGCTACTTAGAATATTAGAGGATTCAATAAGAAAGCAAAGCACAATGAAGTTAGAAGGTTCATCCTGAAAAACCAAACTGGGCTGCTTAGTCTCTTTGAAACAAAAACAAATTATGCAAGAAAATGAAAAAAATATATGGAGAAGGTTGGGAATCAGATACAATCTTACTACAAACAGCTATGGTGAAAGAAGGGAGAGAATATGGGTGATATGGAGACCTAATTTGATCAAGATTGAAGTACTAAATTACAGTGAGCACTGGATGGATTTGAGTTACAAAAGGCTAGAAAATAACAAGTGCTTTTGCTGCACTTTTGTGTTTGGTTTTAACACTGGTCCAAACGAAAAACCTTTGTGGGAGTTCCTGAAGTCAGTTGGCACTAGGAATAAGCCATTGATAATCCTAGGGGATTTTGTTTCACCATTATAACCTAATGATAGGATTGGTAAGAATCCAGTGGATGAAAAAATAACCAGAATATTTCCAGTCAATAGTTGAAGCATTGGAGTTAGCTGAAATCAGATCCATTGGGGCTAAATATACTTTGAGTAACAGGAGCATTGGAGATGACAGAGTATTTAATAAGATAGATATATGCATGATCTGTAAATAATGGATGACAGAGTTTCAGGATGCTATTTGTGTGGTTGAAAATGAATTGTGCTTAGACCACTTGCCATTACCAGTAAAGTTCAGTACGGAGAGGAAACTGGAATTTAAAGCATTCATGTTTTTCAATATGTAGGGTAAATCAGATATTTTCTTGAGTCTAGTGGGCAGCATTTGGAAGATGAGGAAAGTCGAAAATCTCTTTGATGTTGCTAAAGTTCTGAAAATGATGGAGAAGCCCTTAAAATTGCTAAACAAAAGGGAATTTAATGACATATCTGGAATGGCAGATAGAGCACAAGAAAAGTGTGATGAAGCCATGATAAACCTGAATGCACAGCCTGAAGTTCTGGAGTTTCAACAACATGAGTTAATTGCGAGGAAAGAGGCAGAGATTGAAGGAGACTGAATACAGTTTTATCTAGCAGAAGGCTAAAATTGAATGGATGTTGGAAGGTGACAGGCCCACAAACCTATTCTATAACTCACTAAAGAGGAGACGGCATGGAAACATAATTGCAACCTGGGAATGGAATGATCAGGTGATATTTGATCAAGTAGAAATTGGGGAATGCTTGGTGAAGCACTGAGGGCTCAATTAGGGGTAAGTGTGTCAGTGATAAAACTAGATAAAGAGGTGGTGAAACATGGAAACATCCTAGGCCTGGAGCAGCAACTCAAACTAATTGGAAAGGTGGATAGAGATGAGATTTATAAGGCTTTGAAAAGAATAAATGGGTCTAAAAGCCCCGGTAAAGATAGTTACACAAGTTCTTTTTTCCAGGAAGCTTGAGGAGTAGTTGGAGATGATTTGATCAGTGCCATTCATGTATTCTTTGCTAATGGGAAAATGCCTGCTATGTTCAGGAATGATGTCATCACCCTGATTCCAAAACTAGAACAACCTAAGAAACCTGTTGATTGTAGGCCAATTGCTTTTTGTTTAGTGGTGTACAAAATCATCACTAAAATCCTGTGTACAATAAGAGGTGAAGTTCTTTCTAACCTTATCAACAAAAACTAGTGTGAATTCATCAAAGGCAAGTATGTAGCTCACAACATACTACTTGCCCAGGAGCTTTTGAATAGATATGGTGTCAATACAATGAGGCCTAACTGTGTTGCACAAATTGAACTTAGCAAGGCCTTTGATAGTATTATCTGGAGCTTTATGATTGACTCGTTGAAAGAGCCTCATTTCCAATATCAGATGATACAGTGGATTCAGTGTAGCTCTATGATTTCAGAATTGTGCATATTATACAATGGAAGGTTCACTAGTTCATTTGTGGCCAAGAGAGGTGTTAAGCGGGGGGATCCAATCTCACCTCTGCTATTTGTGACCAGTATGAAATATTTCACCGAACTTATGAAGATGTAGATGCAGTTAGAAAAGATAGACTACCAACAAAAATGCAAAAAAGCTGAGGTACACTCATTTCTCTTTGCTGATGATCTACTGCTATTTTGTGGTGCAAAATTGAAAAGTATGGCTGGTGTTCGAGATGTCCTGAGCATATTTAAAAACACTACTGGGCTGGTTACTAATGACAGAAAGTCAAAATTGTTTTTTTCTAAAATGGAGGAGTCTGATATGATTATGCTGGCTGGTGCACTAAAAATTTCCAGAGGAGTCTTTCCCTTGAAATATATTGGTCTCACACTATCCACAGTTAAGTGGGAAAAAAGTGACTGTGAAGTCATGATAGAGAAATTCAATAGTTGGATCTACACTTGGAGTTCAAGAAACTTGTCCAATGCAGGTAAACTTCAGCTCATAAACCCAGTTTTGTTCAGTCTATCTGGATAATGGTGACATGTTTGAAATTTTTCTAAGAGTATTCATAAGAAAATCACCCAAATGTGTACTTGTTACTTATGGGGGAGAGAACAGGGGAAATGAGGCTTTACAACTGTGGCCAGGAGTTCTCTCTGTAACAGCAAAAAAAAATGGAGGAATGGGCATCCAAGATTCTGCTCTATGGAACAAAGGTGCAATGTTTAAACACCTCTCGGATGTGAAGAATAAAAAATATTTTTACGGGTTAAATGGGTGTCTGAATAATATATCAATGGGAGACCACTGAAAGAATGCAGCTACCTAGATACACATAGTTTTCCATGGAAAATGCTAGTTTTCCATGGAAAATGCTAGTTTTCCATGGAAAATGCTAGTTTTCCATGGAAAATGCTAGTTTTCCATGGAAAATGCTAATTACTTTGAAGCAACAGGATATATTTGCAGAATTTGATCATTACATTAATAGAGATGGCAAGTTGATCATTCCTAAGGTTTATGAGATTCTGAAAGGGGGTGAGGAAAGGTAGTATTTGAGGGAAGTCGTCTAGAGCGGATTTATACAACCAAAATAGAGATTCTTTTCTCTGGATGGTGATGAACATGAACCTTCCTACTAAGGCCAGACTGAAGGGTATTGATGTGTTGAATGAAGGTACATATTGTTGCTTTTGTGGTCTAACTGAGGACCTGCATCACTTGCTGGTAGATTGTGTAAATGGAAAACAATTGAGAGTCGGGTTGTTATCGGCAAGCTTTTGTAATGTCAGAGATTTGAAGACGGCTCTATTCATGTTAGCAGGGAAGAAGAAGCAAATGAAATTTTCTTTACTAGTGGCTGGAATTTACAATTTGTAGCTAGAAAGAAATAGAAGGGTTTTCTCGGGTGTGGAATTAAAGGCTAAATCTTTTGTGGCTCAAGTACTCAATGAGGAAAGATAAAGGATAGAAAGATGTGTTTGTTAGTTTTAGTTGCTGAAAATTTGGATTGTAATAGACTAAGAGTGATGGTCTAAATCCTGTACTAGTTCTCCTTGGTTTTAATAGAATTCATTATTACCAAAATTTTTTTTATAAGTTTTCAGAAAATACTAAATTATATTATATTTTAATTTTAATAAAAAAATGTAATATAATAATGATTATATTTATTTCTTTTAAAATGTGCATCACACGATTATTAATATAGTAAGTAGAAATACATCTCCTGCGAGACCGTCTTATGATAAGACCAAGGGTAAGTTATGTAATAAGAAAGATATAAAATATGATGTTTTAAATTTAGGGATTAATATGGAAATACTTTTGAATCAGGGTTAGTCTTAAAAGAAGGGCAGAATGTAATCAAGGTTAATTTTAATATTGTGTGGCAAAACATGTACTTAAGATTCTAGGGTTCAAATGTGTGCTCGGGTTATTTTAAGTAATATTGTGTAGCAATACTTGTGTTATTGGTGGAAATATATTATCAATTGTGTGCTTAAATGAAAGCATTGGAAAATGGGTAAAGTTTTGAGAGATCCACAAAAGATGAAATTTAGAGAATGACAGAAATGTTAGTACGGTACAAATCAATATAACACTTTTTCTTCAATATTTATTGTTCTTTTTACATGGATTCTGGTGTTTCTCATAGGGTACGAGAAATTTTAAAAAAAGAAATGCAAAGTTGAACATAACTCCACACCGTAAGAGTTGTTGAGGTTATGGGTTGGCAGCCCTGGAGATTTTAAAGGGAAAATTTGAATCAGCTGTCTTATTGGAAATTGAGGGGGGTGGGGGGGGGGGGATGAACAAGGAAGAGGCTAAGAAACCGGTGATTCCATTGGAAGTCTATCAAATTGACAGTTGCAATCTATTCCTAAGAGATCAACGAGACAAGGATGGTTAATATGTGAAGGATGAGGCAGTCGAACTGACGAAAAAAGTGGTACGAACTATTGACTTGTTTTATATCAATTGTGATAATTTTAAATTTCATAGGCCGCAATGATAAGAAATTATTCGTTTAAATATCAACCGTCATAGGCCACAATGATAAGATATTATTCATTTCACCTTACATTGAGAGGTGATGTTTTAAATTTCATTATGTTCTACATGTCGTTCGTTGTTAGTGCTTGTGTAAATATTTGATTAAATTACATGTTCGTATGTAGTAATCATTGAAGACTAATTTTGATTGTTCCGAAAAACAAGATTGTGTATTGGATTGATCTCTTACACTATCAACCTTCACAAACTTTTGTGGATATCTTAGGGAGTGCATTCGATGGGTTGAATGTCACAAACCCTTTAGTGTAGCACAAACCAAGGTATGAGTTCCGATAACATTTACTTTAAAGTTGTTATTTAGTATTTACTCATAATATTCTCTACATATCACTACAAGAAACGAGTATAAGCGTGAGAGTGTGGGTACTATGTAATGTTATATGCAGCGGAGTGCGTTAAAGATATACGATTGGATTTCCTTGAAATGGATAAGGTGATAATTTTTTCAATATTTATGCCAACCTTTGTTTTTTTTAGATAATTCCACCTGTGATGGTGGGGGGTTTGGCAGACCCCTACCCGTTTATTAATTAAATTAAAAGATACAGAAAAAGAGGGGGGGCGTAATACCTTACCTCTGAGAGTTCATCTGATGATCTTTGAAAACTATACATTAACCTGCTAATAACCTAAAGATCAACAGATACAACCTTGGAATAATAAGTACATAGTTATCTAATTACTCTAATCTAACATGAGGAGTTCCTTCCGCATCTAGCTTTACTAGTCCAGCCACTAGTGTAGGCAAACCTGCAGAAACATAGATGTTATTTACCTGTTTGTGGCTAGCCATCTTTGCGAGTGAGTCAACAGCACCATTGGCTTCTCTGAAAATATGTTGCAACGAGTAAGTCATTCCTTGAAGTAGATTCCAAATCTCCCTCATCATTGGCAGTAATTTCCATGGAATCTTTAGTTGTTGTTGTATCATCCCATGTAGGACTTTTGAATCTGTTTCAATGTCAATACTCATGATGCCTCGTTCTTGAACAAGATGAATACCATGTAATAGAGCAGTGGTTTCGGCCTGCAAAATAGATTCAACCGAGATGGATTTTGACAAAGCTACAGTTACCTCACCAACATGATCTCTGATTATGCATCCGATACCAGCAGCACCATTGCAAAGAAAGGAGCCATCAGTATTGAGTTTGAATGTTGAAGGTAGTAACCATTTAATGCTTCTTATTGGTCTATGTCTTATAGGTTTCTGACTTAGCAGTCGGTATATGAGATAGAGCCCATTTGAAGTCCAGTTTGAATGCTAACAAGGTATCATTAAAATGAAATAAAATTCGTTTGAAAATGAACATTATATCTGGCTTTGTACCCTCAAATATGTAGGTACATCTGGCACACCACAGGTACCAAAGTACCACACAAGGTAATATTCTGATTAACTTTGCAAAAGATCCATCAGTGGAAGAGACATTCCAATAAAAATAGACTCTATCCCACAAAAGTTGAAATGTGTTATTAGTCAAACTGAAAGTAGAGTTCACTAGTTTCCAGAGTTGGTTGACATTCACACAAGAATTAAAAAAGTGATGGATAGTTTCAGACTCGTTAAAACAGAAACAACATCGTGAGGGGAGATGAAATTGGAAATCCTCCAGCACATCTGGAAAAGCTATAAGTCTATTTAAAAGTTTCCAGTTAAATAAACTAATTTTCTTTGGTAAAAGTTTAGACCACAGATGAGTGTAAGAGGGAATCTTCATTTTCTTCTCTCTTATCAGCTCATAAGATGATTTGACAGTAAAAGCTCCTGTCTGAGTAGGTTTCCAGATGAGGGAATCATCATAACTTGGAAATAGTTTATATTCCAGTTCCAGAATTTGGAAAATGTGATCAGGGAGGCAATTCCTGATGTGGGCAGAATAAGAAATTTTATTCTGTATGTACTCAGCCATTGTTAAGTTTTGATATGGAAACTCAGATGGATTAAGTAAGCAATCAGTTAGAGGTCCCATAGAAGTCCAGTTAGAACTCCAAAAAGAAACTAAACCAGATCCAAGAAGGACTTTTGTGTTACTTAAAGCTATGTGTTGCACCTCTTTGATTCTTTTCCAACTTCTGGAAGTTTTATGAGTGTCACTCATAGACCACATGATTTTAGCCCATAAAGAATTTCCTTTCTGAAGTTTCCACCACATTTTTAGTGAGAAAGATTTTGTTAGAGTGTTTAAATTTTTGAAATTTAACCCATTTTCCCTTGTAGGAAAACATAATTTAGGATAAGATTTCCAAATTCTGTTTTTCTGTGTATTGTCTAAGTTATTCTTCCAGAAAAAGCTAGCAAGAGTTTTATGAATTTGACTTATAATGTGTTGAGTTGGCTTCAACACAGTTATATGATGTATTGGCATTGAGGACAGTACATGTCTAATTAGTATTGTCCTTCCAGCTGGAGATAGTAGCTTATTCTGCCAGTGATTGATTTTATTTTGAATTGAAAGTAGCATGCCCTGGAAAAGTGAATTTTTAACCCTTCCTGTGAAAATAGGACATCCCAAGTATTTACATAGAATGGTTCCTTCCAGCATATTTGTTTCCCTTTTGATTAATGTTGTGATTCTGTTAGGTGTGTGTTTTGATATATGAAAAGTGGATTTCTCAAAATTCACTTTCTGACCAGAAGCCAATTCATATAATTTCAGAAAGTTCATTATTGTTTGTAATCCCTGTTTTGTGTATTTCAATAGGATTGCTGTGTCATCCGCATAGGAAAGATGTGATGATGATTTCATCCCAAAGGGTAGTTTGTAGGGCTGAATATTTCCGAATTGGTATAGAAAATTAAGGTTTTGAGAAAAGGCTTCTGCCATTAGTATGAAAAGCAGAGGGGATAAAGGATCACCCTGTTTTAAACCCCTAGATGCAGGGAAAAAACCAATTGTTTTCCCATTAATTAGTATTGAGAAATATGTGGATTTGATGTTCAAAAAACAAACCTTTGTTGATCTATGAACTAACACATAACAACTAAAATTGTGTGACTCGTGCAAAGATTTTTCCTAAGGATTCTAAGCTGTATTGTCCTGATGACATCAACAATGCCCGAAATTGTTTAGCAAGACATTTAGTTTATGTACGATCCCTTACTCTCGGAGCTCCAAATGTGGAACCTTAGAAAATTACTGTACCCTGAAAAACCAACATATCAATATCAATCTAAATGAAAGTATAAATTATAAATAAAAATTTAAGATAATAAAATAACACTAACTGAAGTTAGCTAAAACTGGTGCAATGGCAAGTAAGTCAGAGCATTCTTGAATCCCCCATGCACATACCCATGCAGGCGCGTTCTCCCTTACCCATTCTAACATCCAGGTTCTCTTCTCAATGGGGCATCGATATTTTCACAATACATGAATATAGCCCAAATTGTGTGCTTATGTACTATTCATGCATTTCAAATAATCAAGCACAATCATAATAATATCATGAACACAAAATTAGGAAGAACTAAAGAATCTCAAAAAACATATAGATTAAGACCATGCTCCTACAATTTATCCCCAGGCTATAAATCTACTTTACAAAAGATATATCCATGGAAAATATTAGCTTAGATACCATGGATCAAAGAAAATAAGATGAAAGGAAAAAGAAAACAAAAAGAATGAAAACTCTACATTATGTCTACTTAGAGTTTACTATAAGACTAAGGTTTATATATATAGTAGTATATGATTGGGCCTAAACATAGGTCCAAAATAAGCCAAAGTTAGGTCAAAACCCTAGTCACCCTTTCCCTCTTGTGGCAGAATCTTTCTCAAATATACTGCTCAAATCTATAAACCTCCTGAAGCTGAATTTCAGTTCGTTGGATAGAGCTCGGAAGGATGAAGATTTCGATATATGGTAGAGAGAGAAATCAGATGAAAATTGAGAGTGTAACATTAAAAATAGTGAGAAACTATCGCTTGGCACAGACTGTCACGGATGATGCGAAACGTGGCATATCCTTATTGGAGCAGGGCGCGAGGCTTTGCGCAAGCTACGTCAACCCCTTGGTGTGGGTAACATCATATGGCGTGGGGCGCAATCAGGGTTCTAAAAATGAAGCTTCTGATTCGCGCCCATGGTCGTTGGCCAGGGACGTGTTCAGGAAGGTTGAACAACTCAGAAACTAGGTGCGAGCCGTGTGTTATCCCACACCCCATGAGTTGGTCTTGGAATCTTGTATTTGGAACGATACAAGACGTAAAAAATGGGACGTCCAGCACCTATACTTAGCCGTTTGGGATGGGATTTGAACCTCGTGCTGGCGGCCGGTGGCGTTTGGCACGGTCCGCACCATAGCCTCATGCAGAATATTTTGGCACAAACCCTGGCCTTGTCGTATGGCCTCGTGCTAATTAAATTCGTACAGGACAGCTCCTTTGGCATCGGTCGTTCGTGCCATCCATGATTGGCCCGCGTCGACCCACTTGTGCCTACATCGGCTTAATTTGTTTCCTGCACTATGGGTGAACCGTTAGTCTGATTTGTGATTTTTTTAGTCAATTTTATATTGCTCAAGAAGTAAAATCCAATGGAATCAGCCTTGAAGGCTGATTCATTTTGGATTGTTCTCAAACTTTGGTACAACTCATCTGATCGCGATTCACCATTTCTCCCTTGCCCGTTTTGAACTCCAATGCCATCTATCTTTGGTTTCATCCTTCTACTACCATGATTAGACATCTGTGGCCTTTATCTTCTACCATTATAGAGGTGAATTACCTTGGATCTCATCTACCGTCTTTGGGAATGACCTTCAATATCTTCTACCGCCCTTACGAACGGTCTTAACATAGGATATAACCAAAAAGTACCAACGGGCGACCTACTAAAGATGATCACAAGGAAGATGAAGGGGCCCATGGATCCAAGATGTCCATTAGTACCAATTAAGTCTATAAAATGCAGGATTTAGACAAGAAAACCAAACATTGCCGTCTAAACCCTTGTCACGTAAACTCAACTAATACTACAAATTCACCAAATAAAACTAGCTAAAAACTATGCCAGATGCAATGGTTAACACATGCATAGTAAAGCAGATCACAAAAGCTAAGTTAACAATAGCCCTGGGGAGCCAAGAATTATTCCGGAAACAGAAATCTAAGGGTAAAATGGATAAAAGAGGGAGATGCTAATACTAAATTTTTTCATCTTCCAGATAGCAAAAAAAAAAAAAACAGTCCATTTCATCAATTAAAAATGCTAACGGGGAATGGTTACATGAACTAAACATAATAGTATTAGAATTTGAAACAAAGGCGGTGCTTCAAGGACTATATATGGCAGAGATACAAGGGATCAATACAGTGCATATAGATACGGTTTCACTTATACTCGTCAATATTTTAAGAAGAGAAAGGAATATCCCTTCTTGTTGTTGCAATGATATGCGACGGATCTAGAAAATGATGGAGAAAATCCAATGCAAAGTCTCACACATTTTCCATGAAGCAAACAAAGTAGTTGATTCATTCGCAAGACTTCCAACAGATAAACAGATAAATTTGAGGAGACTCAAAAGACTAATCAAACTTGATGAGATCCGGTTTCCTTATACAATGACCAGATGGGATTTATCACTTGAATGTAAATTCATTTATGAACTATTTCACGTTTTGTTGTACTTTTATAAGATGTAGGTTTTACGATTCTTTAGTTTTGATAGGATATTCGATCACAATCGTAAAAAAAAAACGTTGGTAAGGTAAGGCCATTAAGTCCCCTCCTTTTGTACCTTTGGTTTTAATATTAATAAACGGGTAGGAGTCTAACAAGCCTCCCATTATAGCAGGTGGATTTCTTTTATGAAAAGCTTATATGAACACTTTAAATACAGTGTTGTGATATCATTCTATTTCAATATTTCATAATTTATGTCCAAATTAATTTATGGATAGATGAGTTATTCATGATTAGTTCTAATTTATATTTTAAAAAAATTAATGGCATTGATGTAGTTATAGTGAGTCAAAACTAACACTAGTGAGATGGTGTTCTAAAAGAATTTTATTTTATTATAATATTTACATGTACATAAAACATTAATTTAGTGTTATATTAATTGTTGTATAATACTTTTTTTAAAAGTTAGAATTAATATTAGCAAAAAAGAAGTTAGATAACTTAGCATTACATTCTCCAAAAAAACTTAACATTAATTACTGTACAAATAATATATAGTGGTTTTCAAACAATTATGTAAATTCCTCCGGAGTTGGACTTATGTATGGCATATTGTGAATACTGGTGATCTGGTGTTTTAACACCACTAAGTGAATTCTGGTGATATGGTGTTTTAACACCACTGCTATCCAGCAGTTTTCCAGCAGCATTATGGTTGATGTCCACGAATTATGGAGTGTATTATAGGATATAATTGTGCGATCTGATCAGAATATTGTGAAGATAAATGATTGATTTCGTGGTCATCTAATTCTGGTAAACGAATATTCCTGTAATAGTTAGGAATTGGTTAAGTAGTTTATTTATGGAACAAGTCCTATTGATAATAGGATTGTTCAATTAAATACCAGATTAGCATTAGATTTTTCCTTAGTCTAGAAGTCTATTTGTGGTAGAGTTAGACAAGGAAAGAAGTTGATTCAAGGCAGGATTGCGATGGGATAAAAAGAAGACGAAGACAACGCAATCATTGACGCGACCAAGATCTATTCTCTACGTGAGAACTTTGGAGCGATCTGCCTGTGGTGTTTTGGAGGAGTGTTTATTCATCCGACCAAGTTCGTGAAGATCAGAAACAAGGAAGTCTTAATTCCTCGGGAGGAGGAGATCCAGGGAGACGTGTTGATCGTGAGGGTTCAACGACGTAGGATCGATAGTGAGGGGAGCTCACAACATTCACTCTGTAGGTTAGCAATGGATTAGTATTTAAGTTAAGCTTCTTGTACTAAAGACTGCTTTCTAGTGAATGGTTTCTGATCTGGGCAAGGCCCCGCAGACGTAGGTGTATTTGCACCGAACTGCGTAACCAAGTTGTGTGTGCACTGCGTATTTCATTTTGTTTTTAACACCAAAATGATCTTGGTGTTCCAACACCAAACTGTTAAACAACTTGGTATTAAGGTTTAGAATTCAGGTGAAATAGAATTTCAATTGGTATCAGAGCCTTGGCACTTGCTAACCCCTATACAGGGAGAGTGAGATCAGGTTTCACCATGGCGCCAAAGGAGGGGGCCTCTGTGACGCGACCACCGTTGCTGGAACAAGGCAATTACGCCTACTGGAAGGCACGTATGAAAGTATTCATTGAAGCATTAGATGATCAAGCATGGAACTATGTAGTGAATCAGTACAATCCACCTCCAAGTGACAAAACTAAAGAATCGAGCTCATCAACGATCAAACCATATTCTGAATATTCTACTGAGGAGCATAGAGCTTACATGTCCAACTCAAAGGCATTGAATGCCATCTTCACAGCAGTAGATGAAGATCAATTTAAGATGATTTCAAATTGTGAGACTGCAAAGGAAGCATGGGATGTGTTACAGACGTATCATGAGGGAACAAGCTCAGTCAGAGATTCAAAGTTGCAATACTATACATCGAAATTTGAGGAATTGAAGATGCGGGAAGATGAGACTATCTCCGAGTTTAATGGACGAGTCCGAGATATTGCAAACAAGGCTTTTCAGTTTGGTAAAAAGTACAAAGATCAAAAACTTGTAAGGAAGGTGTTGAGGGCATTACCTCCACGGTTCAATATGAAGGTCACAGCAATCAATGAAAATGGAAGGATTGGGATGATGACACTTGATGAGCTCATGGGGTCTCTGGAATCTTATGAGATGGAGATGCTGCAAAATAAAATCGGAAAGAAGGAGATGGCTTTTACAAGCGCAACCTCTGGGAAGGCAGATGAAAATACAGATAATGAAGATTCCGATGAAATTGCTAACATAACCAGAAACTTCTCCAGATTCATGAAGAAAATGGGCAGGAAGCCACAGGACAAGTCAAGCGGGAGCAAAAATCCGAATGCCAACTTCACTCCCAGGTTCGGTCAGACAACTGGTGTTGAAACACCGAAGATCAAATCGGTAAATCCGAATATGAACAGAAAAATCCAATGCAGAGAATGTGAAGGCTTTGGACACATACAAGCTGAGTGTGCCAATACACTTAAAAAGCAAGGGAAATCATATGCCATAACCTGGAGTGATGATGACGGAGGAGACGATATTAAGGATGGAGAAGAGTATACAAATCATGTTGCTTTCGGCGTGTCATTGGAAGAGTCTTTTGAGATAAATCGCAGTGTGTTGAATGAAGAAGAAAGTGATAGCTCAGATGAAGAGACTAGAAGCATTAGTGATGATGACATTCGCAAAGAAAGTATGGAGATGTATAAAATGTGGTTAAAAGTGGCGGATGAAAACAAAGAGCTCAAGGTTGAGAGCAAGAGGTTATGTGAAAAAGTTAGAGTGAATGAACTTGGAAAGAAAGATGCAATTGAAGAACTTGAAAAACTTAAAAATAAATTTGTTGAAGTAGTTCAACGAGCAGAGGCAGCAGAACAGGCTATTAGACGTCTCAATACAGGGAAAGCTAAGCTTGAAGATTGTTTGAAAATGGGACAAACTACCAAATTTGGAATTGGGTATGAAAGATCAGTTGATGCGTTGAAAAATAAGGCAGATCAAGGTGCACCTGCTCCAAGAATAATTGAGGAGAATTGCCCCATCAAGAGAATCAGGAGATGCGGATACTATGGAGTTCAAGGTCATGTGAGAAACAGGTGCTTCAAATTACTTAGGACACTGTCTTTCAACCCAGCATATCGGTATTTCAACACCATTCCAGGATACAATACCGTGCACCAATTCAACACTGGAGGATACAGGAACGGATCCTTGAACACACATGCAACTCAAAGATCACATCGCATCACTCGACCAGTAAGCCAGGTATGGGTTCGAAAGTCTCAAGATATTTGTCTTTCAAGTTTTGTATGTTTTGGAGCACATACAGGAACCTCGTGGTACTTCGACAGTGCATGCTCAAGGCACATGACAGGAGTTCCAGAATTTCTGCGAAAATTCAAACCTGGATTTGGTGGACATGTTAAATTCGGTGATGGAAAACAAAGCAGAATAATTGGCAAAGGGGAGTTAGAAATCAAAGGGCTTCCAGTGTTCCAAGATGTGTTGCTAGTGGAAGGTCTGAAGGCTAACCTATTGAGCATCAGTCATTTATGTGATAATGATATGACAGTGTACTTTGACAAAGATAAGTGTATTGTAAATCATGGGTCTAGAGTATTCACTGGATCCAGATCAATGGATAAGTGTTATCTACTCGATCAAGAAGTCACCTGCTTGAGCTCGAAAAAGGAAGTCAGTGCACTGTGGCACAGAAAATTGGGGCACATAAATTATAAATCCTTGGCTCGTATTTCCAGACTAAATGCAGTCAGAGGTATTCCCGAAATCAGTGAAATCAAGGAGACTGTTTGTGGATCTTGTAAGGAAGGAAAGCAAATTCGTATTCCTCACCATGCTGTACATGATGTTTCAACATCAAGACTTTTGGAGCTTCTACATATTGACCTAATGGGGCCAGTGAGTACACCAAGTGTGGCAGGGAAGAAGTATATTTTTGTTTGCGTGGATGACTTCTCGAGGTATACGTGGGTATCATTCCTCAAAGAAAAATCAGAGGCCGCTGATGTATTCAAGACCTTGGCGCACAAGCTTCATGTAGAAAAAGGAACAGTTCAAATTGCACGCATCAGGAGTGATCATGGAAAGGAATTCGAAAACTCTAAATTTTGGGACATCTGTGAAACGCTTGGTATACATCATGAGTTCTCTGCCCCCATAACCCCTCAGCAGAATGGTATAGTAGAAAGAAAGAATCGGACACTGCAGGAAATGGCACGAGCAATGTTGGCCGAGAAAAAAATTCATTCTAGATATTGGGCTGAGGCAGTACACACTGCATGCTACACCATCAACCGAGTATATCTGCGTCCGTTTACCGAGAAGACACCGCATGAGATCTGGAAAGGAAAGAAACCAGATGTGTCGTATTTCCATGTCTTTGGCAGTAAGTGTTACATTCTGAAGGATCGAGAACCCTTAGCTAAATTTGAATCTAGAAGCGACATTGGAATATTCTTGGGCTATTCTCCTACCAGCCGAGCATACCGAGTACTGAATCAACGTTCTGGGGTAGTCATGGAGTCCATTAATGTTGTGATAGATGATTCAGAGGACGACAATGCTGGAGAAGGTGATGCGCTTGATTCAGCCGTTCCTACTGGTGTTGGAACACCAGCACCATCAACCGGTGTTGAAACTCCAGAATCTGGAATTCTTGATTCTGACCAGAATCCAACGAGACATATGCAGTTAAGGGATCAACCCCGTGTCAATTACAGAGAATTAGCAGGATTATCGTGTTTCATCTCACTCACTGAGCCAAGAAATTACAAAGAGGCTTTGCTAGATGAATATTGGATCTCGGCGATGCAAGAAGAATTGCAGCAATTCGAGAGAAACAATGTTTGGTTTCTTACCCCACGACCTGTTAATGTAAATGTGATCGGTACCAAGTGGATTTTCAAAAACAAATCTGATGCAGATGGTAATGTCACCAGAAATAAAGCACGCCTTGTTGCTCAAGGGTACACACAAGTAGAAGGGGTTGACTTCGATGAAACTTTTGCCCCTGTAGCCAGATTGGAGTCCATCAGACTAATTTTGGCCGTGTCCTGCATACTAGACTTTACTCTTTATCAAATGGATGTCAAGAGTGCATTCCTGAATGGCATAGTAAAAGAGAAAGTTTACGTGGAGCAACCTAAGGGGTTTGAAGACCCTCGGTTTCCTGATCATGTTTATAGGTTGAATAAGGCGTTGTATGGACTCAAGCAGGCACCTCGTGCTTGGTATGAGCGACTGACAACCTTTCTGATTCAAAAGGGCTATCGTCGAGGGGGAGTAGACCGTACACTGTTCGTGCTGCACAAGGGGTCAAAAATTCTAATTGCACAGATCTATGTGGATGACATTGTGTTTGGATCTACCGATTCAGCCTTGGTGAAGGAGTTCGTTGACTTAATGACTCAAGAGTTCGAAATGAGCATGGTGGGAAAATTTTCATATTCTTTGGGATTGCAGGTTACTCAGGAGAAGAATGGTCTGTTTATTAATCAACAGAAATATGCTGAAAACTTGATCAAGAGATTCGGACTTACAAGTGCAAAGGCAGTACGCACCCCAATGGCAACCACCGATAAGCTTACAAAGGATGAACAGGGGCAAAGTGTTAATCAGAAATTGTACAGGAGTATGATTGGCAGCCTGTTGTACTTGACTGCAAGCAGACCAGACATCTGTTTAAGTGTTGGTATTTGTGCTCGCTACCAAGCTGATCCAAAGGAATCACATATGTCAGCAGTGAAAAGGATTATTCGGTATATAAGTGGAACAGCGGAGTATGGAGTATGGTTTTCTCAAAACAAGGATTCACAATTAGTAGGTTTCAGTGATTCGGACTGGGCTGGGAATGCTGATGATCGTAAGAGTACCACTGGAGGGTGCTTCTTTGCTGGATCTAATCTGGTCAGCTGGTACAGTAAAAAGCAAAATTCTATATCTTTGTCCACAGCTGAAGCAGAGTATTTAGCTGCCGGGAGTTGTTGTGCGCAGTTATTATGGATGAAGCAGATGATGAGAGATTATGGGTTCAATAATGTGAGTTTGACAGTCCTGTGTGATAATAAAAGCGCCATTGATATTTCCAGGAATCCTGTGCAACACTCTAGAACAAAGCATATCGATATCCGACATCATTTTATCAGAGACTTGGTTGAAAAAGGAGAAGTCGCAGTCCAGTATGTACCAACAGCAGAACAACTGGCTGATATATTTACAAAACCACTGGATGGTGAGACGTTTGAAGGCCTCAGACAGCACTTGGGTGTCTGTCAAATGTAAGGTACTCTGATCTGTACTTTCTATTGTATTATTTACTGTTGTGTTGTTTCTTTTATAATATGGTGAAAAAGAAAAAAAATAGAAAAATCAAAAGTATCAAAAATATGTGAAGTGGTGTTTAAACACCAAGGGAAATCGGAGAAAAGTAAATCAGACGGGCTGAAAATTTGGGCCAGAAAAGTGTGTTTATGGGCCTAAGGGTTCGTATGTGGCAGTCTGAAAAGAAGAGAAAGTAGATGGTCTTTTGGGTTTCTGAAAAAGGAGGGAAAAGAGAAAGTTGATTCCCACAAAAACTCAAACTCTCGACGGTTCATCTTCCTACACAGTTCGCAACTCCCTGTTCGTCAGAAAATTTTTTTCCAAAAATCCTCGATTCGTGTAGCTCACTCAAAACTCTGTAAAGATGGTAAGTTCCAAATTCCATAAGATGGTCGGAGACTTCGTCAAGGTTTGGGTGCCGGAGAATCCTCGAATCGAAGAACTCGACCCCGATACAGAAGTGGCAGATTCTGGAGAAGGCCGAGAACGGACGATAGTTCAGTGGGATGGCAAAAACCGACGCCGCCCAAAACCCAGGTTTGACCACTCGTTTGTTCATGATGGTGTGTATTTTCCCTCTGTTTTGGAGTTCATTACCTGGATGGTCCAAAATAGGGATTACATTGATCTGAGAAAATATAAAAGTTTACATGGCAAGATTAACGGGTTTAAACTTGAGGAGTTATTAACTGGTGGCATAGGAGAGATTAGGGAAATCAGTGAGTATAATGTCAAGCTGGTTGGAGTTGGTTTCAGAGAATGTTACAGAGTAGGAGAAGAAGAGGGTCAGTTCTTCACAATCTACACACGGATAGCCTCCCTGCACAGGCCGATTATCAGGAATTTGGGGGATAATGTAGTTTTGCAGCCCTGGATAAAAGTGGTTAAATCCACTGATTTTACTGTGGCTGGTGACACAGAGATAGTGTGTTTTGATGAGTCTCTGTTTCAGACTCAAGAATCACTGAGAAGGTTGCCTATTCCGTTTGTGGACATTAGTGATAGTGAAGAGGAGGCAGGGTGTGCAGGTGGCACTGATGAGGCTGAGATAATTTCGAGGGTGAATGAACCAGAGAGTGCCTCGGTACTGAGTGAATCTGCGTTGAATGAAGCCATATCAGAGTTGTTTAGGTCTGAGTATGCCCTATCAGAGTTTGTGAGGTCTGATTCTGAGAAGGGAGATGGTGAAAGAATTGCTGCGGAGAGAGCAGGTGGGGCTGATGTGCCAAGTGCTGGTTTGGTTGATACTGATGATCAAACACCAGATGAGAGCCATGCTGAGAAGGAGCAGAGTCCAGCTGATCTGGGTATTGGTGTTGAAACACCACTGGAGACAAGTCCAGCCCAGGGATTCAAGAGGAAAAGGAAGGAGGCTGGTGTTGAAACACCATCTGAATTTGGAGACAGATCTGAACCTCAGATGTCTGAGACAGGTGAAGAAAGGTTGGCCTCTACCTCCAAGAGAGTTCGAAGATCTAAAAGATGCAGAGTCAAAAGTACAGCCACTAGTGAGGACAGTGATGAGCCGATTGGGCTGAAACTGAAGAAGTTACGTGCTGCCAGACAGCAAAGACAAGCTGAGACAATTGAGTCTAGTGCACAACCTGTACCTGAAGCGAGTGAAGCCATTAGCCCTGAATTCTTTGATGATGCAAGTCAAGAAAAGTGGAAGTTTGTCTGTGACAGGAAGATATTGGCGGAAAGGCCAGCTGATGCTGTAAAATATAAGGAATGTGGATTCACAGACTATTTGCATCATCTCAAGGTGTTCAAGGCAGCTACCTGTTTCTGTGACTATAACAAGCAACTTGTGATGGAATTTTACTCGAATTTGAAGGAGGAGTGTGAAGACGAAGACTCTCCGTGGTTTCACAGAGTATATGTGAGAGGAACAGTGGTGGTATTTTCCCCGGAGGCAGTAAATGTTTGTCTGTAGCGTGGAACATCGAGGAATGTTCAGGCGGTGTTCCAACACCAAATGCCAGAGAATTTCGATGCAGTGGCAGTAGAGTTGACCGGTGGTGTGGAAAGTTTGTGGCCACTGACTGGGAGACAACAAATACCAGCATCAAACCTAACCTCCAGGTATTACTGTCTGTATATGGTGGCTGTTCATAACTGGATTCCTTCGGTAAACAACACGATTGTTACCAAAGAAATGGCGACTCTTCTTTACAGCCTGGGAACGAGGCATAGGGTCAATCTGGGCAGGTTGATATTTAATGATATTTTGGACTGTGCTCGCAAGACGAGGAAAGAAGCTTTAGTCCATCCCTGTGTGATATCGATGGTACTGCAAAAAGGGGGAGCAGTTGCAAGCGAGACCGATGAAGTACTGGCAACCCAAGCATTACGGCCAACTCTCAGAACCCTGAGTGGTCGTATAGTGAAGGATCTACCTTGGACGCCTCCAGTAAAGACAAATGAGGATGAAGGTGCAGCTCGGCTGAAAGCCATTGAGGCGAGAGCTACGGTATGTCAAGAAATTCTTGGGCGTCATCAGGATGCGATAGTCAAGATTCAGGGGGAGCTGGCAGCTTTGGAGGCTGAGAGAGAAGCATTGCTGGCAGCGAATCAAAATGAAAATGGATCAGATGCTGGTGATTCAGACAATGCTGCATCAGAGGAGTCTGAGTGATAGTTTGGAATGATTGGAATTCTGGGTTTTCTTGTTTTTTCTTGTCATATTACTGAATTCAGGGGGAGATATTAGAGATTTTGTATGATTTGAATGATTTTGTGTTCTGGATAATTGGATATTTGTGCTAGCTGGTATTCTGGTGTTCTATATTGTTTATGCTAGTTGGTTTTCTGGTATTCTATGGTGTTTGTGCTGATGTTCTATGAATTCACCAATATGCCAAGGGGGAGATTGTAAAGTCCTCCGGAGTTGGACTTATGTATGGCATATTGTGAATACTGGTGATCTGGTGTTTTAACACCACTAAGTGAATTATGGTGATATGGTGTTTTAACACCACTGCTATCCAGCAGTTTTCCAGCAGCATTATGGTTGATGTCCACGAATTATGGAGTGTATTATAGGATATAATTGTGCGATCTGATCAGAATATTGTGAAGATAAATAATTGATTTCGTGGTCATCTAATTCTGGTAAACGAATATTCCTGTAATAGTTAGGAATTGGTTAAGTAGTTTATTTATGGAACAAGTCCTATTGATAACAGGATTGTTCAATTAAATACCAGATTAGCATTAGATTTTTCCTTAGTCTAGAAGTCTATTTGTGGTAGAGTTAGACAAGGAAAGAAGTTGATTCAAGGCAGGATTGCGATGGGATAAAAAGAAGACGAAGACAACGCAATCATTGACGCGACCAAGATCTATTCTCTACATGTGAACTTTGGAGCGATCTGCCTGTGGTGTTTTGGAGGAGTGTTTATTCATCCGACCAAGTTCGTGAAGATCAGAAACAAGGAAGTCTTAATTCCTCGGGAGGAGGAGATCCAGGGAGACGTGTTGATCGTGAGGGTTCAACGACGTAGGATCGACAGTGAGGGGAGCTCACAACATTCACTCTGTAGGTTAGCAATGGATTAGTATTTAAGTTAAACTTCTTGTACTAAAGACTGCTTTCTAGTGAATGGTTTCTGATCTGGGCAAGGCCCCGCAGACGTAGGTGTATTTGCACCGAACTGCGTAACCAAGTTGTGTGTGCACTGCGTATTTCGTTTTGTTTTTAACACCAAACTGATCTTGGTGTTCCAACACCAAACTGTTAAACAACTTGGTATAAAGGTTTAGAATTCAGGTGAAACAGAATTTCAAATTACTGTACGTAAAAGAATACGACAATAAATTACCACTTTAACAAAAAAGAAGGAAATGCAATTTTTAAAATGAAAACACAGATGATTTATTATAGAGAAAATTGAGAAAAAGATATTTAAGATGTATATTTCTTTTTCCACGGTGGTTTTTAACCTAAACTCTTCCAGTATTTAGAGTATGCGTGAATGATATGAATGCAGAAGAAAAAACATAGTTAGACGACAAGTAATAAATTAAAATTTTTCATTTTTTTTTTTTTTTTAATTGAAACCACCTATAGGTGGGGGGTTCTATTATGGCTCCCCTAACCATCAAATTGGGATTGAAATCCCGTGAAACCAATCCAGAATATTTATACAAGAGCGAATTGGACACTAAGTGTGTCAATCCATGCGGCATGATCTATGCCGATATCAAAAGAGACCTGTACCTACGTCTTAGATAAAAGTTTAAACCGGAAATGCCCTTCTGTTTATGTACACCTCCACCCCCCGTGTCGATGTACACTCCAGCCTTGCATTTCCAGAACTACGCCGTGATCCGTCTCCAAAAATAGTGTGTGTCCTTTAGAAGTATCTCCATTAGCTGCGGGACGCATGTAGGATCCGCGAAATGTTGTGGAACCCTTCTTTGTTGTCCATACTTTGCCAAAAAATCTGCTGCACCATTGATCTCTCTATAGATGTGACTAACTCTGATGTCATGTTTCTTCGTTAGGTCTGCCACCTTCCTTGCAAGTTGAAGGCAGTTCCATGGAGGCTTCAGTTTGCCATTGATGATGCTCACTGCATTTTTTTCATAATCAAACATTTCATTCCTCAATCAAACACATCATTACATATACATGTAGTACCTAATATATCTCATCAAATATAAAAATAGTTCTTACTTACATATATTTAATGATTAATGTATTTCTTAACTAACGATTAGTTATAAATATTTACTCGTAAACTTTTTTACCATAAAATCAATTTAATATCTATTAATATACAAAATTTATTTTTTTTCATCATCTAAAATTATTAATAACTACAAATTTTTAATATGTGAACAAGGGAATTGAATGTTAGCCTAGCGGTTGAAGTCTAGTGCTACTACCATGAGGTTATGGGTTCAATTCCCACCAGGGCAAGGGGAGGGGAGGAATTTTATTGGGGGCTCATTTGAGTTATTACCCAATTTAAGAAAAAAAAAATAATATGTGAACAAAATTGATGTAATACCCTCTGTTTACTAGTATGCATTAAATTTTAACAATATTTTCCATTAATTATTAGAATGTTGATTCTATACGTAATTATATAATAATTTTAATACATATAAATAAAAATAATTATACACATGTGTTATATATTTACTTACACCTAGTCACATGTTATGATTTTTAAATAATAGAAATTTAATTTCACCAATAATTTAGTTTGAACGCTTACCATTTCAACCTACATATTATTTTATTTAAAATAGAGTGGAAACTACGTGTTACGATCATCTGTTTGAAACTACACTGGCTACACGTGCGATTTACACACACAAAAACGTGCGATTTACACACACAAAACGTGCGACCTGTGTCATCCCTGAACCCTCGTCTCCTTCACCTTTCCGGCACCGCCATCATAGCGGAGCCACCGTCTACAAATCCTCCATTATCTTATGCCCAAGACATAAATCAAGAGCTCCGTGAAGCTCTAAATCTCTCGCCCACAAACCCACAAGATGTCCATAGCGCCCCCTTCATTCCAAAACAACGAATTGACCATCTGGGAGAACCTGGCCTTCATTTCACGGAGGAAGAGTGTGTACGATTGGAAGCCCCCCTCAAATGGACGCTGATCGGGAAATTCTCGCGTAGCTGGCCACAGCTGGAGAAGCTCCGAAAGGATTTCCATACTGCAGGTTTCAAGGGCCAAAATTGCATCACTCTGCTAGACAACAGACAGGTTTTGATATCCTTTTCGCTTTCTGATGACTATTATAGATGCTGGCTTCATAAAGTCTGGAACTTCGGTTCATATTCACTCAGAATTACTAAATGGGTGCCAAATTTTAATCCCAATGCTGACTCTCCAGTTGTCCCTATATGGATTTCCCTTTATGGCCTGCCACAACAATTTTTCGATTATAATGTGCTTATGTCGATTGGTAATATAATTGGAACACCAATTAGGGTTGACAGAGCATCTATTAATAGGACTAGACCTCATGTGGCAAGGATCTGTGTTGAATTGGATGTTACTAAACCCATGTTGGAAAGAATCTGGTTGAGTTTTAGGGATATAGGTTTTTGGCAATATATTGAATATGAAAATGTGCCTTATTACTGCTCTCATTGCCTCAAATTGGGACATCTAGATACTGAGTGCAGGTTTGACAAGAACTTATCTAAATTCACTCCATGGAAACCTCAGAATACTTCATTTAAAGAAGGTAATAAGACCATTTCCATTGATGAACAGGGCAGACAGACAGGTAAAGGACATGGTCTATCTTCAACTGGCAATTTAGGTTCTAAGTCACACTTTATTTATAAGAGTAAAACTGATAATAAACTTAAGCAGATTTCTCAGGATATCTCTCCCTTGAATGGGGATTCACAGCAGGGCAAAAGTACAAGCTCCGAAGATTTGATCCTTGGACAAGGATCACAGGTTCCATCTAATACTCCTGAGTCTACTACTAATTTTGATTGTCCAGTAAAGAGTATAGCTATTTCTGATACGGCGTTAAAGCAGAAGGATTTTAATGAGACGAATTGCTTACAACAGATTGAAGGAACTAATACCTCACCTAGCCTCCTACCTCAGCTTTCATTACCACATCCAGTAGCCACAATATCCCCTCTCTTGATCCAAATTTGCTAGCAATCTCTGATATTAATACACAGGTCTTTAAGAAAGATGATTTTAAATCAGATACTAAAAGCCCGACCCATGAACATACCCAAACCGTTAAAAACTCTGACCTGACAACTGAATACATTGAAATTAATGGAGGTCACTCCCCTATTCTATCATCTAGTAAAAAAGTTTCAAAGCCTCTAGACTGGATCAATACAGAAACCTCCTTTAAGAAACAGGAAGGTATACCGAAACAAAGGAGGTTCAACTTTGAGGAAATAAAAGCATCTCTTATTAAAGATCAGTTAAAATTAAACAGTATTCTTAAACCTAACCAACCTGAGGCCAAAACTAAACAAAGGAAGTACACGAAGAAAGACTATTTATCTACCCCTAAAACGGTTTTTACCCGTTCATCATTGACTCTTTCCAAAACTTATCCATGATTAGTGTCAATCTATGTGTTTGGAATGTTCGTGGTATAGGAAATAAGCCAACTCAAACTAGGTTAAAAGACATTAAAAGACGTAACTCAATCAAAATTTGTGTCCTTATAGAGCCTTTACTGAACCCTGATCAAATCCATAACATATCTTCAATATTAGGTTTCAGTAACTCTTATGCTAATTCAATAAAAAAGATCTGGTTGATGTGGGATGAGGATATTTCTGTTGTCATTGATAAGGTTGAAGAACAAATGGTTATTGCGAAAATTAAATCTCCAACACTAAACACTGAATGTCAGCTTGGTTTTATATATGCTAAGCACACTATTTATGAACGAAATAAATTGTGGCAAGACTTGGCATCTCTCAAGAAAGAACCTTTGTGTTTAATTGGAGACTTCAATGTCATTAAACAAAATGAGGAATATCTAGGGAACTCAATTCCAAATCAGAACAGTATTAAAAATTTCAACAATTTTCTAAATGATCAAAATTTTTCATAAATCCCTACGTCTGGCACCCTGTTTACTTGGACTGGAATGAGAACCAAAGGGAGGGTTTGGAAACAGCTCGATCGAGGATTATCAAACAACTTATGGTGGTCCAAGTTCCCTAGCTCAAAAATCAAAACTATTTCTAGAGAGGGCTCGGACCATACCCCGTTAATCCTTTTTGTTTCTAACATTTCTCAAAGATCCACTCCAAAACCATTCAAGTTTCAAGAATGTTGGGTATCACATCCAAAATTCATGCAACTAGTGGAAGATGCTTGGAATGTTCACACCAATCTTCTAGGGATGAAAAGACTAATTTTCAAACTTAAAAACCTTAAACATATCCTAAAAATCTGGAACAAAGAGGTTTTCGGTAATGTCTTTGATGCTGTTGCTGTTCAAAGCAGTGAGGATCTTGTTACTAATGCTGAAAAAGATTTACAACAGCTAGAATCAAGTGATACAATACAAGCCTTAAATCTAGCCAGAGCAAAACTGAAGCTAGCTCTAAATAATCAAGAAACTTTTCTTAAACAAAAATCAAGACTAAAGTGGTTGAAAGAAGGAGATGTTAATTCAAAATTCTTTCATCAATCAATCTCAAGTAAACATAAAAGACAAACAATATCACTAATCAGATCTACTCATGGAAATTGGCTAAGTAATACAGAAGATATTGAAAAAGAGGCTGTTAATTTCTTCTCAAATCTTCTTACTGATGAACCACTAGACCCATCAGGTATTAACACAGCATGGATTTTGGATAATATAACACATATTGTTAACAACGAAATGAACTCAAATTTAATCAAAAAAATCAGTATGGAGGAACTAACTAACATTATTCATTCCATGGATAAACATTCAGCACTGGGACCTGATGGTTTCTCGGGATTCTTTTACCATACATGTTGGGATATTATCAAAGTTGATGTATTGATGGCAGTGGAAGAATTCTTTGCTGGCAAGGATATTCCCAAAGCCATTTCAGCAACTCAAATAATTCTTATTCCAAAAAAAGATGTATGTTCCTCTTTCAAAGATTACAGGCCAATAAGTTTATGTAATTTCTCAAACAAGATTTTCTCAAAAATAATCTCCTCAAGACTTAAAAACTACCTAGATCGTATAATAAGCCCAGAACAGTCAGCATTTGTCTCTGGTAGAGAAATTGCTGATAATGTTCTTCTCATGCAAGAATATACAAATCATATACACTCAAAACCAAAAGGTTATAATATGATCATAAAATTGGACATGACGAAGGCATTTGATAGGGTTTCTTGGGTGTTTTTGGAAAAATTACTTCTGAAGCAAGGTTTTTCCAACACCCTAGTTGGGATCATTATGAAGAACATCAAATCGGCCTTTTTTTCATTACTGATTAATGGAAGATCCGTTGGTTTCTTTCCTGCTTCACGGGGCCTAAAACAGGGCGATCCGTTATCCCTCCTATTGTTCATACTAATGGCTAAGGCCTTTTCACAGAACCTTAACTTCCTACACCAATTCGGAAATATTCAGCCATACAAACTACCAGGGGGGATGAAAGCTTCATCACATCTTTCTTATGCTGATGACACAACAATTTTCTTAAAATACACCAAACAGGGCTTAAAAACGATCTTGTGTTTTCTGAAATCTTATGAATTGGCTTCAGGACAGAAAGTGAACTTTGAGAAATCCACTTTCCATATTTCAAAATACACACCAAACAGAATCACCACACTGATTAAAAGAGAAACAAACATGCTATTAGGAACCATTCCTTTTAAATATCTGGGATGTCCTATTTTCACTGGAAGGGTTAAAAATGCACTCTTCCAGAGCATGTTACTCTCAATCCTAAATAAAATAAATCATTGGCAAAATAAACTTCTTTCTCCAGCTGGTAGGGAAATACTTATTAGACATGTCTTATCCTCAATGCCAATTCATCTTATAACTGTATTGAGGCCTACTCAACACATTATAAGCCAAATCCATAAAACTCTTGCTCGATTCTTCTGGAGGAAAACTTCAGAAAATCAACAGAAAAACAGAGTTTGGAGATCTTATCCCAAACTATGTTTTCCAACTGTGGAAAATGGTCTGAACTTTAAAAATTTGAACACTCTAATCAAATCTTTCTCACTAAAAATGTGGTGGAAACTTCAAACTGGTAAATCTCTGTGGGCTAAAGTTATGTGGTCTATGAATGATACTCATAAAACCTTAAGAGCTTGGAAAAGAATTAAGGATGTTCAAGCCATAGCCTTAAATAACACCACCGTCCTGCTGGGATCAGGTTCAATCTCTTTCTGGAATTCAAACTGGACCTCTATGGGACCCTTAACTGACTACCTAAACAATCCAAATGTCATTCCTCATCAACACTTAACTGTGGCTGAATTCATACAAAATAAATCATCCTTCTCTGACCTGATCAGATCTTCCCTACCTGATCACATATATCATCTGCTGGAACAAGACTATAAACTCTTTCATGATTATGATGATATTCTCATTTGGAAACCTTCTCATACCGGAATTTTTACTGTGAAATCAGCTTATGAACTAATAAGAGAGAAGAAAATGAAGATACCATCTTACACTCATCCGTGGTCTAAACTTTTACCTAAGAAAATCTGTTTATTTAATTGGAAACTCTTAAATAGACTTATTGCCTTCCCAGTTATGTTAGAGGATTTTCAATTCCATCTACCTTCCAGATGTTGTTTCTGTTTTCAGGAGTCTGAATCTATTCACCATTGTTTTAACTCCTGTGTAAAAGTAGACCATCTTTGGAAATTGGTGAACACCACATTCGGCTTGAAGAATAATCATTTCCACATTTTGTGGGATAGGATCTACTTTTACTGGAATTTCTCTGCTGGATCCTGTTTAAAAATCTATAGAATTGTTCCCTGTGTTGTACTCTGGTACCTGTGGTGTGCCAGATGTACCTACATATTTGAAGGTACAATTCCAGATATCATGCTCATTTTTAAACGGATTCTATATCACTTCAATGATACCTTTTTGGCTTTCAAACTGGATTTTAAATGGGCTTTATCACATATCCCTATAGTTCTAAGGCAGAATTCTGTAAAGCATAGACCAATCAGAATTATAAAATGGAGACTACCTTCCAGGTTCAAATTGAATACTGATGGTTCTTTACTTAGCACTGGTGATGCTGGTATCAGATGCATAATCCGTGATCACGTTGGTCATATAATTAGTGCTCTTTCGAAATCCATCTTGGCTGACTCTGTTTTGCAGGCCGAAGCCTATGCCCTGTTGCATGGCATTCATCTAGTCAATGATCAAGGCATTAGGGGTATAGATATCGAACTAGACTCCAAGGTCTTATATGGAATGATCCAGAAACAATTCAAGATTCCCTGGCAATTGCTTCCATTGATGAGAGAGATTTGGCGCCTCTTACAAGATATGGATTACTCGTTGCATCACATTTTCAGAGAAGCCAACGGAGCTGCCGATTCACTTGCAAAGATGGTTAGCCGCGAGCAGGTAAATAATATTTATGATTCTGCAGGTTTGCCTAACTTAGTGGCTGGACACGTAAAGCTTGATGCGATTGGAATTCCCCATGTCAGATTAGATTAATTGGATATCTTTGTACTTTTTCCACGACTGACGCTGTATGATCTTTAGATTATAATAGGTTTTTTGTATAGTTTTGCAAAGATCATCAGCTGAATTCTCAGAGGTAAGGTATTAAGTCCCCCTCTTTTTCTGTTTCTTTGATTTCAATTAATAAACGGGTAGGGGTCTGCCAAACCCCCCACCATCACAGGTGGATTTATTAAAATTTTTTTATATTTAAAATAGAGAAATTAAATTCTAAAAAATTATTAGGAAATATGTTTGGAGAAAAAATAAATAATATTTAATTATGAAATAATTTTTAAACTCAAAAATAATTTTAAATCATTCATTAAATTTAATTTATTTTCCAATTCAACCTACAGTATAAATTTCATTTTTAAATATTTCATATATTTAAAATTATAATTCATAAGTAAAGGATTATAATCTCAATGGATCGTCCACATTTAAGGTGCATCTTGCCGCAACTAACATTGGGATAAACTCCAGTATCGTAAGTCCTACCTAATACAAGTAGTCTATGTTTCATTCAACAATTATTTTGTTTCATCATTCCACACTAATTGTTTTTTTTCTATAATCTAGTACATCTCGAGGACATGTTAGCACATTTACCTAGTCATAAGACCCCCTGTGTTGTGTTGAGCTGCAATGGATATGAGTGGCATATGAGCTACTCGGGGAACCATAAATTTTCAAGGCTTTATTCTGCAAAGGGTTTTGGACACTTTCTTACTGACAACGACCTATTTATTAGGGATGCAATTTTCTTCAGCTACTTAATGCTACCGTGGGTGAAACATTGTTCAAGGTCATGATTATTGTCGTTCAATTTTACTGCTTATGAGTATTTTGATATCGAACTGGAATAAATACAAAATTATTTTAATTGGAAATATTTGTTTATTCAAGTAGTTAAGAATATTGCTATTGGGAATAAAAAACAACATTAATGATTTGGTTATTTTAATATCTATTAGTTGTCTCATTTTTATTCCCAACCATTAAAAAGTAAATTTTTCAAGTTACTTTCAAAGACCAAAATTAATTAGACTCGCATATGAATAAAAATGTTTCAATCATTTTCAAATAAACAAATAATTCTTTCAATGCTGTTTTTTTAAAATAAGTTTTTCAGACCATCGCATATGTCGTCGGTAATACCGACATCTAATGCAAAGTCAACTATTTGATAGTACATCATTTGCATTGTCGCATCTCATTCGGTAACATCATTTACTTTGATTTCAAAACATTTTATGTTTTAATCAATTTATAAAATAAAACCTTTTCCCTCTTTATTTTTAAAATGAGGTAAAAGAACCTTTTTACCTCAGTTTTTTAGAAAACATTTTTTCAAATGAGTTAAAATAGTCAAAGTGAAAATTTTATTTTTCTTTTAGTGTAATGAGTATTATTTTAACAAAATATAATTATAAAAATTTATAAATTAATATAAAATAAATAACAAGATATTAAAAAAGTTTAAAATGTTACATTGTATGAAGATAAAATAAAATAAATGAATAATATCAGTTTGAAATTGTCATCACCTCCGATTTTCACATCATCTATCCAAAACATTTATTTAACGACTATTTAATCATTAAAAAAATCTAACCTACTATACTTATCTGTATATACTAAAACTAGCCGGTATGTTTACCAAGTGTCATCTTCTCTCTTTGCCACATCCCTCGTTTATTGAATATTTAATTATATAAAAAATAAAAACAATAATTAAATGGAAACTTCCACTTATTTCTTTTCCAATATTTTTTTCCTCTTCCACGTTTAATTGGTGAGATAAATATCCTATACAATATAATTTTTCTTATATCAAAATTACACAATTCTGTACAATATTCTATATACTATTTCTAGCCTATCAATTGGTAAGAATATGGAAATTTGATGTTGTAGTTTAAAATTGTAACTCCAAGTTGTGTTTTATGAAAAATGATTAAATTGCACAATTCATAAAAAAACTATTAATCTCTTCTTTCTTATAATTCCTAAAATCCATACATAAAAATTATCACCATGTTCTCTTCATTCCTAGTAGATATATATATATATATATATATATATATATATATATATATATATAAGTTAATATGTTGCTCTAAGTTGTATAATTTACAATGCAAATAGAGATAGCAAAAAGAGAAGATGACACTTGCGGTCTTAATAATCTTAGAGGTGTTGGATATATAAAGTGTGGAATTTTTTATCCTTATTCATTGAGAATTTTGAAATGGACTGCCAATTTTAATCTTAAAGTTGATTCGCTTATTGTTCCGGTTTGGTTAGCTTCATATGGGTTGCCACAACAATTTTTTGATCAAGATGTAATTCTGTCAATTAGAAATCTCATAGGTCATCATGTAAAGGTTGATAAGGTAGCTCTAAATAGAACTAGGCCACATGTACCCAAACTCTATGTTGAATTGGATATTACTCTACCCAGGACTACTCGAATTTGGTTAGATTATAGAGGCATTTTTTTGGAAATATATTAAATATGAAGGGGTTCTTGATTATTGTGCTAAATGCTTTAAATTAGGTAACTTAAATGTCTATTGCAAATCTGATATCATGCAGGATAAGCCCCAAGCTTGGAGACCATCTGAGAAAGTTGCCATTGATAAAGAGAATGGAGACAATCCATCTTCATCTGGTATTCCCCCAAAAGGAAAACCTTTTATTCCTACACACAAATTTACTGCTCCTTTAATGAATGAGGTATGGAGACCAAAAGCTAAGGACACTAAAGAATCAAATGACAAAAAAAGTTACAAGTTCAGAAGTGTTCACCACTGTGACAGAGGCTCAAGTTCCTCCTAAGACTACTCATATTGATTTAACCTCATTTCCAAGGTTATCAAATCATGATATCTCTACTATTAAGGTGAACTCTACTGATATCACAATCAGTTCAGAGCCTAATATGATCAACCCTAGCAATATTGATTTATGTTCTAATGTTATCCCACTGGATGATCACTTAGTATCTAAATCTTATATGGGCTCAAAGAAATCTCCTGGTATGCATATTGTATATGGTTATGAGCTAAATGTGGTTAAACATTTCACTACTATTTTGAGCTCTTCTGTGGATCCTAATCTCCATGTGTTAAATTATGATTCTCTTTGTTTGTCTGTTCATGCTAAAGAGAGTAATACTCAGCATGTTCACTTAGGCACTAAGGATATATTTTCTGATTCCGTGGAGAAACTAATGTGGAAATCTGTAACTCAGAAGAAAAAACTCTGATTAATAACACACGAAGGGATAATGAATGAGCCCAAGAAGATGTAGCTAAGTCTACAATTCATCAGTTTCCCGATAAGTCTGAATCAATAAACCCTACTAATCATGGATTCATAAGCAGGGATAATCTTCAGGAAAATTTCATTGAAATAAACATAGGCCTATCTGCTCTACTATCATCAGGTTCTAAATATAAGAAGAGGATAACAATAAAAGGGAACCATGCATGAAAAACATAGTGAACTTAAAAGTGGTTACAACTCTAAAGCTGGAAACCTTGATGATGTGCATGTTTCCATATCACAAGACTCCATTGGTTCTGAGAGGGTTGCCTCAAAAAATAGATTCAATATCTTATTAAAACAAATTGCTGAGGATAAAGTCCCATCTTCTATGTTCCAAACCAAGAAATTTAATCGAAATGACTATTATTCCACTCCTAAAACTGTGTTTACTAGATCCTCATTGTTTTCTAAATAGTAGTTTTAAATGGAAGTAAATATTTGTATTTGGAATGTAAGAGGAATAGGTATGGAAGCTTCTAAAATAAGAGTTAAAGACATTAAGCATAGGCATAAGATTGTCCTCTTTGCCCTTATTGAACCAATCTTGGAAGACTTTCAAATCTCAAACACATCTTTTGATTTGGGATACAAAAACTTCTACTCTATACCTGGATGCAAGGTTTACTTATTTTGGGACAATTGTATTAAAGCTTATATAGTTAAAACACACAAACAATACATCCTAACCAAAATCCATCACCCATCCACCAATAAGGAATGTCACATTGCTTTTGTGTACACAAAACATTCACAAAAATTAAAGGCTAAACTTAGGGAGTCTTTCTAACACGTAAATATATCCCTATGTTAGCTACAGGTGACCTGAATGTGATTGAAAATCAGATTAAATATATCTGGAACAATCAACACCTGATCCATCAGTTATTGCTGATTTTAATACCTTCAAAACTGCTGGTAATTGCACTACATTACCAACATCAGGTAGCTTATTCACATGGACAAGTATGAGACCCAAAGGGTGGGTCTGAAAAAAAACTTGATATAGGAATCATGGAAAACTGACACTAATCTCTCTGGAATGGAAAGACTCATCTTTAAACTAAAAATTACCAAACAAGCTTTAAAAAGTTGGAACAAGAACACATTTGGTAATATGTTGACAAGGTTAAAGCTTGTGAAGAAAATTTATAGAAGATGAAAAGGTTTACAATCATTGGATAATGATTCAAATATGATTGCTTACAACAAAGCTAAAGCTAAATTAACTCTAGCTTTGTCACAACAAGAAACCTTGTGCACACAAAAATCCAGGATTAAATGGTTACAAGAAGGTGACTATTACTCTAAATTTTTCCAGAATTTAGTCATAGCTAAGAACTCTAAGCAATATATAGCTTCTATAAAAAAACTCACAAGGTCACTGGTAACATGACCAGAAAGAAATAAGGCTTGAAGCTATTTCATTCTTCTCTAACCTATTAACTGAGGATAATGCTGACCCTACGTGTATGAACACTGCATGGCTCATGGAAAATAAACCTTAAATGGTAATAGCTGAGATGAATCATGATTTAACAAAGCAAGTTTCTATGGAAGAATTATCACCAGTCCTAGTTTCTATGGATGCAGATTTAGCTCCTGGACTTGATGGGTTCTTGGGAAAAAATTTAAAACTTGTTGGAACTTAATCATAACAGATTTATTATCAACTCTACAGGACTTCATGCAGAGTAACCCCATTCCAAAATCTATTTCATCTTCTCTCATAGCATTGATTCCTAAAAAGGAAGTCACATCTGCATTCAAGGACTACAGGACATAAGGCTTTGTAATTTTGTTAACAAAATCCTGTCTAAATTATTTAGTCGAAGATTGAAACCTCTTATGCCATCTCTAATATCTCCTAGAAAGTATGCTTTTGTATAAGGAAGAGAATTTGCAGATAATATTTTGCTTATTCAGGAAATCACAAATTTCCTGAATTTAAAACATAGGGGTTCGAATGTCATATTCAAACTGGATATGATGAAGGCCTTTGATAGGGTCTCTTGGCAGTTTTTAAACTGTCCTCTAATCAAAATGGGGTAATCTTATATTGGGTAATATAAAAGCTACTCATTTGTTTTTCATTTTGATCAATGGCAGTTCCAATGGTTTTTTCAAACCCTCAAGAGGGCTCAAACAAGGGGATCCTTATCACCCTACTTTTTCATCCTCTTATCAAAAGCTTTTTCTAGAAATATAAATTTTTTGTTTCAATATGGTAATATTGATTTCTACAAAATGCCTTCTTCAATGAAAACAATGATACATTTAGCATTTGCAGATGATACTGTTGTTTTCACAAAATACTCAAATAATGGGCTAAGAACTTTACTCTCACTCCTTAAATCCTTTGAAATAGCCACTGGACAAAAGGTGAACTTTGAGAAGTCTATCTTCTATCTTTCCAAGTTTGAAAATCCTAGAATCGAAAATAAGATCATAACTCAAACTGGAATGATAGAAGGTTCCTTCCCTTTTAAATATTTGGGGTTTCCTATTTATTTAGGAAGAAACAAAAACATTTACTATTAAAACTTAGTGGAATCTATTTCTTCCAATATAATTAAATGGAATATTAACTTTTTGAATCAAGCAGGAAGGTTGATACTAATAAAACATGTACTATATGCAATACCTTTGCACTTATAAACATTACTAAAATAAACATAAGGGGTTCTTGACAAGATTAATATACGTTTTTTAGGATCAGGACTGAAAATGAATCAGGGAGCAAAAAGATTTGGAAAGCTTATCCTAAAATTTTCTACCCTAAATCTAAAAATGGACTAGGTCTTAAAAATTTGCATTCTATGGTTGAAAGCTTTTCCTTAAAGTTGTGGTGGAAGCTACAACATGGAAAATCTCTATGGTCCCAAGTCATGTGGTATATTCCAGATCATCTAAAATCCTCAAAAGCATGAAAAATAATCATTGAAGTTACTGATTTTGCCATGAAAAATTCCAAACTGCAATTAGGTATAGGAGATGTGTCTTTCTGGGATACTAATTGGGCTTAATATGGTCCATTATCCCACTTATGGTCTTCTAGTTTACTTATCCCTTTTCCTGAAGCCTCGATTAATTAGTTCTATGCTAATCAAACTGTGTTTTTGGATTGTGTTTGGGTTGTCTTCCTGCTCATATCATAACATATCTCAAAATGAATCTAATCTTCTTTTCAGAATACAATGATAGTTTGATATGGAAAACTTCTGAAAATGGTACTATTTCTATAAAAACAACACATGAACTCATTAGAACTTAAAGGGATATAATCCATTCATTTAGATTCTTATGGTCTAATCTTTTGCCAAGGAAGATCAGCATCTTCAACTGGAAACTTCTAAACAGATTAGTGGCCTTACATGATATGTTAGAAGATTTTAATCTTCACCATCCATCTAGTGTTGTTTCTGTGAAAATGATTCTGGGGATATTCATCACATCTTCAACCCTTGCAGCTATATTGGGAACATTTGAAGTACTATAAACAGGATGTTTAACATTTAAGATACTGTTTTTACTACTCTATGGGATAGATTCTATTTCTATTGGACTGTATCTCATGAATCATCTGATTTTCTAAACTTAGTTAGAATCATTCCTTGCATTGTGGTCTGGTCTATATGGTGTTCTAGGAATAAACGTTTCTGTGAATCCATTAAACCTAACACTATGTTGATAATCAAAAGCATTCTATCACAGTTTCAAGACATATTTAAGGTTCATAAGCTGAGATATAGATGGATAATGTCCTATGGTTTTCCAGTTCTTCCGAGGTCCAAATCTATTGGAAAAAGGTAGTCTACACAAAGAATTGTGCAGTGAAACTTTCCCACTCTATTTAAACTCAACACTGATTGTGAAATGGAGATCCAGGGGCTGGTGCCATAATCAGAGATGCTCAAGGGAGATTGATTATAGTTTCTTCTAAACCACTAGAGCAGTGTTCTTATTTACAGGCAGAAATGGAGGCATTATTTAGCTATTCAAAATGAATGCTTTCAAATAGAGATTGAATGTGACTCCCTCTTGCTTGTTAATATGGTTATAAAATATTTCAATATCCCACGGAAACACATTACTCTAATGAGGGAAATTTGGAAAAAGATTACTCAAAACAATGGAGTAATCTCCCACATTTACAGAGAAGGAAATAGTGTAGCTGATTGTCTAGCCAGAGCTGCAAGCTTAAACAAGGTGAACTCCTCTTTCAACCTTAATAGCTTACCTAGAAAGACCAGGGGATAAATTCATCTTGATGTTATATGTTTCCCATACATTCGGATATCATTACTGAAATCCTTTTATGTACGAGTAGCTTTCTTGGGACTTTTTACTGCTCTTCTCTCTATGACATTGCAGGTACAGAAGACTGGAGTAAGAAGCAGTGCTACTCTATTAAGCTGGTTAGCCTTCAAAGTAGGATCATTTGGTGTTAATCTCCTCAAACATGCTCAACAAAGTCCAGATGACTCATTTTCTATTACTACTACAATTTTCCTAAGGATTCTATTTCCTGTGGAGTTTACATATGCAGAGCTGATGTGGCTTTTAGTGAATTGTTTTGGGGGAAAATATTTGCGAGGGACTATTATGGAAGAACACTTCTTTTTGTCAACACGTGGGTATGAAGGAAAAAATTTTGAAGGCCATAATATGTCTCGAGTGGGGATTAGGGCCATAATATGTCTCGAGTGGGGATTAGGGCCATAATATGTCTCGAGTAGGGATTAGGGCCATAACATCAGCTATGGATTCTTCGATTTGTATTTAGCTATGCCACATTTCTTTAGCTGCACATAGTCACCTTATGATTCAAATTTGTACATTCATTTTTTTTGGGTCTTGTGAGCCTAATATATACCCCTTCACTTGGGTAAGTTTTTATATAAAAAAGAAGTAAAATTTATTATATAATAGTTTATTATTTATGAATATATATATATATATATTACAGTTTTATATGAATATATAGGTTATAATGATGGTGTTTCTATTATTATAAAAACTATATATTTATCTTCAAAAAATACATAAATATTATTTTCACGTAGAAATAAAAATATTTTATTAGTTGTCACCAAATAGTAAATTATATTTTATTTTTAATTTTAATTAAAAAATAAAAAATAAAATACAATATAATAATGATTGTATTAGTTTGTTTTAAAATGTGCATCACACAAGTGTTAATAGAGTAAGGAGAAGTCCATCTCCTGCGAGACCGTCTTATTGTAAGACCATGGGTAAGTTATGTAATAAGAAAGATATAAAATATAATGTTTATAAATTTGGGGATTAATTTGGTAATACTTTTGAATCAGGGTTATTTTTAAAAGAATGGCAAAATGTAAGGGACTAATGTGCAAATTTCTAGAAAAAAGAAACCCTCGTTGTTGTTACTATTAAACCCTCACCGTCTTTCTTTTCTAGAAGGACTCACAGTCGGCGAGAAGAACGAACCACTGACAGAGGTCTCGAGATACTATGGTGGATGGTTCAGAGTATCTGCGGTGGTCGGTGGGTGGCTAAATTCACGGCAATAGTCTCGCAGAGGTAAGGATCTGCTGTTGTTGCTGATTATAGATAGCAGAGGTGAGGGTTTCTAAATGGCTAAAATCACAATCTCCTCATATTTGTGGGTTACAGAGGTGAAGGGGGATATGATTTATGTAAGACATCAACTGTTGTGATTACAGAGTTTCACTGATGTGGTTTGAAGTTTGAGGTTGGTTGACTTTATAGTAGGTGAGGGGAAATTGTGTGTGCTCGAAATTTGTTTGTTGAAATGCCAGTGAAAAAAAGGTTTCCTGACAATATGAAATTAAAATCTGTAATCATCAAATTAAAATTGGTAAACATCAATTTTAATTAATTAAACATTACGAATATAAATATCAAATTAAAATAATTAAACATGAAATAAAAATACTAAAAGTACATTGTATTAATATAATATTTAGTGAATGTGCGATTCACAATCCGGCCATGAAATGGGGACGAGACTGGCCACGGAAGAAGAGGAAGATATATTATATACATATTCACTATTGAAGAGGAAGATATGGTAATAATATTCACCTAATTATCCATTGCTCCAAAATACATGATTTTTGTTATTCTTCCCTTAATATAGAAATATAGAATAAATTAATTTTTTTATGAAATGTTGGAAGGCACTAGTTTATGTTCTAGAGTAACTTATAATTGAATACGTAGAAGTAACAAAGGAAAATTGTAAAGGATTACATATATGTTCTTATGCCCGATTATTGATAAATAATCCATTACCGACTTGTGAAATACAATGAGGGTGCATAGGGTAGCATCACATTCGAGCAGATTTCAATTTGGAGTTACGAGTGAAGTTTTTACTTTTTGCACTTAGGTCCCTCCAAGAAAGTTGGAGTTGTCGAGTCACAAAATCGGTGACACCAAAATGAAATTCAATAATATAAGATTTTGAATTTGAAATTTGGGCAAGCATGTTAAACGGAAGGGCCTCGGAAGTCAACATTGATTACTTCTACACAGTCTGGAAAAATTACACTATGGCCAAAAATTGTGCTATCCCACTATCCATTGCTCCAAAATACATAATTTTTTGTTATTCTTGCCTAAATATAGAAATAAAAAATAAATTATTTTTGCGGTAAAATGTTGGAAAGTGCTAGTACATGTTCTTGGGTAAGTTAGAGTTCAATATTTAGAAGTAAGAAAGGAAAATCGGAAAGGAATATGTTCTTATGGCCGATTGTTGATAAATATTGTGTTATAGACTTGGAAAATACAATGAGGGTGTATATGGTAACATCACGTTCGAACGGATTTCAATTTGGAGTTACGAGAAAATTTTTACCTTTTGCACTTAGGTCCCTCCAAGAAAGTTGAAGTTGTCGAATAAAAAAATTGGCAATGCCAAAATAAAATTCAATAATATAAGATTGTGAATTTTCAATTTGGGCATGTATGGGTGAATGGAAGGGTCTCGAAAGTCAACATTGATTACTTTTACAGAGTTTTGGAAAATTACACTGTCTCAAAGTTATGTTACCCCATTATCCATTGCTCCAAAATACATGACTTTTGTTATTCTTGCCTAAATATAGAAATATAAAATAAATTATTTTTCTTATGAAATGTTGGAAGGCGCTAATACATGTTATTGAGTAACTCATAATTTAGTTATTAGTTTTTTTTAACATTAAATTTTATCATTAAAATCTCGATCATGTGTTACTCGAACTTTACATTTAATTTATTTCATTTGAAAACATAAACATAATGTCATAGTTAAAAGTATAATTATAAAATCTTTTAAAATTAGAAACAAATGTAGTTGCATAAAAAAATTAAATCTTGTATTTTTTATTTAATTAAAAAAATACATTATTAATATATATGTATATATATTAAACTATTTTAAATTGTCCATCATTACAAGGGTGTCTGTGAGAGGTATGTGCGACGTCGGTAAGCCAAACATACGTGCGATATCGGTCATTTCATGTCTGCGAGAGATACGTGCAATGTCAGTAAGCCAGACATGCGTGCAACGTCGGTCATTTCATGTCTGCGTGGTACGCACGAAATTGGTCTAAAAAAACCTAGGTCTATAACTTAGACATACGTGTGACGTCGGTCATTCATGTCTGCGATTGGTACATGTGACATCGGTCTCATTAAAAAATGAGGTTGGTAAGCCATACATGTGTGCGACATCGGTAATGGAAGGCTTTTACCTCAGTTTTTTTTAATCGAGGTAAAAAATATTTTTTACTTCATAAAAATAAGAATCGAGTTAAAAGAAGTTTTTACCTTGGTTGTTTACCCTTAACCAAAAAACAAAGGTAAAAGGGGCAAAGTAATAGGTTCAAGTTGTTGTAGTGATTGGTGGAGGTTGATATGTCTTAGGAGATACCTGAATTTGTGGCCATAAAGGATCTGGAAGGAAATGTGTTTGATCAAGCTATAGAACATGACGGGAAACTATTGTTTTGCAGAAGCCATATGGGAGGGCATGTCTGCTATAAGCTCGCCTTAGGGGATGAATTGTATGTTTTCTATCCTAATAGAGATAGGTTAAAGCTCGTATGTTAGGGATGAACTGTATGTTTGCTATCCTAATAGAAACTCGAGTAAAAAGAGAGCAGGCTGGTGGGATTCAAAAGGGATTTGGGGAAAAGTGGAAATTCGTTGAAAACTATGATGAGCATCCAAATGGCAGATTATGGGGGATGGGGGAGGATAAAAAGGAAAATGTACAAATGAAGAAGAAAACAAACCAAATGATATTATGTTAGGCGACCAAGGATGAAGAAGTGTTGTTTTGGTTAATGACAATTTATGCAAGTAACCAGTTGAAAGAGAGAAAAAAGTTGTGGAGTGATGTGGAACAGACTCAACAATTGATCAGAGGGCCACAGATAGTGCTAGGGGATTTCAATACTGTGATGAAATTGGAAGATTTAATAGGTGGAAATGTGGTTCAACCTTAGGAATCTGGGATTTGGAGATTAGCTACTCAAAGCTGGGTGAGTGAGTGTGATCCTGTAAGGGAGTGCTTTACTTGGTCTAATAGACAAGTAGATGGAGTAGTCTACTCAAGAATTGATAGAGCTATGGACAATGTGGAGTGGTTAAGAATGTTTCATGAGACAGTGATTGAGATTATAGTTCCTTGGGTATTAGATTATGCCTTGCCAAAAGTCAAAGTGCAAGAGGAGTATAGAAGAAGACATAGAAAATTTAAATTTATAAACTGCCTGATGAAAAGACCAAAAGTAGTTGTTGCTATTTAGAAGAGTTAGAAGGAGCCAATAAGAGGAGCAATATGTATCAACTCTAAAGGAAACTGATCAGAATACAACCAGTCTTGAAATAGTATATAAAGCAGGTAAGTGGAATTAGAAGTAAGCTCGGGTTGGCCAGACAACAACTAACTGATGCACAGATAAAACTGGAAAAGAAAAGGATGAATGGTGAACTGATCAGGAATTTTATAAAGGGGATAGAGGAATTGAAAAAGTGGAGTGAAGTGGATGAAAACGTTGCTAGACAAAAATATAAAATTGACTTGTTTAGGTTAGGGGATAGTAACAATGCATATTTTCATGCATCAGCTAAGAACATGGAGAAAGAAGTGTTGAGGTTTTATAAAGAACTGATGGGACAGGAATCAGTAAGGTCTGAAAGAGTGGATGAGATAGATATGAGAAGGGGCAAAAATTTTAGCATTGAAAGCAGAACTAAATTGATCCAACCAGTAGTAAGAAGAGGTGTAAGCAGTTCTAAAAAGCATTGGGAATTTAAAGGCACATGGACATGATGACTTCAGTGCAAAATTCTATAAAAACAACTAGGAACTAATTAAAACTGATATCATAGGAGCAGTGGATGAATTTTTTTTTTGTTGGGAAAATGTTGTATAGAGTTGTTAATGGCACTTTAGTGACTCCCACCCCTAAACATGAAGCAATTGAGGTGAATGATCTAAGGTCGATTTCTTATTGCAAAGTTGTGTACAAGAAAATCTCAAATATTTTGACTACCAGATTGAGCAGGGTGATCACTAGGGTGGTGAATTAAAATCAGGCAGCATTTGTGCCAAATAGGAGTATTCATGACCATATCTTGATGGCATATGAAAGGGCTATAGAAGAAGGACACGTGGACCTCATTGCACAATCCAAATAGATATTCAGAAAGCATATGACAATGTGGCATGGGATAGCTTGGAGGAAATAATGAAATACATTGGAATGCCTAAACAGCATATTGACTGGGTAATGTTGTGTGTTATAATTGTCTCTTTTAAGTATGTGGTGAATGTCTATCCTACATGTTTCTAGCAAGCCAAACGTGGATTGAGACATATGGATTCTATATCCCCACTATTGTTTGTCTTAGTTATGGAATACTT